>MU204255.1:187220-203682 GCA_017309775.1 Paedocypris sp. Pulau Singkep
TCCAGGGGGAGGGGCTACTGACAGTGGGTGGAGTCTTGCACTGTCACTTGAGAATGGTGATCTCACACACACACAGACGCCAGAAATCCACATCTCACATCCTCCACACTATCAGAATCCTCATTGGCCAAGTTGCGAGTTTCCAATCAGCTTCAGGGGGCGGGGCTACTGCACAGTGGGTGGAGTTGCAGGCAGAGTCTTGCTCGGTCACTTGAGGAAACACAACGGAAGTGTGTGTGTGTGTGTGTGTTGAATGGTGATCACACACACACACACGATGTATCTTCTGGTGATGAATGAGGCTGCTGAGTCAGCACAAACGCGCTACTGTTTGGGGATTAAACGACGCTCCGCTTCAGCGCCACGCCATCCCATAATAACCACAAACACACTAAACTATACTAGTCACGCTTTAACAACTACGTTCAAAAGTACACTTTTTACTAGTCAAACAATCGGTCACTAGTCCTACTTGTTATCCTTCACCAGCCCTCACTGTGGTTAACCTTAACTAGTCCTGATCCTAGGTTTCACAAGCCCTCACTGTGGTTAACCTTAACTAGTCCTCCTACTGGTAAGCCTTCAACAGTCTTGATTTGGGTTACCCTTAACTAGCCCTTCTAGACCCATAACTAGTCATTTGCCTGGTTACCCTTCACCAGCCCTGATCACAGTTACCCAATTTACTAGTACAACAATTAGTTACTACACCTACTCGTTATCCTTCACCAGTCCTCCTCCAGGTTACACTTGACCAGTCTTCACTGTGGTTAACCTTAACTAGTCAGATCCTGGTAATCCTTCACTAGTCGTCCTCCTGGTCATCCTTAACTAGTCTTTTTTCCCGGTAAGACTTCACCAATCCTCAATTTAGTTACTATTAACTAGTAATTTGCCTGGTAAGCCTTAACCAGTTTGTCTCCTAGTTACCCTTCACCAGCCCTGATCTTAGTTACTGCTTTTACTAGTCCATTATTAGTCACTAGTCCTACTAGTTATCACTCACCAGATTTCCCTTGACCAGTCCTCACTGAGGTTAACCTCAACTAGTCCTCATTCTAGTAAGTAGAGCTGCACGATTCTGGATAAAATGAGAATCACGATTTTTTTCACGATTATTTCTGGATATTTTATTATTTTAAATATTCAATCCTGAAAATCAGGCTGCCAAACATCAATATAATAACACACATTATTCTTTGCTTTTCATTTAAATAGACAGAATGAAAAATTTAATGTGATGTAAAAGTAATGTTGAAAAGAAAAAAAAAATCACAATTAAACGTAATAAAAATAAGCATTCCGAAGTACAGGATTATGTACAGTTGAGGACAAAATTAACTCTGTTTAAAAGCACTTTTAACAATGATTATTTTAGGGGGGCTAATACTTTTTCCTCAACTGTAGATGTTTGCTGTGTGTGTAAACAAAATCATTTTTCAGGTAATAAATGTCGGACCTGATACTCTACCGTTGTATTTAATCATTCATTCTCCCAGTTTATTTTTAGTTTTGTTTTTTTCTTTTTTAACACGGCCGCTGCTCAACTCACATACACTAGTGCATTTAATTAGCGCGGGTGATCGCTAATCATCACGCCCACGAGACACGCCCCAAAATACGACAGAAATAATGCGAGATCATCTTTTGTTTAAAATATTTAAACAATCGATCGGCTGAGTTTCGCTCGATGCGCGCGAGCGGACGAGACGAGTGGTTATTGTCAGACAATAACCACTCGTAAGACACGCGCGCTCTGATCAAACGCGAGCGATTGATCAGAGAGTTAATAGGCAGATCAATAGGTCAATTGATCAGATGATTGGCAGAATCGTATAAATTCTGGTATCGTATAAATCGCGATCTTTTAACGACTAATCGTGCAGCTCTACTAGTAAGCCTTTAGTCTCTCTCCAGGTAAGACTTCACCAGTCCTCACTTTGGTTATCATTAACTAGCCATTTGCCTAGTAAGCCTCCTAGTTACCCTTCATCACACCATCATCTAATTACCTTTCAGCAATTATCAAACTAGTTACTCTTAACTAGTGTGTGCCTGGTGAGCTTTTACCAGTCCATCAACTAGTTACCTTTCACCAAATCTCAATTTAGTTACCCCAACTAGTAGTTTGCCTGAACCCTTCACCAGTTCATCACCTAGTTACCCCTCACCGGTCCTCATTTTGGTTAACCTTAACTAGTCCTTCTCCAGGTAAAACTTCACCAGTCCATCACTTAGTTACCTCTCACCACTCCTCATTTTGGTTAACTTTAACTAGTCCTTCTCCAGGTAAGACTTCACCAGTCCATCACCTAGTTACCTCTCACCACTCCTCATTTTGGTTAACTTTAACTAGTCCTTCTCCAGGTAAGACTTCACCAGTCCATCACCTAGTTACCTCTCACCACTCCTCATTTTGGTTAACCTTAACTAGTCCTTCTCCAGGTAAGACTTCACCAGTCCTCATTTTGGTCACCATTAACTAGTAATTGGCCCGAAGCCTTCACCAGTCATATAGACACACGCTAACGAATTAAAACAAGTTCTTCTAGCTGTTTTGACCACGTGTTGGTCGAGAAGACACGCAGAAGAAGAAACGCGACAGATCTGATCATCAAACGTGGAGCGTTTGCGCGCGCCGCTCCTGCTCGTGCACGTGAAATAACGATGACGCCTGGTTATCTCTCCCACTTAAAATATTTTTTTAAATATGTCCTATTAAAATAAAAGAAAAACAATGCTCTTTACTCCCCGTGACCGCGTGAGTTCGTGGAAGACATACACGCGAGACAATTATTTTATTTCAAAAAAGGCCGCACGCGCACACGCGTTTTACCTGAGTTTGAGTAAAACACCTGCGGGTTACGTCAGCGAGCGGATCGCGCGTCACTCACCTCGGCGTGTCGTGAGAGATGAACTATGTCACGGCGACACGCGCTTTTTCTGAATGAAGACGCCAGCAGCGCGTGCGACTCCACCACCGGTAGCAAAGATGGCGCCAGGCGCTGTGACGTCATCGGGTCGCGACGGCTGTCTGAAGAGAGATGACGTCAGTGGCGCGCCCGCGGTTTGAAATCGTGTTGTGCGGTTTTTTCCGGGTGTAACGTTTTTAGAGCATCTCACTAAAGTTTCTTTAATAGAGTTTATTAGCTGTAAATGTGCGCGCCGAAGGACTGACACGACACGGGCGTTTGGGCGTTGTGCGTCCGGCTGGTTTCCGGTGAGTAGCTCTCAATATTGCTCTACGTCAAACATTTCGAATTCAAATTTTATTTGTCACATACAAATTATACGTGGTACAACATGTAGTGAAATTTGTTTTTTTTGGTCGTTCCAGCTTAAAACCTGCTAATGGGGGAGATACAGCAAAATGTGCAAGGGGGGAAATACAATAAAAAGATAAAGAAATAGAAAACGATAAAACAGGGTGTAAAGATCAAATATGCTGTTCAAAATGTGCGTGTGTGTGTGTGTGTGTGTGTGTGTGTGTGTGTGTGTGTGTGTGTGTGTCTGAGAGAGAGAGAGAAAGAGAAAGGGAGAGTGTGTGTGCGCGCGCGTGCGTGTGGTCATACTGAAAAGTTGTGTGTGTGTGTGTGAGAGAGAGAGAGAGAAAAAGAGAGAGTGTGTGTGTGTAGTCTGTCATCTTTAAAATGTGTAATCTATAAAAGTGTAATCTATAAAATGTGTGTGTGTGTGTGTGTGTGTGTGTGTGCGTGTGTGTGTTTGGTCATATAAAAAACTGTGTGTTTATGTGCTCATACTGAGAGACAGAGGGAGAGTGTGTGTTTGTGTAGTTATACTTAAATTGTGTGTGTGTGTGTGTGTGTGTGTGTGTGTGAGAGAGAGCATGTGTTTGTGTAGTTATACTTAAAGGTTGTGTGTGTGTGTGAGAGAGAGAGTGTGTGTGTGTTTGGTCATATAAAAAAAACCGTGTTTATGTGCTCATACTGAGAGAGAGAGAGAGGGAGAGTGTGTGTTTGTGTAGTTATACTTAAATTTTATGTGTGTGAGAGAGCATGTGTGTGTGTGTTTGTGTAGTTCTACTTAAAGGTTGTGTGTGTGTGTGTGTGAGAGAGAGAGAGAAAGAGAGAGAGTGTGTGTTTGTGCGTGTGTGTGTGTGTAGTCTATAAAAGTGTGAAATCTAAAAGTGTTATCTATAAAATGTGCGTGTGCGTGTGGTCATGCATAAAGGATGTGTGTGTGTGTGTGTGTGTGCGTGCGTGATCATACATAAAGTGTGGGTGTGTGTGTGTGTGTTAGGTCATATAAACAAACTATTGTACAGTATGTGCTCATACATCAAGACTGTGTGTGTGTGTGTGTGTGTGTGTGTGTGTGTGTGTGACTCCTAGCGATGACCACCAGCACTAAAACCCCCCCCGGCGCCGACCCCAAGCAGCTGGAGCGGACCGGCACCGTGCGTGAGATCGGATCGCAGGCCGTGTGGTCGCTGTCCTCCTGCAAGCCTGGTAAGAAGAACAATAACAACAATAATAATAATAATAATGCTTTCCATCTTTATTGAAACGCCGCTTTCGAAGTCACCTTCCTGAAGCGCCTCTTACAACGAGGAACGTCCTTTTGCTCGGAGAAATAGCGGCAGCCGATCTGTAAGTCACGTAAACAGAAATAATGCGAGATCATCTTTTATTTAAAACATTTAAACAATCGATCGGCTGAGTTTCGCTCGATGTGCGCGCATCGAGCGAAACTCAGCCGGTTGATCAGAGAGTTAATAGGCAGATCAATAGGTCAATAGGTTAATTGATCAGATAATTGGCAGAATCGTATAAATTCTGGATTCAGATCGAGATCGCGATCTTTTAACGACTAATCGTGCAGCTCTACTAGTAAGACTTTAGTCTCTCTCCAGGTAAGACTTCACCAGTCCTCACTTTGGTTATCATTAACTAGCCATTTGCCTAGTAAGCCTCCTAGTTACCCTTCATCCCACCATCATCTAATTACCTTTCAGCAATTCTCAAGTTAGTTACCCTTAACTAGTGTGTGCCTGGTGAGCGTTTACCAGTCCATCACCTAGTTACCTTTCACCAGTTCTCGCTAACCTTAGCTAGTCCTTCTCCGGGTAAAACTTCACCAGTTCTCGCTAACCTTAACTAGTCCTTCTCTGGGTAAAACTTCACCAGTTCTCGCTAACCTTAACTAGTCCTTCTCTGGGTAAAACTTCACCAGTTCTCGCTAACCTTAACTAGTCCTTCTCCGGGTAAAACTTCACCAGTTCTCGCTAACCTTAACTAGTCCTTCTCCGGGTAAAACTTCACCAGTCCTCATTTTGGTTAACCTTAACTAGTCCTTCTCCAGGTAAGACTTCACCAATCTGCGCCAGCGTCCACTTCACTCGGCCACACACACACACACACGCACACACACACATCTACTCCAGCGAGGACTGACCGTCACTCACACACACTCACACACACACACGCGTCTGTGTTCACAGGGTTCGGAGTCGATCAGCTGAGAGACGATAACCTGGAGACGTACTGGCAGTCTGACGGATCGCAGCCACATCTGGTCAACATCCAGTTCAGGTGAGTAAAGAGTAAAGAGTACCAGACCACCATACTTGAGTAAAAGTACAGGTACGTGCTGTATAAGTTACTCCAATACAAGTAAAAAGTCACCGCTGTAAAAAAAACACTTGAGTCAAAGTAGCAAAGTATCAAATTTTAAAAGAACTTGAGTATTGTGCTCGTACTAAATTTAGGCAAAAAAGTCTCTTCGTGAAGTTTTATCTTCTCACACCGAAACGAAATTTAGCACCTCCGTGTTTCAAAAATAGTAAGACCAATTAAATAGCGAGCAAAAAGTCCGTCTCAATCAAACTCAAATGTGCAAAATAAATCAAATAAAAACCTGCTAAATATTCACGTCTCTAAGTCGCGTTCACGTGATTTCTAATTCACAATCAGCTTCCAGTATCTTCAGCAGACGACAGATGGCGAAATCAACTCAATCGCCCGAGAAATGAACTACGATAAAGATCGAGTAAGGTTTGTCGCGCACAATCAAAATATAACGACTAACAGTAAGTGTCAATTCAAATGTAGTGGAGTGAAAAATCACAACTACTCAATCAGAGATGTAGTGGAGTAGAAAGTAAAAGTTGCTTGTATTTTTGATACTCGGTACAAGTACGAAGGAGCCAAAAACATACTTAAGTAACGTAACAAAGTACATTTACTCAAGTACTTTACAAATTCAAATTTCGAAATTTACAATAGTGCAATATATTACAGTCACAGTACAGAACTTTACAGCAGTGGAGAGAATTTGTGGATTTTTATGGATTATATAAAATATATGGATTATATACATTTTATACATTTTGGTTGAGCAGGGGATTATTTTATATGCACTTCCTGATGTTGGTGCATATGTCCGTTAGTTTATGCAGTTACAGTGAATAAGTTACATTAGTTACAGTGACTAACGAGTAGTAACTTCTAACGAATAGGTACGTCCAACTAGGTAGCTGCGCAATTCTGGATAAAACGAAAATCACGATATTTTTGACTTAGAATAAAGGTCACGATTCTTTTCTGGATATTTTATTATTTAAAATATTCAACCCTGAAAATCAGGTGGTGAAAAAGCAGTATAATGACACGTATTACTTATAATTACTTAATATACAATAAATTGAATGAAACCTATCATGTGATGTAAAAGTAATGTTGTACAAAAAAAACGTATAAACTTAAAAATAAACACACCTTGGTACAATTTTATGTACAGTTGAGGAGACAATGATTAGCTGTGTTTAAAAGCACTTCTGAAAGACTCATCAAACAATGATTATTTTGTAGGCGGGGCTAATAATTTTGTCTTGTACATTTTTGAATTGTAAATTTTGAAGTGTGTACAATTGTGAACACCAAAAACCATGTCGCCATTAATATAGAGTTAATTTTGGTGCTAAAATGGGGTGGGAAAAAAAAAAACAAATCAAGCAAATAAATAATTATTCTGGCTACTAGACACTTTACCTCAACCAACTAGATTTTTTGTTTTTATATTTGTTTTATTCACATTTTTAATCTCTATTCTATTGTATTTTTTTTTTTTTTTAGTTTTTTCATCTTTATTTTTAGTGTATTTCACTCTCTTAACTGCACCCCCCCCCCCAACCCCAATGTCTAAATGCTGGACGATCTGAAAAAACTTGTGTATAAAGCGTATATGACAAATACTTTGAATTGGAAAGTGCAGTTGTGACGTACAGATGCTGTGTGTCCAGGAGGAAGACCACGGTGAAGATGCTGTGCATTTATGCGGATTACAAGTCTGACGAGAGCTACACGCCCAGCAAGATCTCAGTCCGAGTGGGAAACAACTTCCACAACCTGCAGGAGATACGGGTACGGCAGCTTCACGCCCGCTCCAATCCTTCCTTCCTGGAGCGTCGAAAAATTGAAAAATTCGGAAAAATTGAAAAATTCGAAAAATTGGAAAATTGAAAAATTCGAAAAGTTGCGTTCGCCATCGATAAGCAGACTCGCGGAAAACGACAACGATAACGCAAATTAAATCAACAGTACGCGAGATCACCGTACGAGGTGACGCGACCTGCCAATCAGCATCAGTGGGCGGAGTCAGCTGGCGATATACTGACAGATGAAGGATCGTTTTAAAAAAATTTATTTATTTTTCAAAGTCGTTCGTAAGCGTGTGTTCCACGCGATGTTCGGACTCGGACTCACACTCCGTCGCGCGCGAGTGGGAGAGCACGAAAGAAAGAAAGAAAGAAAGAAAGAAAGAAAGGAAGCGTGACAACGTAAACTCTCTCTCTCTGTTTCTTTCTCTCTCTGTTTCTTTCTCTCTCTCTCTCTCTCTCTCTCTGTTTCTCTCACTCTCTGTTTCTTTCTCTCTCTGTTTCTGTCTCTCTCTCTCTTTCTCTGTTTCTCTCACTCTCTGTTTCTTTCTCTCTCTCTCTCTCTCTCTCTCTCACTCTCTGTTTCTTTCTCTCTCTCTCTCTCTCTCTCTCTCTCTCTCTCTCTCATCTCTTCCATCAGTCTCTCTCTCTCTCTGTCTCTCTCTCTGTCTCTTTCTTTCTCTCTCTCTCTCTCTCTCTGTTTCTCTCATTCTCTGTTTCTTTCTCTCTCTTTCTCTCTATCTCTCTCTCTCATCTCTCCCATCAGTCTCTCTCTCTCTCTCTCTCTGTTTCTCTCTCTCTCTTTCTCTCTCTCTCTCTCTCTCTCTCTGTTTCTCTCCCTCTCTCTCTCTCTCTCAAATAAACGCCAGGGCTACTAGTTTTAAAAGACATACTACATTACAATTGGCAGATGGTGTCCCCCTGCATCTAATTTCTTTAAATAAAGTTACAGATTTTGTGTACAAATAATGTAATTAAGGTCTACTAAAATTAAATGTGCGCGCGTGTGTGTGTGTGTGTGGAGCAGCAGCTGGAGATGGTGGAGCCGAGCGGCTGGATCCACATTCCTCTTCTGGACGTGTCCAACAGTCCCATCAGAACCTTCATGATCCAGATCGCGGTGCTGGCCAACCACCAGAACGGCCGCGACACACACATGCGGCAGATCAAAGTCTACACGCCCGTGGAGGAGAGCTCCATCGGAAACTTCCCACGATGCACCACGGTGGACTTCATGATGTACCGCTTCATCCGCTGACGCCCCGCGGGACGTTTCTCAATCCAGACCGCGCGCGCGCACGTGTGTGTGTAAGAATCCAACGTTTGGAGTTTATCTCGCAATAAAGTTTGGCTGAGCGATTCGCTTTCCGGGAGCTTCGGACTTTTCTAGAACGAAACTCGAGCAGATTCAAAGACGCGTGAATTTCAACACTGTGTTTTTAATAATAATAATAATAATAATAATAATAATAATAATAATAATAATAATAATATGAGTATTTGTAAGGAGCTTTTCACAGTTTTTATTAAAAAAAAATTATAATTTCAAATGTTATTTTAAACGTATCACCAGAAGATACATTGTGTAATAAAGGAAGGAGTTAAAATTTCAATCACGAAAATGTACCACGCCACATTCAAGCAACCCACCAGACGACCCTTCTCTTAGAAATGTGAGTAAATAAAGTTACTGTTCTCCCCCCTAGACCTCAAAAACTAGCATTTAATAAAAATCTGAAAAAATCGATTTTTCAAAATGTGGAGCGGCTCCCCTAGTGGTCACTGCTGTGGAAAAGCAACGTAGCAGATAATTGCTGCCACCTGCTGATCAAATGATGTATTACAAGTGTATGTTTGAATTGATCACGTTTTTTGAAAAATAATTTTAATTTAAGGCCGTGTAGTCTGACAATAAACAAAGCGCATCAAAGTTGAAACAGAACGCAGTAAAGAGTTAAACAAAGTGCTTGAAAATTGATTCTACAGTGGAATACGGATAACAGCACGTCCCCCAACTTTTTTCGTAATAACCCTCCTAATTATGTCCGATTTCAAACAATCATGTTCAAATTTTACCCGTTTCCAAATTTTAAAAATATTTTAAAAGTCCTTGAGTGTATTTTTCCACTTTGAAATTCTGCTTGGCTTACTTGGTTTAATCGTCATATAAAAAAAAATGTATTTAGTTGACATGTGTAACACCACGCTACATGTTTAAATTACAGGTCAGATTGAGTCAAACCGTGTTAAAAGTATATATATATATATATATTTATATATATAAAAGTATAAATTAAAAGTATATTAAAAGTATCTTTTCCCTTTGAAAGTCCTGCTTGTCTTAGTTAGAATAATCTACATATAAACAAAAAATGTTTCAGTTGACATATTTGTAACGACCGCTACATGTTTTCGTTAAAAAGATAATGTTCAGATCAATTTGAACCTTCAGACAAAATAGAAGCTAAAAAAAAGTCAGAAAGATCAAATACTATTTGTTTGTTTGCAACAATGAGACACATAATACACAGCTGTCACACACTCTCATTTTACTTGCATTACTTTTACTTTTTTCATACAAGTAGTTTTACTAGTACCAGTACTTGAGTAAAAAGGTTTAGCCGATACTTTTACTTCCACAAGTGTTTTTTAGCGCTAGTATTTATACTTCTACTTGAGTACCGGATGGGACTACTTTTGACGGCACTGAGTTGCTGTGATTGGCTCCCCGTGATGTGGTTCAGAAAACGAATATATGACATTCTGTACATTTACACTATTCTACAAATGCCTTTTTTGCATGCCTTTGATTTTTTGTTTTATATTTTTTACCATGCTTATATTTGCAGTTATTTGATTTTTTTTTTTTGCCAAACAAATTGCGTTGTGCGACCACCAGAGTTGTAAAGTACTTGAGTAAATGGACTTTGTTACTTTACTTAAGTATGTTTTTGGCTACTTTGTACTTGTACTGAAAATTGAACTGAAAAATATAAGCAACTTTTACTCTCTACTCCACTGCTTTTCTGATTGGGTAACTGTACTTTTCACTCCACTACATTTGAGTTTGATGGAGACTGACTTTTTGTTCTTTATTTATTTTGTTTGTTTTACCATTTTTGGAACACGGAGCAGTTTAATTTCATTTCTGTATTGGAAAATAAAGCCTATTGAATGGAGTTTTATTACATTTTTTTTAAAATCTAAATTCAGTAGGAGTAAAATTCGATACTTTGCTACTTTGACTCAAGTCTTTTTTTATACTGGTGACTTTCTACTTGTATTGGAGTACGTATCTGTACTTTTACTCAAGTATGGCTGCCTGGTACTCTTTACTTTACTGAAAAACTTTACTAGTTTATAGTTACACGAATGTACACGGTGTTTAACGGGTAACCAATGCGACGACAAACGAATCCGCCCGCTAGTGTCACGGCAACGCTCTGTTTGTTTGTTTGTTGAGTGGTTCTGCCTCCACCAATCAGGGTGAAGAGCGGTGTGATGGCGAGGCTGCAGCTTCCTCTCGGCGGGCTGCTGACTTCCTGTTGAACGCTGCGTGTGGTTTGTGAAGGAAGTTCGCGTCGAGTGGTGAAGATGCGCGGATGCCGTCTACTCTTACGCGTCTACGGTGAGTTTGAATCGTCGCTAAAATACAAAAATAAAAAAAAGAGTAAAATCGAGTTAAAATATCAGCCAATGAGGTGAAAGTTTTACTCGGTGAGACGCTCGAAACGAGACGTACTTTCTTGAACCAATCAAATGAATCTTTTACTCTTAATTCTAAGCGAGTTCATTTATCTTGTCTGAAAGTTTTATTTTTTTTAAACATTTATTGTGTCATTTCAAGGTCTTTTGGCTTGTCAGGAATTCGTTTTTTTTTTTTTTTTGCAGTGTAGCGACTTGATTACATCCTAAATCTGTGTTTGTATAAAAATGAAGTTACGAAATATAATTTGTTGCTTAAATATATTTTTGTCTTTCATTACCGACTTTTCTTCCATGAAGTTTGTAAAACAGAAGCTCAATGTCGTGTGAGACTAAAAAAAGCGGCTAGATCAGGCCCGGTCAGTGTGGGGCCCCGGGGCCACGCTAGCGCTGATGCTAAAACTAGCATCACAACTAAACTCATTTTCTCACTCTCCCTGTGTCTTTCTACTCTTTCCTTTTATATTTTCCTTCTCTCACTTTTATTCTCTCACTTTCAGTCTTTTCTTACACACACGCTTCTCTCTGTCTCTCTCTTTCTGTCTCTTCGTGTCTCTCTCTCTCTATTCTTTTTTTTACTTTCTTTTTCTTACTTTTATTCTCTCACATTCTTTCAGTCTTTTTACACACATTTGATCTCTCTCTCTCTCTCTCTCTCTCCATCTCTCTCTGTGTCACTTCTTTTTTTTTTTTTTTTATTAACTTTCTCTCACTTATTGTCTCACTTTGTCTATTTTTACACACACTTGTTTTCACACTTTTCTCTCTCTCTGTCACTCTATTCATTCTTTTTACTTTCTCTCACTTTTATTATCTCACTTTCAGTCTTTTTTTTACACATACTTGCTTACTCTCTCTCTCTCTCTTTCTCTCTCGCCTCTTTTTTCATTGTCTTTTTTCATTCTCTCATTCTGTCTTGGTTTCTCTCTTTGTCTCTTTATTTTCCTCAAACATTTTGTGTCTCGCTCTCTCAGTTTCTCTCTTATTTTTGTCGTACGCCCTCTTCATCACACGTCACGTCACACATTTATAGCACATTTCCTGACGCCCGAGCAGATTGACACCTTTCGACCACAAGCAAGAAAAACTCCACGAAAAAGCTTTTAATGACCTCGAGTGAAGAAACACAATAATATTACCAACACGGAAACCATGAGTTGTTGGTTATTCTCTTCAGTAGGGACGATCTCCTCTGACCTTTGACCCGTGCTGTCAAAAGTAGTCACTTTCATTACTTCATTAGAAGTAGAGATACTACGAGTTAAAAAGTACTTCTGTGAAAGTAAAAGTAAAATGCCCAATATTCTACTAAAGTAAAAGTAGCGTTACTAATGCTGATAAAACTGCTTTTAAGTATAAAAGTAAAAGTAATGCGAGGAAAAAATAGCATTATAGAACTATATTGTTCTATTAAATTGTTGTATTGTATGTAATTAAATTAAACTACCCAGGTTTTAAAACTAACCTGTAACGCAGCTGGTTTTGAAGTAGTAACGAATAGAAAGTACCAAAATTTGCTTTAAAAATAAAAAGTAGAAGTAGAAAGTAAGCGGAAAAATAAACAGTCTAGAAAAGTTAAAGTAAGCCAAATTTCTACTTTAGTTAGGTAACGAAGTAGTATTACTCAGGGGTGTAGAGAGTACCGGACAGCCATACTTGAGTAAAAGTACAGATACTTACTGTAAAAATTACTCCAGTACAAGTAACAAGTCACCAATTTCAAAAATACTTGAGTCAAAGTAGCAAAGTATCCCATTTTACCCGAACTTAAGTATTTTTATTTGTGCTCAATATAGGCCCAAAAAAAAAGAAACGTGAAAACAAACTATTGTTTTCCAAAACAGAAACAGAATTTAACTTGTTGATGTTAAAACTGGTAAATGTTTGAAAACTGGTAGAACAAAGTAGATAAAAAGAACAAAACGTCAGTCTCAATCACTTAAATTTGCAAGTAGATATAAAATAAAATGATTAATCTGATTAGTAAATTATATATTATATGTATTATTTAAAGTTATATACTATATAATAACATTTGTTAAACACATTTTTACGCCCCTGATTCGTACTGTTACTCAATCACAAACGCAGTGGAGTAGAGAGTAAAAGTTGCTTATATTTTTGATACTCAGTGCAAGTACGAAGTAGCCAAAAACATACTTAAGTAAAGTAACTAAGTACATTTACTCCAGTACCTTACACCCCTGGTATTACTTCCTTACTTGACACCTCTGACCTTTGACCCGGTTCACCTGAGATGCTTCAACCTGTCGTGTCCTTGTCTTTCAGGAGCTCTTCTGTTGTGTCATTATGGGATGTTCACGACAGCGCCGCCGTTGGAAGCCACTTCACTCGACGACAAAATTCTGAGCGACTCTACGGCCATTTTAACCGCCAGCCCAAGTCAAGACGGTCAGGTGACTGGTGATCAGGTGACCAAGGCGACTAGAGGTGATGATCAGGTGACCAATCAACGACTAGAAGAAGAAGCTGTGGAGAAGTGAGTGAGTTTGTCGATGTGGCCGCTGATTATGGCGACCTGGTTTTTACCGTATTTTTCGCCGTATAAGACGCACTTTTTCTTCCCCGAAACTGAGGGTGAAAAGTTGGTGCGTCTTATACGGCGAATGCAGAGATGCGCGGAGCGCGGTCACCGCCATCTTAGTGTGCAATACCGCGGTGTTACATACGTCGTCTCGCTTTCTTTCTCACGCAGAATCGTGTGAAACAATGAAACCATGATTTACAAACGAAAACAGACTTTGATCAAAATAAAACAAGCAGATTTTCTCGCGCGCGTCTTTAAAACTAAAACAGCCGCTCTTCTCTTAAAGGCACAGCGCAGAAAACAGAGCGGCACAGGTGTGATCTATTAGTTCAGTCTGTTACACTGCTTTCTGTGTTCCATTAGTAATGTCTGTGCCGTCATTGGTAGTTGTAAGTTACAACTTGTAAGGAAACTAATGTGTAATACTGTGTATTACACTGTATTAAGGTGTTTATATACTTATATAAAAAATCTAATTCATGAATTATCACGGTATCCACGGTATTGTAAAATCAGTATCGCGGCTCATCTCAATACCGCTATTCAGGTTAATACCGCTACACCGCGCAGCGCTACATCACTGTTTACTGACTTTACTGACTGTTCATGTCACATGTTTGACACACAATTGTTCTTAAACTGCTGTTCACTTTAATACAGTTGATATAAAATATTTTACTACAGTATTTGGTTCAGAATCTTTTTTTTTCTGGATTTTCCTCCTTTAAAATTGGGTGCGTCTCATATGATGATAAATACGGTAAATTGTGCGTTTTATCCTCCAGTGATCACAACGACACACACAGCACAGCAACCAGTGCAGCGGCAGTGATCACGACAACAGTTGCCACGACGAACGCTTCCACCATCGGAAAGGACATAGGTGAGAGACGCCGTCACGCAAAAACGAGGAGAACGGGCGCGGCCTCGACAAATTCAGACAGGCTTCTCGGAGGTTAAAAATGGTGCTAAACTAACTTCTGTAATAAAACAAATTAAATCTGTAAAAACCTGAATCTGTAACGAAAAATAGTCCTTGACCTTTACTGCGTTTTGTATCGCTGCTGATACGCTTTGTTTATTGTCAGACTACACGGCCTTAGATTCTGTTTCAAAAAATGTGATGAATTCAAACATACACTTGTAATACATCATTTGATCACCAGGTGGCAGCAATTATCTGTTGCTTTTCCACAGCAGTGACCACTAGGGGAGCCGCTCCACATTTTGAAAAATTTATTTTTTTCAGATTTTTATTAAAAGCTAGTTTTTGAGGTCTAGGGGGGAGAACAGTAACTTTTTTGCTCAAATTTCTAAGAGAAGGGTCGTCTGGTGGGTTGCTTGAATGTGGCGTGGTACATTTTAGTGATTGAAATTTTAACCCTTTCCTTTATTACGCATCTTCTTGTGATACGTTTAAAATAACAATTTTTTTTATATTTTTATTCGAAATATTACGTTGAATTGGAAAAAAAAAATGTTTTAAGCTTACCTAAAGATGGTGATTTAACCTGGAGAAGCGTCAGCCATTTGAATTCTCTCTCTCTCTCTCTCTATAAGCCCCACCCTCTTCACAGACAGTTACAAGGACCAATCAAATTAACGGTGACATCGTTTATCACAAGTAGAAAAGGTGGCGTCTTCGTGTGAGATGATTCGCATGAGTTGTTGCTTTAAAAAAATTAATTAAATTTTTTTTTTTTTTTTTAAATAAATAAAAAAAAAAATAGGGTACAATAGATATTCGATGCTGTTTTAAAATGAGACGCGCTTTCGCTCTAAAATAATTTAAAGCACGTTGGTGAACGTCTAATGGTCCTTTGAGGAAAAGACAACTGGACATTTTTGTGAATTTATTAAACACGACGTAAAAACGACGTAGGACGTGTGCTTTAATGTGAGATAATGCTCAGTGATGCAATGCGGATTTAGTTCATTTAGCCATTTTTTACTTTTTTTATTGGGATTATAATATTGTAAACGTTCTCCTGCTTTGAAAAAACGATGCTAATGTTTCTCAAGTTTCACCGCACCACAACTTGTGAAGTTTAAGGGTGACAGGTGTTTATCAGCGATAGAGACGAATGCTAGCGGTTAATGTACCAGTGAAAGAGGTTTCTCTCTCTCTCTCTCTCTCTCTCTCTCTCTCTCTCTCTCTCTCTCTCTCTCTCTCTCTCTCTCTCTCTCTCTCTCTCTCTCTCTCTCTCTCTCTCTCTCTCTCTCTCTCTCTCTCTCTCTCTCACTCTCTCTCTCTCTCTCTCTCTCTCTCTCTCTCTCTCTCTCTCTCTCTGTCTCTCTCTCTCTCTCTCCCACTCTCTCTCTCTCTCACTCTCTATATATATCTCACTTTCTCTCTCACTTACTCTCTCTCTTTCTGTCTCTTTCTCTCTCTCTCACTCTCTATATATCTCTCACTCTCTCTCTCTTTCTGTCTCTCTCACTCTCTCTCTCTCTCTGTGTCTCTATCTCACTCTCTCTATTTATCTCTCTCTCTCTTTATCTCTCTCTGTCTCTTTCACTCTCTCTCTCTCTCTCTTTGTCTATCTCTCTCTTTCTCTCTCTCTGTCTCTTGCACTCTCTGTCTCTCAATCTCTCTCTTTTCTATCTTTCTTTCTCTCTCTCTTCTCATTATCTCTTTCTCTCTCTCTCTCTCTCTCTCTTTTCTCTTTATCTCTCTCTCACATTCACATCCTCTCAAGCCCTCATTGTCTTCATTGTTTTCTTTATTCCTCTGTCTCTCTTTTCTCTCTAACCCTCTCTCTCTTTCTTGCATTTCCAGGTATTGCCATTGTTGTTTTTATTCTCATTTTGTC
>MU204256.1:15836-28592 GCA_017309775.1 Paedocypris sp. Pulau Singkep
ACTCCGTAAAAAAAATCCGTTGGGAGAAGGCAATCCCCGTCCACAACCTATTAAAACAAAAAGTGTTCTGGCATAAATCAGTCGTCCAGACACGATATCAACGACTTCGGCAACACCGCGATCTTCCAGCTCTCGTCAGACCATGCGGGTAGCAAAGAGCGACGTACACTACGTGCGTCATGACGTCAATCGTACAGCCATGACGTCAATCGTACAGTTACAACTAAATTTAAGTTTTATTCATAACAATAAACATACTTAATTGAAAAATATATATGCCAGAACATTTATGAAATAATAAACAAAACATTGTACAAAAAAAAAACACCTTCAAATTTTAAAATAAAAGTGTACTGCCCCCTAACTTTGAGGGGGTTACATCTAGTCAAAATACATTTGAAGATATCTTGAAATGAATTGTGACTAGTCATAAATGTTTTACGACGAGTCGCCGCGAGGGGATAAATGTTAATTCCGCTTGCCATACTGCGCAGACTCAAGCGAGCAGACCTGTCCACATGTCCTCTGTGTCGTCATCAACAGCTTCCCCTCAGCTGGCCCCGCCCCTGAGCCACGCCCAACACAGAGTCAGAAGGCACAGAGACTCATCATCATCATCATCATCATCAGCTGTTTCTGTGTGTTTCAGCTCCACATCTCGATCAGAGAGTCAGATCACAGTCAGATCAGATCATGCAGAGAAACCTTGCACTCGCACCAAGCTCCAGAGAAGGAACAGAGAAATCATGGTTACATTTATTTCCTGTTTGTTGTCCTAACATAATATTTATGCATTTATTTTGCACGGATGCATTTCTGTTTTTATTCACAAGTACAATAATGGAACTGAAGGAATCTGAGAACCAACAGTTTTGAAAAACAAAGAAAATATTGTTCTCTTTTACTTTTACATACTCCTTCCAGTATAAAAATAAAAAATGTCATCCAAATCGCAGTTAAACCAATTGATAATTAAGGCACTAATCTGATTCCATAAAAAAGAGAGAAGCGTTTAAGAAATGTGTCTTAGTGGATAAAATATACTTCTTAAATGAGATAATTTTTTTTCAAAAAGGCCCAAAAATTATGAAATACTGTGCGCTGAGCGCTGATGCCTTCAAGATACTCGTGGCCCATACACCGGAGATGGTCTTTATTAGACTGCTGCACAAGCTTTTAATACACACAAGACAGTACCACACACACACATACACACACACACACACACACACACACACACACACACACACACACACACACACACACACACACACAAGTAAACGTCTTGCCTTAAATAAAAAAAAAAATGTATTTGTTGAAAAAGCACATGTTAATATACTCCCAAAACAAATACTGTATTTTACAAGTCGATAAATTGACCTGCCAGCTTCTAATACGTTAAGAAATAAAAAAAACATTCAAGCACTTTCACACTTCTGTTCAAGCTGACTCGAGTCCTCCCCCCCCCCACACACACACACACACACACGAGGTAAAAAGAGGACTTTTTTACGAAGAGGAAAATTGTCTTATACTATATAATAGATACAAAAGCTGTAAGTAAAGTGATCAACAACGTTATAAAGTGGCCAAATATTGTTATTCATCTGTCATAAATTATCGAGATGTTTAATAAGCCTTTTCAATTCTTTATTTGAATGACATTAAATTAAATTAAGTCCGACCAACGTGCGACGTCATCATTCCTCGCCAGCCCGAGCCGTTTTTACACCCGGTTATTGCTACAGACGCGGGAGTCTTCAGCTGTCTTTTTGTGGATTATTGTGACTTCAGAGTGTTTTTGGACCAAGTTATTTGGTCCTTATTACGAGTTTCCTCGTGTTTCCTCGCTCCAGCCGACTCCGGACGTTTCCGAAAGTTCCCGAAGCTAACCGAGAGTTCCCGAGTGACCGAAGATCTCCGAGTGATGCCGAGGATTTCCGAGGTTCCTTTAGTATCTGCGCTTACGAAGTGCTTGAGTTCAATGTGGATTAAAGTTTGTGAAATAAATCTTGTAATCAGTTCTTGCCGCAAACATCGTGGCCCACAGAGTTATTATTCTGCCGGTAGCCAGCGGGAAATAAACAGCGCGAGCGGAACACAAACACGATGTCAAAATAAAAGTCTCAAGAGCAACATAAAAGTACATATGATGGAAAACACGAACTCTAATATACGAATATATATGTAATCTAAATAAAAAACAACTTCAATCTCTCGATTCGTTCAATCGAATTCTCTTTGTGGATTTCACCTCGGTGTTTAACTCCTTGCGGGTACATATTGTGATAAAGAGGCGTATGGACCTTGGTGTTAATGGCCTTATCAAATGGACTAGAGTCTTTCTGTCAAATCGTCTCCAAAGAGTGACTTTTGTTTCTGAGTTTTCAGAAGTGACTGTACTAAATACAGGAGCTCCACAAGGCACAATATTATCGCCACTGCTGTGAACCATTACACACATGCCTTCCAGATTATTGACGACTGCCTTAAAATATTTAAATATGCAGATGATATGGCACTGTAGCAGAAAAGTGAAATGCAAAATTTTTTTTTCCAGAAAATATTGTGTCCAAAGCTAACTGGTCTAAAGCACATCTTTACTGCCAGTGACAATAAATAATCAGACTGGTGAGAGTTTTGAATACAGTACTTATATAGTAGTCAAACAGACTTTCTTTTGAGGAAAACTCAAACTTCACTTTTAAGAAATACGTACTCACAAAGTTTGTTTTATTATGTAAGCTGAAAGCTTTTTGTGGAAACTAACTTCTGATATGCTGATGTGGTTTGTTACCTGATACTGTAAGTGTGCAGAGAAAGAACAAGCTGCCGCACATTGTTAACATCAGCTGAAAGATCATTGGTCTCAGACGTCTCTGATGATGATGATGATGATGATGATGATGAGCTCCTACAGAAGACCAGGAGCGTCGTACTTCATCCTCTGCTCCACCGCTCTCAGCTGTTGTATATATAAATATATAATGTGTCCACTAGGTGGCAGTAGGACAATTCAGACAATATAACACTTAAACTTGATTTGAAACATTATAATGTGCTTCTACAACAATTCCTTGACTACGTTCAACTTACAAAAATGGATTAATAAATCAAATGATACTACGTTTGTCAATAAATAAACGGTTGTACTCCATCTCTCTAACCTGGTTTTGAAATTTACTTTTTTTTATACTTTGTAATTTATGTATTTATTTTAATATTATTATTTTTCCCTTTATTTTCTTTTAATAATCTTTTGCTTTTTGCGTACTAAGTTCAAGTTAGATGGCAGGAAGACAATTCAAATGTAACAACGTTAAAATTAAAGCTGATTTTAAACATTATCAATATGCTTATATAACAATTAATGAATTAATTACTTTCTATTTACTAAAATTGATTAATAATTAAAATTAATTTGTTAGTTGTTAATAAGTAAAGAAATAAATAAAAGAAATGAACTGTACTGTAGTGACGACTAATGTCGACAAGCAACCAAATACAAAAACAAAATCACTCCCTGCCGCGGCCCTGCTGCTGTTTTACTCATTTATGGTTATTAAAATGTGTTTCTGCACTTCGGCCGAGAACTGTTCAATAAAGGAGCTGGAATCCTGGCTGGGAAAAGAGTCTGGCCTGCTGTTTATTTGAAACAAGCGCGTGTAGACTACAGTGGGCGTGTCCACGCTGACCTCAGAAGCTTGTTCCCACGGAGACGCGGCACCAACAAATCGTGTCTGCATGTCTTTCTGCTTGTGTTTCTCTCTGTTCGCTGGACTGGACTCTCACTAGAAGGTAACTTTTCACTGATTAGTTTGTGTAGATGAGTTAATGAGAGGAGTAGATGTAGTGTTCTTCATCTAGAGTAATGTAGATGAGAAGAGATCTGCTGTAAAATCTTCTCTGACTGAACACGACTCAGCACTCTGTAACGTTTACTTTACAAACCATATCAGTCTAGATTTAACTGAAGTAAAAATGAACTTTCTTAGCGTCTTCTTTCAATCTTAAACGGTTATTCATCTTAAATCACAACTTTTGGTTTTTCGGTGATCAGACCTTGTGTGTAAGTGAATTGTTATAGCAACACATTAGTTACTAAGATAAAACTAACACACTCCACTGCTTTTGTCTCAACACTATTATAGTTTCCTATCAGATACAACACACATCTATAGCATTTCTGAAGAAAGTGATTAAATGAGCAAGTGTGTCTCATTGCCAACTTGTTCGTTTCATGTCTAGATGATATTGTACAGCCTTTTAACCTGCCCGTATTAAATACTGTACTGAATGTAGTAGTTATTTTAGAGCTTTTCATTTTAGATTCAACCAATTTGAATGCAACTGAATATTTTGAATTGAATTGAATTGAATTGAAAAATCCTTTATTAGTCCCTCAGCGGGGAAATGTCACGTCACAACAGCAACAACAAATCCAAACAAAGAAATAAACAAACATCACCATAACGCACTGCACACATCATAATAAACAAACAAACACAGACCATAAATATTACAGACCATATTTTGTGATCCAGGTTAAGGTATTAACCTACATTTTATGGCATTAAACCAGTGTTTAATATAACTGGATAGTGTGAACAGTTTGGATATTGATCCTTTGATAATTGAGCTACTGATATAAATTGTATTTTTTAAGAGGGTGAACTCAATAATGCTGAGCACAGTATCCAAAAACCAGTTTGAAAGCCACGGGACTAAAAGTGAATCTGGAATCTAGTGACTCCAAGATAAATGTGTTTTGATTTTAATGTTGTATTAAACACAATAAACCTGGTTTTTCAGTCTGACTTGTCTCAAGTTGAATTTTGTCCAGTATGAACTTCATCACACTGTCTTCTGGACTTAGGAACATCAGTACAGGGTGAACGCAGAAGAAGCAGCGAAGAGCCATGAAAACAGTAAAGTCATCAGGATTACTGCTCGCACTTCTCCTGTGTTCAAACGCTCGGCAAGGTAAAACACTCATGCTGTCTGTGTGTCTGTGTGTGTGTGTGTGTGTGTGTTTTCTACACACTATCATGGGTCTGATGCAGCGTGTATATTGTCGGACTTTCGTTCTTGCGTGTTCCTGATGCTGTTTAACCAGTTCAACTGTATTAAAGAATATGATTGAATACAAAGATCTGTTGAGGATGAGCTAACCAGCGCTGGAGAACCACGGTCAGGCGATGCTCCGTGTGGTTCTGGTGGGTCTTTTGTCTTCGCTCATCTTGTAGCACTGCAAACGAGACACAATAATCCAATATTGGTTGCTTTTCCCTGTTGGTGTTGAGCATGGGCTTCATGTAAGGGTCGGGATATATGTATGCGTTTGTGGAAAAATTATTTCTTTTTATTTTTTTTTGTGTATAAGGCAGATGTTCTAAAATTCTGTCCTACACATGAGTATTTCCTACATCGCTCTATGCGCAAGCGCGCTACAAATACATACACTTGTGCAATAACGGTAATTAATATCCTTTAAGCGATTACATTTATATTATTATCACTGTAAAAAATCCAACTCGCGTTTTGTTAGCTCAACAGCATATTCCAAGTTCATCCAACTTTTTCCACAAGTGAAAGAAAAAACAACTTGAAAATTTCAATTGAACTCATCTGGTGTTAATCAGAAATCTCTACATATAAATAACAGAGATCCGGATCAATTTAACCCATCTGGTGATAATTTTCATACATTTTCAGATTTCAATTTATAACTCAAAATTCCAAAAGTTGACTCAACTAAAAAAAAAAATAGAAGGAATCAGTTACTAGGACTTTTTTAGTTGTGGTGACAATTTGTTTTACAGTGTGTATATGTGTTATTGTATTTGTTTTATAACAATAAGGATAGAACTAGGTTTAGCACGGCGAAGTACTTGCGTTATCAGCTTTTATACATGTGTTTTTCTAGATAAAATTCCTGAATATAAAACGACACTCTCAGGGTCACTGAGCAGGAATTATAATAATAATAATAACTGAACCTTTATTAGTCCCTCAGTGGGGAAATTTTTCTTTACAGTTAATGCAAATGGTACATTTTGTGAACATTCGTTGAAAATGTTTAAACTTCACCAAACTTTATTCTTTATATTCTTCATTTTATTCTAGTATGATTGTCTAATTACCACTGTTACATTCTAAGATAGATGTAATTGTAACTGTTTTGTAAAATTATTTACTCTGACAAAA
This sequence comes from Paedocypris sp. Pulau Singkep, assembly GCA_017309775.1. Lineage (NCBI taxonomy): Eukaryota > Metazoa > Chordata > Actinopteri > Cypriniformes > Paedocypris > Paedocypris sp. Pulau Singkep. Next base: position 22,044 of record MU204256.1, read on the forward strand.
AAAAAAAGAAAAAAAAAATATATATATAACTATCCGTTTTTACTTGGCCAAAACATGACGTAATTGTATATCGCGCATGCGCAAAGCGCGATGTAGGAAATTCGTTTAGGACAGCATTTTAGAACACCGGAAATGCGGAGTCGCTTGTTTTTGTGTTGAAGGGATGAGACGGATTTACTCTCACTGGTTTCTCTTTTGCTTGTCTTTGTGAAATACATCTGTAAAAAAATCTCTGTAGCATTTACTGAATTGTTACAATTAAATCAATTTGTTCAACCAAAAAAAAAAAAAAGGGATGAGACGGAAATGTGACGTCAGCGGGGATTCCCGACGTCCGCGAGGATACCGGAAATGTGGGGTTGTATGTGGGTGTGGTTGGAGTGATGGGGGGCGTGGCCCGGGTGGTGTCGGAGCTGCGGCCACTGAACGATCTTTGCGGACATAGTTTTATCGCAAGCGGTGGATCAAACGCGACACGGGACGATGGCGATCGCGTGGACTGCAGGGAAAAGCCGGTGAGGTTGAACTTTTGTCTTGCGGTTTTGCAGTATCGTGAACCTTCGGCTGATCGGAGCGAGTAGCTGCTCGAGAGCTTAACCCGAATACACGGACCCGTGAGACATTTCCACGGACTCTCTTTTCAACTGATTTGTGTATTGTACTGTATGTGTATAATGTTGCGCGGAGTTAACGGTTTATTAAACCGTTTTTATTTCATTATTTTAACCGTTAGCGCCGTCGGGGAAAGAAATGAAATGTTAATGATTTATTGTGGGTGAAGGAAATGACATTTAACTGTGTAGTGTTGGTGAACAAAATGGAATGATAACGGTGTGTTGTGGGAGAAACGAAACACACGGGCGGGACCAAGATGGTGACCAGCTAAGACGTGCTTTTGCAAGCTCCGCTGATACAGCCGTAAGAAGGTCAAAAAATAGTTTTTTTATTACGTTTTAATTAATTTTTCTCGCAAACTACGCAAGTGTACGTGGACATGAGATCCACAGCCGATAAAAGAAAAGAGGAGATGTCGCGACCAAGAGCGTCTGAACATCTGTACGCTGCTGAGGCTACAAGCGCTCCGGAAAGTCCTGCAAAACTATCTAGTTACGTCTGTAACTCCGGTTCCCTGAGAGATGGGAACGGATGACACCACTGGGGAACAACGTTTCCTGACATACAAGTGAAGCAATATAACAACGCAGTAATAACTGCAGCCAATGGCGACCGAGCACCGCCCCTTGGGCGTGGCCCACACGCCCAAGCGCCCGCTCGCGCCGCCATTATATCAGTACAATGAATGAACGACAGGAGAGCCACTCCATCCATCGTTTCCTTGCGGCAACCTATGTGGTGTCATCCGTTCCCATCTCTCAGGGAACCGGAGTTACAGACGTAACTAGATAGTTCCCTATCGAGCTGTCCACTCCTGACACCACTGGGGAACGCAATACAATCCCCGCCGCAAGGGAACCCAGCACCAGCTGACCGGCGACTCCCCGAGTCCACAGCCAAGCCTGTGCCCCAGCCACCCACGTGGCCACCGACCCTTCACTGCCCCGGCTTCACCGCAGCAGATCCGTCATCCCGTCCCTGTAGCAGCACATGCGGCGCAAAAGAGACGACATCCAGGTTATAGAACCTCTCAAAGGTGTCCTCAGACGCCCAGCCGGCCGCCCTGCAATGTCCTGCAGCGACATGCCCTGTAGAATGAACCCGGACGCCCTCCGGACACTGTTGATTCTGTAAAACACACGCCTGCTATATGGCACCAACAGTCCACTGCGACAAAGCTGCTTCGACAGCGGGCCCCTCTAAGACCAAGACCGGTCTCACACCAGCGAGCAGCACAGGCCGAGAGAGAGGGACGCGGCGCCGATGGTGCGTCTCACCCGGAGACTCGGGTACGAGGCTCGTCATCAGTGCTCCGCGTGCAGGAGGCGGAGCTTTCTCACCAACCCAACCGTACCCTCAGGGCGTGAAAAATGACGTGCGCACATAGCATACCAGCAGGTAGAACATGTCATATGTGAAAAAATCTCCGACACATACTCTCTTCGAGATATAACAACCCACCATATATGCAAATATATACCTTGAAGCACTCCAGCCGACGCGTCTCGCCGAAGCCAACCCTTATATGCGGCCTGACGGAATTGTAATCGTGAAAACACCTTACAAATGCCCAGCACTCGAAGTTAATAGTACTATATCCCGTACATGGGAATTAACCATTCCTTCGTGATTAACACCAACCTCTACAACCTGACCACTGGGAAAAACACCACCACAGGACAATTCCTGATCGCCCAACAAGGCTGACGACCCACTAGACCCGAGGCCACGAACCACGAACCGCTTGTGCCGATTCGCCGCGCGCGTGCCCTGACGCATGCGCGCGCCACCCACAGCACCGTTCCACGCGTTCCCTGAGGACAGTCTCGTATGACATCAGCATTGCAACGTGCCGGTCATGAATAATTCAGTAACTAAAGGAAGCTCATACGGCTCGAGCTGGATGCGCCTCCTCCGAGAACATACGCTCGCCAGAGATAGGGCTGTGTGGTCGGGACGAACGCTTGCCGCGCCCCCACTTGAACGACTCGCACACAACACACGCCCTCATGACACATGAATCAATCTCCCAGCGAACAAGTCACTGACAAATTATCAAAACTCGGGATGAACAAAACCCCTCGTTGAAGGTCCACTTCCTCATGCATAAATGTATATGCGACTCTGGATGAAAATATCCCGCGTGAAGATACGTCATCATGCCATCGCCGAGCCGTGGCTCGAGTAAAAGATCCGAGTCACTAAAGAGTCGGCTCCATCAACCATCCTGGGGCGCGAATCCGCTCGACCGCGAGCCCCAGAAGATCTGTCTCTGCACAATTGATCATGACGTTGAGGTATGTGCCCTTAGACACCGGAACTGAAGGCGTCCCCAGGCTGCACTGGACGAAGTCTGACGACCCCCAAATGAGCGTCATTTACCGTATGACGCCGCGTCTCCTTCGCGTCAGAGCGCACCGGTCCGCTGAGATCACCTGACGCAGCTCACACCAAGGCTCATGAGAATAAAAATGACGAAACACCAACACCGGCGTCGTTGCATTTCTTTAATGATTTCTGCACATGCACGCACGTACTGAGTGCAAAAACATACGTAGCGCAGGTATCACCGGCAACACGCGCGGCCATCTCGCCTCTGGACGAGCGTCCTCCCAGGCGACGCTCGGCAACGAGAGGGAAGTAGCCGCTCACATGCGCTCCTCCGCGCTCTCACCAGACTCCTCTGAAGCGACGCCAGCGCGCCCGAGTGACGCGTTCACCTCAGACGTCTGACGGCGCGCGCTCCTTCGGCTAACACCAGTTAGCGTAGGGGGCTCGATTCTCAAAACAGGAACATGTCCATGAAGCACACACTTAATACAGCACATTCAAACACAGACCGGAGTCCAGGAACGATTTCCGCTCCCCAAGCGGGATATTCAGCCCGTTGGAGACCTTGCAGTATATCAGCAGTGTACAGGCCCGTTTAAGCCTCGGCCTTGACGCCGCGAGAGCTGCGTAAGGCCCTCCCGCTCTGCAAGCAATCCGCCGGAGCTCCTCACCTGCTGGATGTCCGCCACAGGAGCCGAAAATGGGAACGTGTGTGTGCGCCTCCCGCAGCGTGTCGCGATAATCGCGCTCATGTGCCGCTTATGTGTGCGGCCTGACGAAGAGACCGTTTAACACTCACCCCCTCCGAAGAGGGACGGCTGACACCGAAGCTGTTTCCCAACATCTTTAATAAAACATTGCAATGCACTGAAGCACACATGCATTCACAGTGTCAACACATTTGGTGGAACCGAACCGAAACGTCCGGCACGGCCACCAGAACACAGCGCCACTTCGCCGGGGCCGGTGGGGGAGTGCCGCGCTTCTCTGAGCGCGAGCAGACGGCGCTGTTGATCATCCTGCGACCATGGCTCCGCGCGCCCAGACGTAGACCAGGAGCGCCCCCTCCCGGCGGGGCGAGGCTGCTGCCGAGAATCACTGTTGAATATACAGCCGAAGGCTTGGCCTATTCTAGGCCGCATCCCCGCCCTCAATTATCGAGTCATGCGCGTCGCCGAACAGGCTCTCGGGCCCAACGGCGCATCCAGCCCTGGGCGCCAGACTGGTCTTGCACCCGTCCATCCGCGAGCTGGACGGCAGTTCCGGAGGTGGGATGTCGCCGTCATCGTCCGACAACCGGAAAACGCGGCCTGCATCAGAGGAAAAGGGGAACCTCACTCACCCGCTCCATCTGAGGCAACGGTCCGGCACTCAGCCAGGACCTCGTCGGTGAGCACGCGGTCAGCACCCGGCGCCGCGTACTCAGGGAAAAAAGCCGAGTGGGACGTCGCAGCCGTCGTCCGACAGTCGGGAAGCGTGCCCTGCAGCAAATGGAAAAGGGAAACTCACTCACCCGCTCCATGCGAGGCAACGGTCCGGCACTCAGCCAGGACCTCGTCGGCGAGCACGCGGCCAGCACCTGGCGCCGCGTACTCAAGTAAGAAACCGAGTGGGACGTCGTCGTCCAACAATCAGGAAGCGCGGCCTGCAGCAGACGGAAGGCACTTACCGGCTCCATCTGAGGTAATCTCCCGCCAAATCATCCGAGTCCCAAGCGCTAAGACGTGGCTCCTTTGCCCGGCGCAAGGCAAGGGAAGAAAAGGCCGGCCATCCGATGTTTCCACAAACTTCGCCATAGGGTGCCCACCGGCATCCCTCGACAGTCACGACACGCGGCGGATCCGTCGAGGGCCGGTGTGGCGTGACCGAGCCCCAGGCACGAGATGCACTCCGCGCGGGTGCCGGCCGACTCAGGGCCCTGAGCACCGAACACACCGCCGCCCACCGGGCTGAATTGTTCGCCCGCCAGAGACGAACTACCCCAGCCCGGTGCTTCTGCTATCACTAGCCATACTCTAAGCGGCAATAAAAACTATCAAAAAGACTATAAAGACTAGTAAAGTCTAGGCTATGCTCACTTGCTCGTGAAGAAAATTGTACTGATATAATGGCGGCGCGAGCGGGCGCTTGGGCGTGTGGGCCACGCCCAAGGGGCGGTGCTCGGTCGCCATTGGCTGCAGTTATTACTGCGTTGTTATATTGCTTCACTTGTATGTCAGGAAACGTTGTTCCCCAGTGGTGTCAGGAGTGGACAGCTCGATAGGGAACCTCCGGCGGCGAAGAGAGGTAAAGCCGAAGAGGACTCAAATGTTATCGAGACCCTCTCTTGCCTCATCAATAACCGGTCGGAAGCAATAGAGAAGTCTATCGAGAACAACGCGTTAAAGATAGAAGGACTTAAGAAGGCTGTTGATTTTATTTCGGAGGAGTTAAACGACATAAAGGGGAAAGTAAATTTATTTGAGACCAGATTGGCAACAGAAGAGAAAAAGATGATGGATTGTGAAAGGAAAGTTTTGGACTTGGAGAGATTTTCGCGTCGGTGGAATCTGCGGCTGCTCGGAGTCGCTGAAAAACCTGAGGAACATGTCCGGACAGAGACCGTCCGCATCTGTGCTGCTGCTTTCCCCGAGATGAAGGAGGCGCTGCTGGACAGAGTCGACACTGTGCATCGCGTGGGAAAAAAGCTTCCGAATGCCACCAGACCGCGTCCAATCATAATTCAATTTATGTCGCGAGTTTTACGGGATGAAGTGTGGAGAGCTGCGAAATCTTCGGAGTTTCTGAAGGCCAACAACCTTTGTTTTGCCGAGGATCTTTCTGCCGCGGACCGAGAGAGGAGGAGGGTTTTATGGCCCTTTGTGGAAAAAGCTCGTAAAGAGGGGAAGCGCGTGAACTTCTCTGGTCACCGAGCATTTGTTAACGGGGTTGAGATCAACCCAGAATAGGCTCAGTAATTTTTACAGTTAACATCACATGTTGAACATTGTTGGTTTTTTTCTCTTCTTCTTACTGAAGCACTTCTTACTTTGGCTGCTAGTTATTTTCTTTTATTATTATTACTTAATAGTATGGCTGTTGTCAGCTGGTGCTGCACCTTAATATTTGTATTTTTACTCTCGTTTTTTCATTTCTTTTTTACTTGTTTTGTATTGTTCTTTAATAGTTTGACAGTTCATGTCAATTTCAATTATTTCTCTTAATGCCAGGGGTCTCAGGGACACCACTAAGCGTAAAGCCTTATTTTTGTATTTAAAATCGTTTAAGTGTGACTTTTGTTTTTGCCAAGAATCCCATTCAGTTGCAAAAGATGTTGCATTCTGGAAGAGTCAGTGGAACAATGACATTTGGATGGCTCATGGAACTGAACACTCCGCTGGGGTTCTGATTTTAAGGGACCGCTTTTCTGGGTCAGTTTTACATACCTTTTGTGACCCGAAAGGACATTTTTTGATTTTGGTTTCTACTGTTGCCAATTCTGTTGTCATTCTGGTTAATGTTTACGGTTACAACGCCATCAATCAAAATCATCTTCTGCTTGACGATATTGGGGAAAAGTTGATAGTGTGGTGCAATAAATACCCCCAAGCTCTGGTCTTCATT
>MU204256.1:57344-70692 GCA_017309775.1 Paedocypris sp. Pulau Singkep
ATAGGAAAATAATTTAGTTTTAATGTTTACAGTTTTCCCTGATTGGTTTTGTATTTTTTTTTTTATCCATGCAGATGATGAATATCTCAAATCCAATATACACAGCAGCCATCCATGTTGCAGTTGATTGTGGACCAGACTACTACATATCCAGTCTACCACCACGACAATTATGTGAAGAATTGTGAATTATTATTATCGACGATCCCCAATTGTCAACATCTTGGTGCCGATGTCTTGGCAAACGTTTTTTGCAAATGCATGTTTTCAATTCAAATATAGCAGTGTGAAGATGCGTAATATATGTATATAGGTTCATCTTTTTTGTGCTAAAATAAACCTGTATTAATAATTTAACCTCTGTTTATTTTAGTACTGCGACTTGACTTGAAACTTATCATGACTCGACTTGACTTGCTTGGGGTGAACCCTTGACTTGACTTGACTTGCTTGATTTGTCTAAACTGTGACTTGAGACTTGACTTGAGACTTGATGGTTAAGACTTGGAGACTTGCTTGGACTTGACCATATGTGACTTGTCCCCATCTCTAGTTCCTATATTACCTCACTTCACTTTCACTTTTACCTTGATGCGGTTAGCCAGAGTTAAAGGTTTCTATTTCTAACGACTATATTAGGGGAGTGATCTCTTGATACATCAGCTGATTCAGTGGACACCCCTCTTCTCTTTCCTTGTTTAGGACAGACGAAGTCATCACTCATCAGAAAACAAGAAAATTGTCTTTTTATAGCAGTCAGAGCGACATCATCTCCATCCCAAAGGCACCGACCATCTTCTGGGCCGAAATGTAGATTACTTGAAAATACATTCAGTCAGTTTGAGTCTTTTCACTGGCCTGGTGCTGGACGTAACGATTCACTGATGCAGTGCTCGACGTTCTTACCTCGGGGAACTGAGGTTAAACAAGACCAAGTTGTGCAATCAAGATATATTCACTTTTTTTATGACCGGACAAAAAGAGTGTCATGTTGTCATACAAATTAAGGTTAAAATGTAAAGTTTAATTTTATAATAATATTGTACAGATGTTGTTTCATTTCGTAAAGCATATTGAAAATGACTTTACTTTTATTTGCAATTAGAGGAAGCCTGATTTTTCTTGAAAAAACTCAATATGATGTTTTGCCGTAGTGTCCATTAGTAAAAGAGGTGCAGGAGTGTTAATATTATTATGTAATAATAATAATAATAATTCATATTCACAGAAAGAAGGAGACAGATGACCTGGATGACATTGGTTTAGATGTGACGGCAGAACAGTCAGAAGAGTGTGTGATATTAAACGATGTCAATATGGAGATGAGACCTTCCACTGAGCAGGTATCAGTGTGACATTAACATTTCTGACGCCACTAGTGATAAACTACCGTCTGCAGACATCATTATGTGCTTTTCTTTTTGAGGAGGAGGAAACATTGCAGTACTAAACGTGTGAGTGGGACCTGGGACTGAGAAGTGTGCAAATCAATGTAAATGTACATCTTCATGTATCTGCATTAGACTATAATGTCCCGTTCATGCATGATTCTAAATTGGTAAAAATGCGATATACTATTTGATGTGATTTGGATGTGATCAGTGCTCAATTAGAAATGTCAATTTTATGTTCAATTTGATCATACACATATCTGTTATTATTTTGCTTTGTTTTTCACAGTTACAACTGTTTCAAAGCGCATGTGTGAAAATGTTAAAAAGATTGATGCATTTTATTCCTTTGTTGGTGTTAAGATAATGGCTATGACTATGAAGCACAGAAAAAATAGTTTTTGTGTCTATTGTTCCTGTACAGACTGTGACCTTAAGTCAATATTCGCCCGTAAATAGCTGAGGCATTGATAATAATGGTTGTGTTGTAGTGATATACATAGTTATTGTCATGATCTACGTTGGCGGTGACTAAACTTTCTGAGCTTTTATTTTGAATTTCACCCTGAACTTCAGTCACTTCCTGTTTTGGTTTCTTTTGTTAGTCATCTGTTTCAGCTGTTTTGGTTTGTTCTGGATTGATTGATTGATTATTGCATGATTGCTGTTAATATCCCTCACCTGTTCCCTGGTTTGTTTGCTCTGATTGTGTCATTATTTAAGACCTAGTTTTCTGTGTTTGTTGTTAGTGTGTCACATTATCAGAGGTGTCAATACCTTAATAAAGTAGAAATTTGACTTGCTTTTACTTTTCTAGAGTATTTATTTTTTCGCTTACTTTATACTTATTAAGCAAATGTCTGTACTTTCTATTAGTTACTTCTTCAAAATCAGCCGCGTTACTGCAATTTCATTCCGGTTAGTTTTATTTCCGTGTTCGGAAATATCGATCTAAAAAATCGATCTAAAAAAATATCCTTTTTTGTTTGTGGTTGGATGAGACGTATAAACACATATCATTCCGACACTTTTTTTGTGCGCGGCCCATCAATGACGGAGAGGAGTGGCGGCTTTATCAAGTTCAAGTTCATTTGTATAGCGCTTTTCTTAGTCTGAGACCAACGCAAAGACGCTAAAACGGTTCGAACAACGTCATCGCCGTCCTGGTGAAACGACACTCCTCCAAGCGACGGTGTCTCCATCCTGATGGTAACGACACTCCTCAGCAGCCAGACCGGCGTTGTTTCCACGGGCAGGGATGCGTTCCTCCGGCCGGGATGTGGTATGTGACATCGTCTCCTCCGGCGGTGATGCGGCCTCGTCTCCTTCGGCAGGGGTGTGGATCACGCAGGACCTCAGCAAGGGAGTGAAACGAGCAAGAACAAAAGCTATTAGCACAAGGTTCGGTTCTGGGCTTCTACCTAGTGCAGCCTTCCTATTCGTTAATGTTAGTAATTGAATATTTTGCCATTACAGTTTTGAATATGCCTCAATGAAGAGATGGGTTTTTAATCTAGATTTAAACTGACTTACTGATTCTGATTCACGAATTGTGCTAGGCAGAGTGTTCCAATATTTTGGTGCTAGAAAAGCGAACGATCTTCCCCCTGTGAAGGCTTTAGAGATTTTTGGTATTACGAGCTGCCCTGACTTTTGAGAGCGCAGAGGTCTCCTTGGCTCGTAACACGTGATGAGCTCACTGAGATACAGAGGAGCTAGAATGCTTTATAAGTTGTTAGGAGAATTTTAAATATAATTCTATATTTTATGGGTAACCAATGTAGCAACATTAGCACTGGACTAATATGGTCATACTTTTTAGTTCTGGTCAGTAGTCGAGCGGCCGCATTCTGAACTAACTGAAGTTTATCTATTTGGCGGGCAGGAGAACCTCCCAGAAGACCATTACAGTAATCTAACCTCGAGGTCATAAACGCATGTATGAGTCTTTCTGCATCCGACCTAGGAAGCATATGACGCAGCTTAGCAATATTCCTGAGGTGGGAAAATGCTGTTCTACAGACGCTGTTGACATGGTTTTCAAATTAAAGTTTATTATCAAATATAACACCTAAGTTTTTCACTGTTGATGAAGATGAAAGTTTAAGTCCATTAGGATTTAGATTATATTCAGGGTCCTTTATTTTTTGGTTAGAGTCAACAAGCAATAATTCTGTTTTGTCCTGGTTAAGCAACAGGAAGTTTTGCATCATCCAGTCACTAATATCACTGAAGCAATCTAATATTTTAGTAAATTGCGCGGTTTCGTTGGGCCTTGTGCAAATATAGATTTCATCGGCCGTATCATCGGCATAGCAATGAAAGCTATGTCCATGGCTTCTGATAATGTCTCCTAGGGGAAGCATATATAAAGAAAATAAAATTGGTCCGAGAACTGAGCCTTGTGGGACTCCGTATTTGACCCTATGTCTCGGTGACGAGACTCCAATTACATGTACAGAATGGAATCGATCTGACAGGTATGACTTTAACCATTCTAACGCGTGTCCAGAGACCCCAACATAATTTTCTAGGCGATCTATTAAAATATTGTGGTCTATAGTGTCAAATGCGGCACTAAGATCCAGCAGAACTAATAATGAAATGTTCCCTTCATCCGAGTGAGTGCCGTTTCTGTGCTATGTTTAGGCCTAAAACCTGATTGAAATTTTTCGAATTTGTCATTCTGTTCCAGAAACATACAAAGTTGACCTGAAACCACCTTTTCAAGAATTTTTGACAGTAATGGAAGATTGGAAATCGGTCTATAATTGGTTAATTCATCTTTGTCGAGTTGTGGCTTCTTAAGCAGCGGCTTTATTACGGCCTGTTTAAACAGCTGTGGTACGTGACTCAATGCTAGCGATGAGATTATGAGGGTTAATATCGGTTCTATAACCACCGGCACAACTTCTTTGAGTAATTTGGTCGGTATTGGATCGAGTAAACAGGAAGTCGTTTTAGTCTTTAGTTAGTTTTAGTTTTTTCTTTGTTAGCTGAGCTACAGTTCTAAACAGATAACGAGGATTATGTTGATTTTCAAAGCGAACGTGGCTCGACGGCGACTGGGCGTGGCTTGACGGCGACTGGGCGTGGCTCGACGGCGACAGGGCGTGGCTCGGCTGGAGCTGGAACATGACGTGGGCGTGGCTTGACGGCGACTGGGCGTGGCTTGACGGTGACTGGGCGTGGCTTGATGGCGACAGGGCGTGGCTTGACGGCGACAGGGCGTGGCTCGACGGGAGCTGGAACGTGACGTGGCTCGGCTGGAGCTGGAACGTGACGTGGCTCGGCTGGAGCTGGAACATGACGTGGCTCGGCGACGGCTGGAGCTGGACATACTCGCTTGGGCATCGCAAGCCTGGTGAGCCACTTATCGGTGCGTGCGTTGGTGCCGGTGATTAGCGCAGACAAAGCATCCATCCGCTCCTGGTGAGCACGGGCCTTGTCTGACGTCCCCATACCGGCTGGTGCGAGGCATGACGTGGCTGGAGCGAGGCATGACGTGGCTGGAGCGAGGCATGACGTGGCTGGAGCGAGGCGTGACGTGGCTGGGAGCTGTTCGAGGAGAGACTGCGTGCTGGCGGCACCCCGTCGTGATACCTCAGAATAACGATGCAGGCTCTCCTGCAGCTTCTCCAGACTGGTTGGTTTCATTTTCTGGTCAGATTGTTCCTCCAGGAAGGCTGAATCCATCTTGGTCGGTTCGTTCTCTCACAGTTTAGCACTACTGTCACCAGGCACGGTAGGGTGGATCCACTTGCGCTTTGAGGATTAGATCAGACAGGAGCATCAAGGGTTAAGTTTTTCTCCCAAGGTTTAATTCAACCATGTAGAAGAACAAGAACGTGAACGAGACTCTATGGTGACAGGACACAGTGCAACGAACCGACAACAAGACAAGGACTGGACGAACTTAAATACATGAGATAACCAATAATCATAAACGGAAAACACCTGAGTTATAATAGATAGTGAAACCATGTGGATAAACTAAAACAAGATGGCGGCGACACGGTGAACTTCAACATAAAAGTCTGTGACACTTCAACACAAAAGTCCTGACCGGCTTTCAGCCGGGATCTGTGACATAGGCTAGTGTAGGTGTCTGGACTTAGCGATGTTTCTGTGAGCGCTAACACATCAAGCTTATTGTCCCAAATCATTTCATTTATAATAAGAGATTTTTGTGCTAAGGATCTGATGTTTAAGAGGCCTAATTTTAGGGATTTGTTTTTTAAAATCTTGCTTTGATTATTATAACTAACTGCCGTTTTTGTTTTATCCGAGGATCGGTTGTTATGGTTAGATTCCTGAGAATGTGACACAGGTTTTATGATCTTACTGTACTTGATTTTAGCATTATTATTATTATTATTATTATTATTATTATTATCACTTTTGTTGTTGCTGTTGGTATTAATAGAGCCATTTTTATTATTGCTATTAAGTTTTGGTGTGCTGACTGGGTGACTGTTGGTGGTACACAGGCGGCTGGTTAAATGATGCCGCCTGCTCTCTGACCTGGGCATTGGTCACGAACTAGACGCTAAACTATAGGCTATATTATAAGATAAACGAGCGGCCCTCTTCCACGAGGGATGGAGGCCGTCGGGCTTTAACAGGTCAGGTCTTCCCCGATAAGATCTCTAATTGTCTATAAAACCTATGCCATTCGAAGGACACCACTCAGACGCCCAGCCATGCAGAGCCCACAGTCTACTGTGAGTCTCATCACCCCGGTAAGCGGGGAGGGGGCCAGAGTAAATTACACCGTCTGATATCTTTTTGGCAGCTTCAAGCACCTCTTTAATATTAGTTTTGGTGATCTCGGACTGGCGAAGTCGGACATCATTAGTGCCGGCGTGAATAACTACCATAGAATATTTACGTTTAGCATTAGCCAGCACTTTCAGACGCGATGTGATATCAGACACTCAGGCTCCTAGATGACACATTACAACTGTATTGGCTGGTGTCTCTAATCTCACGTTCCGCACTATGAACTCAGATTAGTGTCAATACGGTTAGAACACAAACTGCGCCGCGCACACTGTTAGAACAGACGCGGGTCAAATCATCATCAGCGCAGCAGTAACGCACGGCAATGTTCAACATATCGTCCCAGTCGAGACAAGTGTGAGGCGCAGTGACCGTGTGTAAAGCTCACGTTCTGAGCATCTGTAAGGTGCTTTTCAGTTTTAACTGTCTCAAAGCGAACAAAAGCTCCACACGTCTCTGAACACTGCAAAACATTTCAGTTAGCATCTTATTGTGAGACTGTTACGTCCCGTGTTCTATTAATTTCCGTGTTTGACTTGGAGCAGCCCTGGAACTTTGCGCGACACCTGCCCTCATGCGATTGGCCCATCCTGGACGGGGCTGGCCCATAAAAGACGCCCCGGGACAGCTGTCGCGGAGCTCATTATGTGTGTGTAAACCTGTGGTTGAGAGCTCCCGGTACTCGCTCCTGTCTGATCCAGTGTAACTCGGTGTACGTATGTGAGTGTAACTTGTGAAGTTCAACAGAGTGGTGTGTCCTGCCCTTTTGTTTTTTGTAAACCGTTTGCCATTGTTTCTCATCAGGGAGTTAGGTTAGTTATCCTGTTTTTATTTTGTTGCGGGTCAGTTCAGGATATTTAGTTACATTTATTTTCCAGTGTGTTTTGTTTGTTATTTTGGCAATTGGACACTTTTCCTTGGTTTTTGCGTTAATACTCAGGTGGAAAAATAAACCACTGTTTATCACAAAAACGCTGTTGTCTCGCCAGCCACGTTCAGTTAATTCTCTTAACTCTATGCCTACAGCCACACACAACCCCTAGGCGAATGAACATAACAGAGACTTTGAGAGATATTATTTATCCTCTCACAGCAATTATTATAAACAAAACATTTTTAACTAAAGCAGCAGTTACAAGATATAAAGGAGATAATGTAATGTTGAAGCTAGATTTTTGAACGTAAGAGTTCATATTTAGGTCATTATTTCATAAATTTAAAAATAATCTGTTTTGTTACAAGTTTTTACAGGTTTATCAACCTCCAAAAAACCTGTGTGATTTAGTGTCTTGAGGCCACGCAGATTGCACAGATTTACAAATTACAAATTTTATTACTTTGTAATAAAATGCATTAATTTTCAATGTAATTACAACAATTTAATAGAACAATAGTTCTATACAGTAATCCCTCGTTTATCGCGGTAGATACGTTCCAACCCTGACTGCAATAGTTGAAAATCTGCGAAGTGGAGGCACAACATTTATGTATTTATTTAAAACTTATTCAGACTTTTAAAAATAAAAGTCGCACCGCACCGCACAAGCTCCAGCGGCGGGAAACTTGCGTTCGCGCCTCATATTCTCCATTCAAACACTTTGACAAAAACTTTTTTACTTTATTAAAGTAATGTTAACAAACATCTCCCCGCCGCACACGTCGTCCTCGCGGATATATTAATTAATTAAAAGTGTTTGAATGGAGAATATGAGGCGCGAACGCAAGTTTCCCGCCGCTGGAGCTTGTGCGGTGGTCGCGGAGAGACGTCCAACATTGTGATTCGCATCTCAGCACAGAGACGCATCCGGCGGCGGTTCGTCTTGAGCCACTGCGAGCATCCTCCACCGAGATACGATCGGGAAAAAATGAATCCGCGAATATACGTAATAAAGGAAAAAAACCCGCGAAACAGTGAATCCACGATAGTCGAACCATGAAGTAACGAGGGATTACTGTAATGCTATTTTTTTCCCCTTGCAATACTTTTACTTTTATACTTAAAAGTAGTTTTATCAGTATTGGTAACGCTACTTTTACTTTAGTAAAATATTGGGCATTTTACTTTTACTTTCACAGAAGTACTTTGTAACTCTAGTATTTATACTTCTAATACTATACGCTGTGCTTCTGCAGCAAACATCTCGACGTCCCTTGCTGAGCGACAAATGCCGGGGAAACTCGTGATTCAGCTTGTGTCCTGAGCCACAAGTGTGATGTCGTCACCCCGAGGCGTGGAGTAAGCCGGGTTGGGCCGCGACTTCGATGACTGCCCATCTCTCCCGATGACATCAAAGGAAAGGTCCCGGCAGCCGCGAAACGCAATGTCTTTCCTGACGACTGCACGGGAGGAGCGCTTCCTTCGCTGAAGAGGCAAGGTGAAGTAAATCTCAATACATTAATACGAGTCACTGGTAACTAAAAAAAGCACAGAATCTGTCGCATTAGCCGCAGTTGTCACTGCGTTGTTCTATTTAATAATAATAATATGAGCATTTGTAGGGCGCTTTTTACCGTTTTAACTGTCTCAAAGTGCACGTGTAAATATGTAAGAGAATTGTTGCTTTTTATTCATTTGATTGTCTGGTTGTTGGTGTTAAGTAAATAGCTGCGATTCGCGTTTGTGTCTGAGATACAAAAAATAGAAAAACTAAAATCACAATATATAGACACTAGAAGGATGTTTGAAGTAACTGTGATTATCACTATGACTATGACAAGACAAAGAGCAGTGAGCAAGCACATATGCGACAGTGGCCAGGTAAAAAACTTCTTTAACGAGGAAAAACCCTGTGGAGAACCCGCTCACTGGTGCCAGTCTCCTCTGGCATTTGGTTCAACTTCTGTCAAAAAACGTTACGTGAAATATATGTGAAATAACATATACCAACTTCAAAGGAAATGTTTCTTGTTTGCAAAATTGAAAATTATTTCTGACACAACTTGTTCAGAGCTGGATTACACAGCCCCTTTCACACAGCAATGCCGGTAAAATGCATGAAAAGTACCAGAATGACTTTAACGGTAAGGACTGTTCACACCAGCGCTGCCATTCCTGCATTTTAACGGAAAAGAACCTTTCACACAGCGGTTTCAAAATCCCAGTATTTTCTGTGACATCATCAACTGGCGACGCTTTAAACAGCTGCGCCTTTGTAAACATGGCATTCCTTTGATGTGGTGATCAACGTCTTCATCCGCCAGAATTCAGGAAACAATTCTTCTCAGAAGAGCACTGGACACTGTGAGCAGGAATACTCTGATGCTGTTTAAAAGTGATAAGATGTTTACTGTTCGGGTGAAGAAGCAGCTAACAGCCCACGCCAGCGTCCTCTCCAACCCGGAACTTTCCTCTCCGACCCGGAACTTTCCTCTCCAACCCGGAACTTTCCTCTCCGACCCAGAACTTTCCTCTGCGACGCGGAACTTTCCTCTCCGACCCGGAACTTTTCTCTCCGACCCAGAACTTTCCTCTGCGACGCGGAACTTTCCTCTCCAACCCAGAACTTTCCTCTCCAACCCGGAACTTTCCTCTCCAACCCGGAACTTTTCTCTCCGACCCGGAACTTTCCTCTCCGACCCAGAACTTTCCTCTGCGACGCGGAACTTTCCTCTCCGACCCGGAACTTTTCTCTCCGACCCGGAACTTTCCTCTGCGACGCGGAACTTTCCTCTCCAACCCAGAACTTTCCTCTGCGACGCGGAACTTTCCTCTCCAACCCAGAACTTTCCTCTCCGACCCGGACTACCCGGACTTTGGATACTAACCCTAACCAAAGTATCCAAATTCAAATTCCAGAAACTGTTGCACACTGGAGTTCTTTTAATGTTTTCTGTTTTAAAGCCAAATCTAATTATACAGTATATGTAACAAAGTACAGAAATAGAAATTCACAAACATCAAATCACAATACATTAACTCTGATATTAAGATAAGAAGATTCTCAAGATCTCTTACGATCCTTATTAACATGCCACAATAGCGCAGCAAAATTAAGGTGCAAAAATACAAAGAAATATACAGATAAACGTATGCAGTACAGTACAAAGTGAAACAGATATTAAAAATGCAATGCAAATCACAAGCAATATAAACTGAAATCAGAACACAGTTTAGAGATACGGTTCACTACATCTAGAGAGATTGTATTTTCTACAAAAACCACTGAAATCAGATGTGGTGTGAGCTGAACTCCATTTCAGCGGCTGGTGATGCTGGTGGCGTTTCCTTCACTGTAAAGCACAGATTAATGTCAGCACTCAGTAGTGGATTTTTATTACATCAGAAATGCATTAACTCTCTTACCAGCTCAGCGGAAGTTTCCAGCTCCATTTTGAAGCTTGTCATTGTCACAGGCTCTTCTGGCTGTATCTCCTTCATCTCAATCTCCTCCTGGTTTGAGTTCTCCCTCTTTCTGTGGATATTAATGCAGTAGATATTAACACTCAAATAGTCATGCACCTCTTGTCTGTCTGACTTACTATTTTACACAGATAAGATGTTTATGGTTTGTTTGATTTTACAACCAGCTTACAAGACCATAACTACAAGTCTTCCTTCACTAGTCTTACTCACTACAGTATTACTGACCTGTCTGGTGTTCTTGAGCGGCAGCAAGACGAGTAGAGGACACCGACGATGATGTTCAACAGCACGACGACCACAATGATGAGAATCAGCTCGACGTAGTCATCTGAAGAAAGACAGAAGCAACAAATAAAAACATCAAAATATTAGTAAGACATTTCTTATAATTTATACAGTCTACAATGATTTATTACATATTTAAAAAGTACAGATTAAATATTTTAAAGATCTGCTGTATGACAAAGCCAATTTAACTTACCAAACAATAATAAAATAATGCACATTTTTCATTAAAACAGATGTCATTTCATTAAAACTGCACAGATTGTCGTCGCTATAAATCAACATAAAAGGCCTTACAGACCATTATCCGCAAATAGCTTTTATGAATTTTAATCACTCAACAAAACAGATTTGCCTAGAAACAGTGTAGCTTCTAATATGTACAATAATGACTCCGTGCACAATATCTGAATATTAAATGCAGCAACAGCACTAAATGTGTGTAGCACGTCACACAAATTAATAATGCGTCTAAGTCAGTGGTTCACTAACTTTTTTAGTCACGCCCCCTTTAAACCTGTAGAAAAGTCTCTCGCCCCAAAGCTAATCAAGCTCAATGATTGTTCCTCAATCCTGTCAAAACTTAACACAACGTCCTGTGTAGTGACCCAAAAGCAACCATGTGGACCATCTTGAACATCATCATTACACAAAAATCTAATGTTTAAGTTTAATACATTTCTTAACAATTACTTTTTATAAAAAACGTTTCTTACCAGGCCCGATGATGGGGAGAAACCCACTGTAAACCTTCAGAAGAGTTTTGTTCTGTCCATTTCCTCCCGAAAACCCAGTGACCTTGCAGGTAAACTCTCGCTCATCAGAAAGCCGAACTTGGTGAAGGGTCAGCATCACTCCACCGTTGTGAGCCTCGACACTGATTCGCTCGCTGTAGCTCGTGTTTTTCTCGACCTTCTGTGTGTCCGGATCAATGGAGACAATCCTGTCTTCACCCTGGGAATCATTCCCATCGTTTTAGTTCCAATATGTGACAAAGGCATAAGTCCAATGTACTTTTAAACACCATTAAGCGAGAATGAAAGCGTGTCTGAAAGATCAACAGGGAAGAGACTCACGTCGAAACACTCCAACTTCCAATATTCAGGCTGCTTGGTGAAGTCAAAGAGACAGGGAATCTCCGCAGACTCTCCCGTGTAGACGTCAACGATGTCCTTCATTCTCACAGTTATCGGTGCCTGGGCTGAAAAAAATAAAAAAGATTTTTACGTCGTCGGTAACACCGATACATTAAAAACAAGCTGTCTAATTGAAATGCAGTCACTCTTTCAACAGACTTTTACAATGATGATCATGTTTTATAGAGTGGCTAAAACATTTGTAAGTTGTGTGCAGTGACAACCACCCAAACATGCAACCGGTTCTCTCCACCACCAGTACTCTCTGACGACACCGTGCCCCCCCCCCTCGCCCCGCCCCCTGCTGGAGAGCTACGAGCTGACAGAACCACTCAAACTAGCCATGACGTCGAGTAGTGCCCAAACAAAAGTAGGAAAGGAGCATCTTCATACAATGAGTGACAGATGATTTACATGGACAAAACCCGTCTCGTACTGATTCAAAACGGGTCGCGTAATCACAATCTGACACACGGGACGCTTCTATATTTCAAGGGGCGGGTGGCGACCCCAGACACGACCCAAACTACTGGATTCCCAACACCGTCTTCAAGTGTGATCTTTTCTCAGTCCTAACACCATGTTCCACGACCGGCTTTTTGCACTTACCACTTCTGAAGTCGTAAGTCAGGGTATTAGTTCCGTAGTCATTTGTTGAGCTGCAGACAGCAACAGTGTCCTTGGAAACCGGAAGCGTCACAACACTCTGAACTCGATCCCCTGTCACGTTTGTAGCCACCTCACGCCAGCCCTGAAAACACCGGAATTGACTGAGACGGTTCTCAACAGCAGCAGAACACTAGTGGAGAGCGGAGAGTCCAGTCTTTAGTGTCACCTGACTACCGGTGAAGCCCCAGGTGACGGTGGGTGTAGGATGACCTCTGACCTCACAGCTTAGATTCACCCATCCGCGCGCTTTCTCCATCTCCTCCATCTCAATCTCTCTCTCTGCAGCTGTCATCTCTGGGGCACCTTGAGGAAACGAGCCAACACATGGGCAATGTCTTTAAAAGACAGTTTCAGAGAAATGCCTGACAACAGTCAAATGTATAAAGCAAAATGATCCTTTCTTCATCACAGATGTCAATCTAAGCATCTTTCAGTCCACTCGTGGTCGTGTCAAGTTCTGACACATCTGTGACCGATCTCAGACGCCACGACAGGACCGTGTCCGGCTTCTCTAAACTTGTGTGGCTAAGGTTCCAAACAGCAAACTAGCCGGGTCTTTGAGGGGTTTATCCAAAAACTCCATAGAATACTTTATAAACGATTCTTACCACGCACACTGACACGGACAGAAGCGTTGGTTTGTCGGCCTGGAGCGGAGGGCACGGTGACCTCACAGTCGTACTGTCCAGCTGAATCAAACGTGGCTTCATCCAGACGTAAAG
>MU204256.1:72337-88708 GCA_017309775.1 Paedocypris sp. Pulau Singkep
TTGGGATTGGGGACAATGGGACTGTCCTGCGATTCCAGACTTTCAATGATCGTTTTGCCCCAAAATCAAGCCGTTTGAGCGATTACATACCGTAAAGCAGACTGCGCGAAAACGAATGCAATGAATGAAACGTGCAGAAATAATAAACGCGAGAGCAAGGATTTAAAATAAAATAACCATTGAGCTAATGAAAAAAAAACTATTGTAATATCGTGGCGTCCGACTGATCTCAGCGAAAGCGCCGGTGGGTGGAGGGAGCGGGACAGAGCTGCGCCGGAGGCAAGCGCGCATACACGTATATGCGCAAACCTATTGTTTTGTGACTGACAGTGTAAAAATAAATGTTATAAATATGCTAGTACATTTAATTAAAGTACATTTGTGTATATGGTTCTGCTTTTTGAAATGTGTTCATAAAGAAAGAAAAAAAAACTTCGTTATGGAATTTTGAAAAAAAATATGATTTTAATTTAGTTTTTTTTACAAGCTCCGCGGGCCGGATTAAAACGTTTCACGGGCCGCATGTGGTATATAATTATATAATTATATATACAATATTCTATTTTTACAGTTTCACACAGCGGCTATAAAACTGTGAAAAGCACTTAATAAATGCACTGAACTTGAACACTGCTTGTGATGAACGGACGGGAAGCCAGCTACTGCAACCTTCCACCTCGCATTTGTGGGATGCCATCTTTAAAAAGATGTATTATCTTAAGAAGTTAGAGAGACTTCACGTGTTGTTGTGTCCAACTCTGAACCTGGTTCCTACAAAAGTGTCCATCCTGTGCCCAATCTAGTTGTAGTGCACAAAGCCTAGTTTAGCATCTAAAGGGTTCATCGAAAGGACAGAAGCAAATCAGCCTCAATCCTGTCAGATCTTAACACAACGTCCTGTGTAATCACCTAAAGGGAACCATGTGGACTAGCTCAACAAGAACATCATCATTACACAAAAATCAAAGGTTTAGGTTTAACACTATATAAACGATTCTTACCACGCACACTGACACGGACAGAAGCGTTGGTTTGTCGGCCTGGAGCGGAGGGCACGGTGACCTCACAGTCGTACTGTCCAGCTGAATCAAACGTGGCTTCATCCAGACGTAAAGTCTCTCCTCTTCCCATCTCACGTCCGTCCTGCGAGAAACCAGCCGACAGAGCAAATGAAGAGTGGTGGTGGGTGGGGGCATTGCGTTAATGCACACACGTCTTTCTTCAGGCTGTACCTTGAACCAGACAATAGAGGTCTCCAGAGATGACGGGGCGTGGCACGTGAGGTTCAGACTGTCTCCTCTCAGCACAACGGCCTTGTCCTTCGGCACTGTCACGGCTTGGTCCAGGTCTTAAAAAAACACATTGATTAGCCTCAGTTTGCAGCAAATCGTTACTGGAAAACCTCGCAAGCCATTGCAATATGAGACTGGAACTCATAAGGGACAGTGAGCTGAAGGCTCTTCATCAGCGGGTCAGAACCGTGTGAATGACACTCGTACATGTAGATTTAACAGGTATTATACTCACAGTAAACAGGGATGCTG
Organism: Paedocypris sp. Pulau Singkep; assembly: GCA_017309775.1. Lineage (NCBI taxonomy): Eukaryota > Metazoa > Chordata > Actinopteri > Cypriniformes > Paedocypris > Paedocypris sp. Pulau Singkep. Next base: position 73,882 of record MU204256.1, read on the forward strand.
ACACCTTCAGACCAGATTGTCTTGTCACCGTAGTTGACCGCACAGAAGAACTGAGAACCTTTGTCCTCACCGGTCACGTTGTGGAGCAGAATGCTTTTGACTTTGAACTGCCCATTAGACTCCCGTGTTACGCTAGTTTTCACCGTCGCCACTGATGCAGGATAGACACGGAAAAATATATTTCAGACTTTCTTATCAAATGATAAACTGATTACACACACACACACACACATACACACACAGATACACCAACTTTACTTTTTTGTTTTACTAAACTTTAATAAATGTTTTTAATTGTGTACTAGTTTTTTTGAACTGCACTAAACAGACCAGCTCCCATTCTGGGAATAGATTGCAGAGGGTAATTTTATCTTTCATGCGTTAAGAATCTCATGTTAGCGGCGTCTGAGGCTGTGAGGTGTTGACTTCTCCAGTCCAGTTTAACACCTCAGTGCAGCACTTCTGAGAGAAGCAGATCAGACTGCTGGACAATACTGAGCTCCAACAACTTCAGCCTGCACTGCGATCTGTGCTTTTAAAATCACTTCAGATTTAAAACATTTCAATTGTAAATATGTACATATGATTTTATTTGTTGTTCTTATTTGAACGATGAAAATTAAGAGGGTGGACATTTCAGCAAGACTGTGATCACACACACAAGGCCACGTAAACAATGAAGTGGTTTCAAAGAAAGAAAATCAAGATCCCAAAGAAAATCTAAAGAGAGAACTGAAGAACAACGTTCATAAAAGAGGACCACCAAGGAACCTTCCAGATTTAAAGAGCGTGTGTGTGTGTGTAAGAATGGGAGAAAATCATTTCTGAGCAATGCAGACGACTGGTCTCTCTATACAAGAGGCGTCTAGATGCTGAAATCACCAGCACAGGCGATTCTACATAGTAGAGTGTATAAGTATTAAATAAAGTGTGCTCAATACTCAATCCCTGTGCCATTTCACTTATCATGACTCAACCTGTAGAAATAAAAGTTCTGATTTCTTTGTATGAAATCAATATTTGGCTTGATGGCTACATCTGGTGGAAATTGTGTGTCCATTTCGTTACAATAAAACATACCTATACAGTATATATTGCTCAATAATTAATTACTCACCGTTAATAGCAGAGTGAATTACACTGTTGTCACGGAACCAGGTGATGGTTGTATTTGGATTTTCAACTCTATTCTCACAAGATGCAATCTGTCACAGAAATAAGTTTCATCTCACTCCAATTTACTTTATGTTTTTTATAAACGTTTTATTTCCATGTAAAACTGCTTTACTCACGCGTGTCAGAGATTCACTGGGGAGCCACACTGGGGACTGGTCTCCTTCTATGACGGGCGGCTCAGGTGGGGCTGTGAGTGACAAGTGTGTGTTGTACATTTTACGAACACGACGCAAACAAGTTTACTGAAACCAGAGTGGAACTCACCGTAAACCTTTAGGCGATATTGGCATTTTTCTTTTAGATCTTTGAAGAAGATTTCAAGGAGAAACATTTGCGCATCCGAACGCTTGACATTGTAAATGGTCAGCGTAATTCCTCCGTTGAAGTAATTAACACTGATCCGGTCGCTGTAGTCCGTGTCGTTCATAATGTAGTGTGCGATCGGATTTCTTAAGGTAAGTGTGATTGAATCAATATCCTGAGAATCATTTAAAATAGTTTAGTTCCAATATACGACAAAGATAAAATTCCTTTGTACATTGAATGTCATTCCAAGTTAGTTTTAAACACTATTACGGAAGCTGAAAGTGTGTTTGAAAGTTCAATAGAGACGAAACTCACCAGCTGCCATGCTGCAAACCAGTCACCAGGTTCTTCTGTGAAGTTAAAGCGGCAGGTGAGATCTACACTCTCTCCTAGATAGGCATCAACGGTGGTGTCGAGGTCCTTGTCGATCATGTTTAACCGTGCCTGGGCTAAATAAAAAAAAATATTTTTGCTTTGTAATTTGTTACTTTGTAGAATCTGAAAAGTTAGTAAAACACAACTGTTCCACTTTTGAAAAAAGCCATTCATCTCGAGAAGCTTCGTAAAACTAAGAGGAAACCCAGACAAGCACAGGAAGAACAACACAACCTCCGCGCAGAACGACCACGACCGACCGCAGGGCGGGGCATGTTGGCCTATAATCAATACCTTGATTAATTGAACGTTTCAACACAACCACAATTAAATAATCCAATAATTAATAGTTTTTATTTTTGCTCTCGGTTGTTCTTAAAAACAGTTGTAATGTAAAAATAAATAACTCGCACGTTTGGTAACCAAATAAATTATTTTCAAAATGATATTATTAAAAGTATAAAATTAGAAGTTCTCATGTAAATAAAATAGGGAACAATGTTTCAGAAAACAGAAACAGAACAGAAAAGCCGCTCTGATGAGGAGCTACAAATGTGTCGTGTTTCCTATTGATCATCGAAACAGTTTTTCTGCAGCTTTACACTTGACTTTAATCTGTTCATCCCTCCTGAAGACAAAATGTGTTTAAACGACAAAATTTGTTTCTGTGTGTAAGCTGCTGATGTTGCTCGGTGTCTAACATCACTCTACACGCTGTCATTCACCTGGAAAGATGTGCTTTCTTACAAGCTCTTAATGTCAATTTTGATTACTTTTTGATTCGTTTCCCAGCTCTACTCCACCACTGAACGTAAGTCTCAAGCCGACTCTTAACTCACCACCGCGCTGCTTTCTGTCCTTCAGAGTTATCAACTATAGAAGATGAAAAGTGTCACAGGTGCAGTGGGTAGCGCTGTTGCCTCACAGGTGTGTGTGTGTGTGTGCGTGTGTGAGTGTGTGTGTCTGGCCGTTGCTGCTATTCTGCTGGGCAAAATGTGTGTGTGCTGGTCTGCTCAGCTCAGTGCCTTGTGCATATTTTTCATAAGATGTCAAAAATAAATATTTGAATTCTACGCCAGGATACTGTTCGTAGATTTCAGCTCTGCTTTTAATACAATAGTCCCTTCACTGCTACAAGACAAGCTCTCCCAGATGAAAGTTCCGGACTCCATCTGCAGGTGGATCACAGACTTCCTCACTGACAGACAGCAGTACGTGAAGCTGGGGAAGCTTGTCTCTGACCCCCGGACCATCAGCACTGGATCCCCCCAAGGCCAGGGCAGGTAGGGATGTGCAAAGCAGTCAGTGGGGAACAGAGTTCAGTAGAGAGACAACTCTGGGGAAAAAGCTGTTCCTGAGTCTGCTAGTCCTTGTGCGTGGAAGTCTGAAGCGCCTGCCTGAAGGCAGGAGAGAAAACAGTCCATGGGCAGATATTAATCTGTTTTTCATTTTTATTCATATTAGTCAAGATCAAAACTTGTCTCCAAGGAGAATTTCCCCAACAGGACATATAAAGAAGTTCTGTTTCGGATGCTGCACATCATTTTACTGACAAATCTTCCAGCTACAGTGAAAACAGGGAATCAGTTCCAAAAGCCTTTGTTATTAATGACGCTGCTGAAAAACACACTGCTGGCAAAAAAAACACCATAAATACAAAATCCATTGATAAACTGAGAACAAAAACAAACTAGAAGTAACAAGCTGTCAAAAAAACACCCAACAAAGTTAAATTAGCGAAAATATGTGAACAGTTCCAACGATTTAGTTATAAAACAAAGTACAAATATACAGAATTTCCAAATAGATTTAAAGTTCAAAATGATGACAGAAAAAAAGTACAAGGCTCAGCCAATGCAGCAAAAACCGAGTCCTGATGCACAACAGAATTACACTGATGAACCTTTATCAGTGAATGAAAAAGCCTGTAATTGTTCAACAGCGGGAAAACTGCGCGTCACAAAAGCAGACAATTATATGTACATAAAAACATCTATACAAAAATACATAAGCAAACAAGCATGTATGCATTAGCGTAAACATGAATAACACTGCACACACACTATAAATAAATAAACAAAAGCATCAGTAAACCAGATCAGTGAACACGGGTTTCTGAGGCTCTACAAAGGATGGACATCTGAGGAAGAAGAGTGTGTGAGAGGAGGATGAAGTAATAGGAGTAATATCTGATGAAATCAGAACTAGAATTAAAGACGAGTACAGATAAATATATTTATTTGAAGTTATTGTACGTACAGTCCGCAAATATTGACAACGGCCCTTACGTAAACTCCACTGGACCTATAGATTGTCAATGTGAGAAAATGTATTTTAGCTCTAAAATACACCCTAACTGCACCACAGTAATCTGTAAGTAAATATATGTTTCACTACATATGTGATAGAGTGTGAGAGAGAGAAAGAGAGAGTGAGAGAGAGAGAGAAAGAGAGAGAGAAAGAGAGAGAGTGAGTGAGAAAGAGAGAGACGGAGACAAACAGAAAGACACACACAGAAAGTGAGAGAGAGAGAGAGAGAGAGAGAGAGAGAGAGAGAGAGAGAGAGAGAGAGAGAGAGAGAGAGAGAGAGAGAGAGAGAGAGAGAGAGAGAGAGAGAGAGAGATACACTAGACGAGGACAGACACGTGTGATGTAATTATATCAAACTGGCTGGTTATAAAGGTGAATATAAATAACTTTAGTGAGGTAAGTACATACAGTACGGTTTCAGGATTAGAAGTGCTGGTATTTCAATTAAAAATGAAGAAATTGGGTATTGTCTATTAAAGTGTCTTTGTTTTTCTGGAATTATGAGGTTTTGATTTTTAGTTTCTAATTCATCCTGAAGTGACAAGTGTTTGAAATACAAGAATTAAGCCCCTTTTCGTTTATTTTAGAGGGTGTGCTGTAATTATTTAAATGTAGACTCTTCTGATTGGTTCCTCTGGGGCGTGTCACTCTCTATTCTAGTGGGAAGATTAGATAACTACAGGTTTTGTGAATGTGCTGTTATTTACTGGTGTAACTGTTTGTGTTTTGCTCAGCACTGGTAAAAAAATAAATAAATAAGGCAATTTACTGACGTCAGGCATCTGTACATTGACATCTCAGTAAAGATCTCAGATACAACTCAGATCTAATGATCAAACCACGTGACATGTCAGTCCTGTCCAGATATTTACAACAGCACTAAACACCATCACAGCAGATTAGGATCAGTGCGCACACACACACGCACACGCACACACACACACACACACACACACACACACACACACACACACACACACACACCTCTATATATGCTGTTTCAAAACAAAAATCCCACAAAATTCTTCCTGAGTCGCACAGTCTCAGTGGTGGATCCTGCTTTACTGGTTATAACCACAAGATGACGCCATAACACAAGACAACAAGAGCGTGAAACTGGAAAATGAGCCGCAGCAGCTGGAACATAAAAGATCTTTCGATTAAAACAGGTTATATATTTTAAGAGGGTGTCTAAAAACATAAAGACCGAAACAATCAATGACTTCAATTAGATACTGGTTTAAATACTCGATAATACTTTCAATGCTTTAAATACTCGATAAGTTGTCAATCTCTGAATATAAGTAACATTTAACAGACGCTTTAATCCAGTGCAACTCTTTCCTTTACTCCAACATTCCACCAACTTCATTCTCTTCCTGGGAATCAATTCTAAAAGCAGACACACTTCTATTGATCAGGCTACATTTCAGCTTAGATTAACTCTTGAAAAAGACGTCACAAAAACTCTCTAAATTAAGCATTGAAGTATTTGAGCTAAATTATTATCTATATAGTAGAAATGCTTTCTTATAAACCAATAAGAGTGAAGTCATTATACATTGCAAACAAAAAACGATTGGGGCCATTTAATGACGTCAGTGCGCACACGCACACACACGCAGCGCGGTTCTGGGTGGTTGTTGCGCTGGTTGACCACAAGATGACGCTGTGACACAAGACAACAAGCGACACTGAGGCGGAACAGTGACGTCTGCTTTCTGATCAAGCGGGAAAACTAGCAAAGCTAAATAAGCGAAACTCTAACCAAAAACACACTTAATGTTTAACCAAACTAAACAATTCGAACAATGTAGTTATTATAAAAATATGTTTATATACTTAGCTTAGAATAACACTTGAAAAAGACGTCACAAAAATGTATAATATGCAGCAAAAACAGAATCCTGGAAGATGAAGATACACCAAGAGTCTCCATCAAGTGTATTAATCAGTGTGTTTGTTCAAATGGCTATGCTGCTTCTCGTGTGTGCGTGTGTGTGTGTGTGTGTGTGTGTGTGTGTGTGTGTGTGTGTGTGTGTGTGTGTGTGTGTGTGTGTGTGTGTGCGTGTCATACTTATGCGCCTGCATCGGCTAACTTTGACGTGGATGACAAAATGATAAACATTAAATAAACGTGTTCCTTTTGTACTTTTTTCTCCTGTAACTACACAACAGAATATATACAGAATAAGAGCCGCAGTTCCAAACGCAGATCCGCTTCACTCCGCGCAAACAGCACGGAAAACAAACACAAACAAACACGAAAAACATCACTTAACACAAACATGTTAGAATAGTTTGTCCTGTAATATAAATGATTACAAGGAATGTAATGTAATGGACACAATGGAGACTTTGGCTTTGTGAATTGATCAGAATTTCTTTCAAGCAATGTATTATCCTTTCTGATAATGTCTGTGTTTAAATAACGTTTGTTTTATCTGTGAAATACTCTAGTCATGACGACGGTAATTATTCTTTTAATATAATTTAAGCGATTACATTTATACATATATGAATATGTTAATATGTTATTGTATTTATTATATTACAATTAGGAAAGAACGCTAAGTTTCCTGACTTCACATGAAGTGGCACATGAAACTATCCGTTTTTACTTCGGATTCTTAAAGAAAAAATACCGGCCGGGCAAGTACTAAATTACACTATTAATGCCAAAAATATCAAACGTTCGCAAATGTATAAAATATAAAAACGAACGGAAATAATTTACGATTTCGGTTTGTTTTTTTTATATTATTTTCGCATCGATTATTAGTTCGTTAAAACATCACGTTATCGCGGTTACTTTCTCTAAATTAAGCATTCGAGTATATAAGCAAAATTAAATATTAATATTATTGTTATTATGTAAAGTTACTTGTGATGTCGCGAACACACGCAATAGAATTTTGAGAACATTTTCTAAGCTCGAGTGCTCGACAGAACTTTACGTTCAAAGTATAAACGAGAAAATACTGTCACATGGCAAGGTGAATTATAAATCTCCTACCTGTCCAAAGACACATCAGCAGTAAAAACAATCCACATCGTATATTCCCCATCGTCGTTTAATCCGTTTGTGTGAAATGCGTCTAAACTATGAGTCTAGATAGTGAACAGTAAGATTGACTGCGCGGTGTGCGCTTCTGCCATTTCAGTTTAAAAAGGCTGCAGGTGAGGCCCCGCCCCACCCCGCCCAGGACCCGCCCACATCACTTTTAATTGGTTGTAAATTATACATCAACGCAAATGCAGTTGAGTTACAAAATACATACAAACGCTGAACTATTTGCCTTTTATTCATCTTTGAAATGTGTACAAATCTCAATTAAGTTTTTTAAAAGTATACTTGTGGATTTCAGGCGATCCTGAATGATAGAGCAGCACCTGACAGCAGTACACATGAGGAGTTATTTCTGGCCCTAGTGTCATGTCTCGCCACCAAAACAATCTCTTTATTTAAGAAAAAGCATAGAAATGACTAATGTTTTAAACTTTAATTTAAGTACTTTAATATACGTTTAATATCAGTGGCAAATTGAAGGCCTTTGTCAGAGCATTCTGACTGAAACAGTGACTTCCTACATTTATTCCTATAAAACTCGCCGAATATTGTTCTCTCCCAAATCTTTCTAAACCTTTAATTTCAAAGTTCTAAAAGTAAAGCGCCATCAATTCTACTGCTGAAACGAGTGAAGGTGACGTCATCATGGGGCTTCATCACGTGATGTCCAAGATGGCGGCGCACACATCTTACCGTGCGTTTGTTGTTTTTCTTTTAAAGTTATTTTCTTTTCTTTTAAAGCTAATTTATCGAGGGACGGACTTCACACAGCTTAATTTCCCACCATAAAATTAAGCAAACGCTTACAATCTGTGCGAGCTCATATATCGGTGGGTCTGAACGGAGTCGCGTGCGCCGATGTTTTCGTCCTGGAGCGTCTGGAGGTGGCCACCATCAGTCTTGAGATCGCGACTGTCGCATGTGATTGTGGCCGAGGACGGTCGTGGTTTCCCCGAGGCGAGTCCCGGTCACTGTCCGCACTGTGGCTCTCTCTGTCCCGGGACATCTGGAGCTAATCTTCGGAGCAGCTGATTCGGGATCCTCGCTGAGGGAGATGGTGAGCTGGGAGTTTTATCGCGGCTGTGTGTCTGTGTGTGTGCTGACTGGGACTTAACGGAAGCTCTTCTGCATTGACTTGATGCAGTCAAATATACAGTCGCGTGAGTACAGCAATGCATTTTCTCCTTGGACTGTTACTTTCATTCTCATTCTGGTCCTCTAGATGTGTTTACTATTTAGATCGATGTGTGAATAATTGTAATCGTTTCATGTCTATTTATCTACTGAGCAGTTGTTTTTCTGTCAGATGCACTGTGGTAAAGATCCACATGATTTCAGAGCCAGGACAGGCCTTGGTGTTATTCATTTAAATGTCTGGAGCCTTCTACCCAAATCAAGTCCACTGACACTGACATCCTCATGCTCTCTGAAACCTGGTTGAACAAAACAATTCCAGACATTTTGATTTCAGGCTATAATGTTTTCCGTTGTGACCGGTGTGTCTTCATGCCTCCTTCTCCTCCTCAAGCCAGTTTGAAATGCTTGCCTTGAATGTCAACTTCTCGAAAGCTATTTCACTCACTCTTACGTGCTGTTATAGTCCACCCTCGGCCTGCAGTGAGGCTATTACCTCATTGCAAAATCATATTGCGAGGTCATTGTCACATGAACTAATCGGTGATTTGAACCTCTTGGAACCTCATGGTTATCTTCTAAAATCTGTCTGTAACTCTTTGAATCTCAGCCAACTAACTAATAGATATTTTAATCCCGGCCAAATGTTAAAAATCCATTGAGATCATCTCTGCTAGACTTAATCTTGCTAGACAAATGCGCCGCATAAGTACACGTCAGTAGGCATTTTTGCAAATGACTTAACCCTCCTGTTATCTTCGGGTCAAATTGACCCGTTTTCAAAGTTAAATAATACTTAACAGTATTTTTTCGCATTGAAACTTCTCATGCTTGGCTTATTTAGTGTAATCAGCATATATTTTAAAAAAGGTTCCGTTCACATATTTGTAACACCCGCTATATTTCTTTTGTTACATTGATTATGTTCGGGTCAATTTGACCCTTCAGACAAAATGGAAGCTAAAACGAGTCAGAAAGAGCATGTACTATTGGCTTATTTGCAGCAATGAGTCATAATAAACAGCTGTCTCACACACTCTCTCTCTCTCTCAAACACACAGACACACACACACACACACACACACACACACACACACACACACACACACACACACACACACGCAGGCATGCATATGCTTGCATTCTATGGGCCTCATCTTTGAAGTGTGAGAGGGTGTTTTTAGGGAAACTTCATCAGTTGCTGTGCCAAAACTCCACCCACATTGAGTGGTCTCTCAGAAGGGGAGGGGCTAAACATACATGTTCTCTGAAAGAGAGTCCTACCACCATCACACTTTGCAGCTACACATGATAGACTGTTTTGACGTGTTTTGGGGATCAAGTGGCAGGAAAAAAATCAAATACATTTCCATACATTATTAGGAGTCCTTATCCTGGCTGGGGTTTACAGGTCAAAGCAGCACTTTGCACAAAAATGTGTAAATCAGTACAAGAGAGGATGCATTTGTATGCTGACAAAGATAGATAAAAAAGGAGAAAATAGTTCATAATGGTAAAATATTTAGTTTTGATTATTTATGGTTAAAATAAATTGTTACATAATTACTTGCAGTAATAATTTTCAGGACTTGTTTATCATGATGTTTAGTCAGCGGGTCAATTTGACCCCTGGACATAAAAGGCGTCTCTCTTTAATTTAACCACCACTCCATTAAAAAAAAAAGAAAAATATACACATATATAGTACATCATAAATATATGTGTATATAAAACTATAGTAATTCACATGTTGAACTTTTACTATACATAAAAAAAACCTTATTAAAAAAAAAAACAAGTGAACTATGTTTATTAAAAGATGAATTGTGAACCATACATAATATCAATAAATTAAAAATTAATTGAAATGGTTAGAAATAGAGTTATTGATGAGATATAAACATTGTTTTTTGGAACTTATTGGTTTCTGAAACATATATGCATAATAAATGGCCCCCGGGTCAAATTGACCTGCGAACATTATTGATGTTCCTCTGAAACGAACAGAACAGGAGAGTTAAGAGATCATTGTGCTATTGCAACCATCAGGAATGTCAGGATGCAAAAATAAAAGCCTCGTATTGTGGTGAAACGAAATCTTAAGCACTTCAGTGAGTTTTTATTCTTCAGTTTTATTCGTGATGTGTCGTGCTTTCAGTGGAACATAGTCTCTCTTTTTGATACTGTAGAATTCGCTTGGCAATATTTTTATGATGAGTTTTTAAGATGAATAAACAAACATGCACCTTTACGTTCATTCAGAGAGAAAGGGCGAAACAATCCCTGGTTCTCCCCTCAAATTCATCATCTACTCAGAGGGAAACTGCCTGGGCCCGAGCTAGAGAAGTAACTAGCAACATTATAGAGAGCAAAATCAAAATTTTACCTTTCCGAAACATTTAAATGACCTAAAACGGTTTTGGCAGACAGTAAAATCTACCACAGATTCCCAATCAACAAACGAATTTCCAAACTTCTTAGTTAAAGATGGGTCACCAACTGATAATACGTCCATGCTAAACTATTTTAATGAACTCTTCATTTCAGCCGCAAATTTATTTGAATCATTAAACCCTGATACACCTCTTTTAAAAAGCACTCCGAGCTCTGAAGCTCTGGCTATGACCAGAAGCTCAAATCCTTGCACCTTTACTTTCAGTCCTGTGTCCAGCGCTGAGGTGCACAGAGCTTTAACCAGCCTGGACACAAGAAAGGCGGCTGGTCCAGATAAACTACATCCCTTCTTTTTAAGACTAGCTGCAGATATTATATCCCACATTTTTAACTTAAGCCTCGCATGGAATAACGTTCCTGTAGTTTGGAAATCAGCACATGTACTTCCCTTGTGAAAGGGAGGAGAACCTGTGGATGTTAATAATTATAGGCCAGTCTCTGAATTGTGTTCTAGCAAAAATACCAGAAAAGTTAGATGATAAACTTCAAGTGTTGTGTTGCAGTAACTCAAAGCCTTTTCTTCACCAGCTGTGGTTTATTTGATGTTTGGCTCAACGCTGATCTTATTAACCTAAACCAAATCACAAAAATCAACATCAAATTAAGCCAATTTAAAGATGTGATCAATTCAAGTAAACAATACAAAAATCAGCAATTGCAATAAACCAACAATAAATGGATCATTCAAAGCAAGCAGAACATCACATTTCTTTGCAAACACAAAAGTTTTCAATCCATTGAGAGATCAAAGAACAATCCATATCTCCAAACTTTTGTAAGCTTCCTTACCAGCAGCGTCTCAAAGCTGATCGTACAAAGCTCTCAAAGTGATGAGATATGTCCTAAGAGAAGCTTTTTAGTATTAAACAGCACAGAAATCCCAGGAATTTCATTTGGGTTTCAGAATAAGCCACAGCCTGTATCTGCCACATTAAAGGTTTTAAATTATGTTATTCGGGCGATGGATGGAAAGAAATTCTGCGCTGCCCTTTTTATCGATCTCTCCAAGGCGTTTGACACGGTAGATCACATCCCTCTGATCAAAACTCTATCACATATAGGTTTGACAGACCAAGCTACTTCCTGGTTTAAAGACTTCCTGCCAAACAGAACTCGGGCTGTACACCTGGCTGCCTCTACTTCTGTTTTTTTTAAATATCTCCAAAGGCTCCTAGGACCCATCTTATTCTGCATCTACATTAATAATAATAATAATAATAATAATAATAATAATAATAATAATAATAATAATACATTGCATTTGATGCATTTGATAGTCCTTTCAAAACACTCAAGGACACAGTACAAAATATTAAGACATTTTTTATATATATATTTTTTTGTTTTTTTTGAAGACGGGAAGAGAGTCAATGGTCCGGATGTGGGGGGGGTGCATTCCAGAGTGTAGGAGCAGAGGCTGAAGGCTCCACTCCTCATGGTGGTCAGACGGGCTGGAGGAACGTTTAGATGGATGGAGGAAGAGGATCTCAGGGTGCGGGCCGGGGTGTCAGTATGGATGAGGTCAGACAGGTGAGGTGGAGCGAGGTTGTGAATGGTCTTGAAGGTGACAGTGAGGATCTTGAAGATAATCTTGAAGGAAGCCAGTGGAGCTGCAGCAGGACCGGGGTGATGTGATTGTGGGATGGGGTTTTGGTGATAATACGGGCAGCAGAGTTTTGGAGAAGTTGGAGCTTGTGGAGAGGTTTCTTTGGGAGGTTGAAGAGCAGGGTGTTGCAGTAGTCCAGACGGAAGGTGACCAGACCGTGGACCAGGATGGAGGTCGAGTGTGAGGTGAGTGATGGACGGAGGCGATTTATGTTCCGGAGATGAAAGTAGGCCGAGCGAGTGATGCTGTTGATTTGGGTTTTGAAGGATGACCCCGAGACTCTTGACCTGTGGTGAAGGGGAAACAGAGGAGCTGTCGATGGACAGTGTGACGTTGGCAGTCTTGGAGAGAACAGACTTAGTACCCACCAGTAATATTTCAGTTTTATGGGCGTTTGATTTAAGGAGGTTGGCACTGAACCAGAGCTGTAGTTCAGATAGACAGTGGGTGAGGGAGTGGAGAGTTTGGCCTGCATGACAGACAGAGCCGAGTGTCGTCAGCAAAACAGTGGAGAAGGAGGTGGTGTTTCTGAAAAACATTGCCAAGAGGAAGAATGTAATGATGAAGAGTAATCTGTGTGACAACCTATCAAATGCCAAATACCATTTTTATGCCGATGACGCAGTAATCTATTGCTGTTCTTCCTCACTTGCTCAGATGATATGCAATCTGTTTTTAATATTGTCCAGTGCCGCCTTCAGGCTCTAAAACTGGTTTTAAATTCTGATAAAACCAAAAAGTCGTGATTTTATCCACTCATGCAAAGTACCTGAAAATCAGACATTGAAACTGTCCAAGGCAATAAGATTGAGATTGTTTATAATTATAAATATTTGGGATTTTTATTGGACTGTGAGCTTTCTTTTAAAGCACATATTGCCAACCTGGAAAATAAATGAAAGCTGAGGATTGGGTTCTACTATCGCAGGGGTCGGGAACCTGTGACTGGCGAGTCATATATGGCTCTTAGACAAAACTTTAAAAATACATAATAACGTACACATTTTATAACGTTCTCCGGTATTTCAATCCATCCATTTCCTGGTAGCGGGCGCACTAGCCAATCACAGCTGTGCTCCGGACAACACCATGTTTTCTATTGGATAATGCGCAGCGTTGTTGTGACGTCAGGACGTTAACCTCCCCGCCCTCTTTTAATATTCAGTAGTTCGCTACTAAGCGGAAACCCTCGAGTCGATTGCTATTCACCAATGGAGTCATTTGCCTTTGTAGAGAGAGAGACAGAGCAGCTTCTGTATGGAATCAGATTTTAAAAATATCACATGTAGATTAATAAAAACGAACAGAATTCTAAGCTTTTTTGTTTCGTTATTAATTTTACACTTGCATTCTCAACTATCAAAACTTTTTTCCGTTGCGATTGAGTCGTGCGCACCGCACTATATGTCGCTGTACAAGCACCTTGCCTGTTCACGTGTGTTCGCTAGATTTTTTTTGCAGTTTTCCAAGCCGCGTTATTTATTTGTGTTTGATTTATTGTAAATGTATTTGTATATGTCTGAGTTTATTTGACCCGGGGGTCCTGAAAGAGTTGAAACGCCTCTGGATGTGCACAGTGTTTCTGCTCTCGACCGCACGTTTGTTTCATCAGAATTAAAAGTTAAAAACGAGCCACACGAGTGTGAAGACATTTTACAGTTAATAACAGCATCATCAAAACCAGTTGAAAGACTTGTTGTTCTGCGTTTCATATTGGTTTCACAAATATGCAAAGATTTACTTGTATTTAGTTATAAACAGGTTTGTCTCTTTTGGACTTGTTTTGGGCCGTGTTTATGCCTCTCTCAGCCTAGAAAGTTCCCGACCGCTGTACGATCGCAACAAATCCTGCTTCTCCCTCAAAGAGCGCAGATATCTGGTGTCAGCAACGTTTTTACCTCTGTTAGACTATGGTGTTGTTTTGTATATGAATTCCTCAGAGCAGGACAAGGCAGTCCTGTGAACTTCACACACGTCTCCACACATGAGAAGATACACACACTGGTTATAATAATAATAATAATAATTTTATTTATATAGCACTTTTCACAGACAGAATCACAAAGTGCTTTACAAGGTATAAGAGACAAAAGTAAAATCATAAAATCAACAAGATACAACCCAAACAGTATAAAACTAAAGAAGAAATAAAAGATCATAAAAAAAAAAAAAAAAAAAAAAAAACAGCCAGAGCCTAAAAACGCTGTCAACTAAAAGCCTGCTTAAATAAATGTGTCTTCAGCTGTTTTTTAAAACCATCAACCGAATGCATTGTCCGTAATGAGAGAGGCGAGGCGTTCCACAGTCTGGGAGCTACGGCCTGAAAAGACACGTCTCCCCGGGTCTTCAGCCGAGTTTTGGGGATTTTCAGGAGGGACTGACCACAGGAACGGAGA
>MU204256.1:91664-104164 GCA_017309775.1 Paedocypris sp. Pulau Singkep
GAGCTTCAGTGAGCGACGCTGGTGATCGATAATAATCAAGCTGAAGACACTTGTGGCTCCGTCTCTTTACACTGAGGATGAAGAGCTGAGACGAAGCTTCCAACCGTCAGAGAAGGAACACTGAGGTGGATTAGAATCTCTGTTAGAATCTCCAGCACTGAAGAATGAACGTGTGTGTGTGTGTGTGTGTGTGTGTGTGCTGCTCTTCTGTCTGCTGTGATTCCGAATGCTTTGGATGCTCCTCATTTTGAAAGTGGCTTTGGATAAAAGCTTCTGGCAGATGACGTGGCCTTTATCGTCACTGTGTGTACATGACATTAACACTCCAGTGATTTTCACAACACAAACAGCAGAGATGAAATTGCTCTGTAATTGGTCACTGCACGTGGAGAGTTACTGCCTGTCCACTCCTGTATTATCCATTAGAATAAGGAATTACACATTGGAGACGTCATGCGCTATGGCAAAGAGGGCGATGATGGTATATGCAAGAAAAACAAAACAGTTGATGGTGTATGTGCTTCTCAACGCTCTCGTGAGACCGAACAGTGAACGATAAACTGCAATTCTACATTATAATGCCCTGTATTTAAAACAGAGAAGACATTTCACTCAAGAGACATTGAAAGAATCATTTCTTTGTGTTATACGCATTTATGGTTATACATTTAAACAAACTAGTTTAAATATTTGTATGTATATAAATGTGTGTTCCTGGAAATGTAATGTAGACTTATATTGGCATGACATGACACAATATTTTATATTTTCTATATAATAAGTTTATCTAACATAAAATGGCCTCTAAAGCTGAAATAGCAACAAACCAATACATTTAATCTACAATAAGCACTTTTTTGTGCCACTTTGGTATGTGCTAAAAGTTTTTAATACTTTAAGCACAAATGGTCAATAACCCATTCAATAGTGATCTCCATGTGCTAATGTGTGTGTGTTTTTTTTAATAACTGTGTATTGTCAAATTATTATAATATTAAAATATATAAAATTACATAACAATAATAATGATAATAATTGAACCTTTATTAGTCCCTCTTTTGTCTCTGCATTTAACCCATCCGACCAGACAGGTAAAAATTATAGAAAGAACAATCCACAAAACACATCACAGGTCAAAAAGATCAAAGGTTATCTTTTACGTTTCCAGGATTTATAATACCGGTGTCATGTTTGAGATTATCTATTTTGAGACAAACCTTAATTTCAGTCTGTTGATGTAGAAGACAACAGCTAGTTTATAGTTTACACTGTAATCGGTCTAAAAAGATCTTATTTATACCTGGTTAAGGTATTCATATAATAATATGAGAGAGCAGAACTGAGAAGAGTTCTACTAAGAGCATCAGAGGAGACATCTGATCTGAGATGTGGCAATATTCAACTCGACTCGTTTCTGATTCGGATCTAAAATGTTCATATATTATCGGGATGTAATGGTTAATTTAGCATTTGTGTAACGAAGAATTTAGTATTCAAACAAATGAAGCTTTGAAATGTAAAATTAAATAAAATCTTTAATAAAATTGTATTCATGCAAAACTACTTTTTATGTAGACACGCTCGGTAAAAAAGATTTTCAAAACGGCTCGGTGCCGGCGAGTAATGATGACGTCGCACTATTTGATTGGTTGTAAGTTGACACGATGACGTGTAAGATGGAAAAATAAGGGAATTATAACTTTTGCTATCAAATTTTAAATCTGAGGAGTTTCCGTAGTTGTAAACACCCTAATGTTCAGAACTGTATGACGCTGCTTTTGATTATTGTAGTTAATATGACTGATTATAGTCGTCAATGTGTAAAACCGACATTTGGGCAAATTAAACCAGACTGCACAACACACAGGTTTTCTATACAGTCATATTTATAAATATACACACAATAATCGTGTCAGACAGCAAACAATTATGTCAGACACATCCTTAAAAAAATATTATTTGTTACGACGAGTGCAATCAACTTTAGGTTTCAAAAGGAAAAGGTAAAATAAAAGCAACAACATGAGCATGAGAACATCTGGACGATACATGATCTGATCCGCGTGCTGTAACAGGTGTGTGACGTCATCATCGGTCGCCGGCCCTGAGCCGTTTTGTTACATAAAACGGCAAAATTCACGAAATAAAATAATCTTTCTTGTAAAATATACGTCGGTTATAATAGTTGGGTGACCATATATTTCGATTTGTAAAAGAGTTCCGGCCGCGTGCAGATCGTGTGAAACATTATAGGTTGCGATTTTATCAAGCCTAAGTGTGTAAAGTGTGTGTGTAGGTCTCTGTAAAATACACTCTCGCCGTTTACTTGTGGAATCCTCCAAAAAACACACTTCTCGTGTAAAAACTCAACTCTCTCGTGTTGTATATGCGTGAGAGTTATCGATTTATGATGAGTATTTAATATTTCTAAAACACGTTAAAATCACACATTGAATGGTGCAACAGTCCAAAAATATCATCTAAACGTCTGAAATAATTAAATAACATGTAATTTATCACATTTTAAAATGTGACTCCTCCCATACTCCGATGACGTCAGCTGTGCCTCCTAGAGCCGCGCTTCTCGTCCGCGCTTGTTTTTTCCTTTGCCAAAAGAAAGAATTTTATTTACATTTTTAAATATCGCATTATACTGTACAGGAATTTCAAAAATAATCTTCTCGAAAATTCCACCATAAAATCTCTTGAAATTTGGCACACAGACGCCCCAGAACGAGAATCAGTTGTTACTTTTAACAGAAGATAAAAGAAAAATTTTGCATTCATTTGTGAATATTGTATTATACTGTGCACATCGAAATACATTTTCTCAAAAAATCGACTATAAATCTGGACACACATGAACTAGACCTGCCCCATCACATGAAACTGTTTTTACCTGTAACAGAAGATTGAAGAAATCATTTTTACTCAATTTTGAAGTATTGAACTGTACAAGAATTTCAAAATTAACTTTCTCAAAAATTCCACAACTAAATCTCTTGAAACTCTTGAAATAGTTTATAGAACATGTATTAACTGTTATAATACACTGAGGTCTAGAATTGATTTAGAATGATAGATTGATATAAGTTTGTAAATGATAGGGTTTAGCTAATGTGGTGACCATCATAAAGCAGCTGCCCTACAGACTTCATGATGAAGGGAGATGATAAAGTGGAGAAACTACAGGAAAGACAAAACCAAAGAGTTTCTTCTGGAGATATAATCATCTTCAGCGAACATCAAGTTAAAATATTCACAGATCCGGTGTTTGGAGAAATCCAGGATGTTCACAAAACCACAAGCACATGTTTAAAGAAACCCAAAGCATTTCTGAGAGGAACAAGCTTCGCTACGAACTTTTCTCCAATCAACGAATCCAAGTCAGAAAGTAAAAGGCCTCGTTACCATGAGGCGATCAAACTGTGTGTGTGTGTGTGTGTGTGTGTGTGTGTGTGTGTGTGTCCTCACTTGATCAAACCCCCTGGTTTAAATAATGCTGCTTGTGTGTTGGACACATTAGCAAAGACTCAAGAAACTGTCTTAGTTGTTAATGGGATTTGGAATCTGCAGTGAGATCGATGGACCCTTTGCAGTTAAAACCGTGTTGGGACGGACAGTAAATGGACCGATTAATGGAGACAGTGACACAAAGACAAATCAAACACATAAATCACCCTCAATAGAATTACATTATCTAAATTAGATCTTGTTAGATCTAATTTAGATATTGGATTAGATATGTGGATTAGAAATTAGAAATTAGATATGTGGCAAAAGCAACTTGAATTAGATTTCTAATATCATGTGGACGTGTGTTATTCAGAACATTTCTGCCAGGGGTGTAAAGAGTAGCGCACAGCCATACTTGAGTAAAAGTACAGATACTTACTGTAAAAATGACTCCAATATAAGTAACAAGTCACCCATTTCAAAAAGACTTGAGTCAAAGTAGCAAAGTATCCCATTTGAAAAGAACTTAAGTATTAAGAAGTATTTTTTTTTATTCGTGCTCAATATAGGCCCAAAAAAAGAAATGTGAAAGCAAACTATTGTTTTCCAAGACAGAAACAGAATTTAACCTCAATGTTTGAAAACGGGTAGAAAAAAGTAGATAAAAAGAACAAAAAGTCAGTATCTATTTGCGAGTAGATATAAAATAAAATGATTAATCTTATTAGTACTTTATCTATTATATGTATTATTTAAAGTTATACATTATATAAAAAAAACATTTGTAAAACACATTTTTACGCCCCTAATTCGCGTTCTTGTGGTTTCTAATTCACAAATAGCCTCCATTACCTTCAGCAGCCTGAAGATGGCGATATTCACCTGGTCTGCCCAAGAAATGAACTGTTTTGGATCTCGTAGATGGACATTATCTTGTGCTTGTGACCCTGGAATATGTGAGTGTGCGTATGTCCTGTCTGTTAATGGAGTATGTCATTATTATTGGATAATGCAAAAGTACATTCTGGTCACGTGATGAGGGTGGTGGGTCACATGACACTGATGAGCAGGTGTAAAGGTGGGAGTGTGGGGGTGTTTAACTGGCATAACTCGCATGACAAAGAACAAAAGGATATTACTCTGTAACGACATCTTCTACAAATAAAGTGTTGAAGTCACAGGTGTGTGCGTGTCGGTGGAGCTCATGTGTCCCTCCATCTTTCTGCTTGTGTAATAACATCACGTGGTCGATACTAGTCAAGGTCACGTGACACACACCCAGAAAATACCTGTAACCTCCTCAGAGTGTTTTGTGTCTTTTTATTGCTACAATGTTTTTATCTGTTGTTGTTTCAAATATTCTGCCCTCAGTTTTCTCGGGCGTATTTATGAATAGATTTAAAACCGTTTGGAGGGAGAACAGATGTATTCAGACTCAGAATAAATCGATTTTGTTCTTGGTGTTGGCGGGTGGTGAACATACATACACACAACATACACACAAACACAACAGCTGAGCAGACACGACCGCCACAAGCCTTGTAGTGCACATCTGGAACAAGAGATATAGATTATATAGATAAGCGACCACCTCGGGGATCAAACCCACACCTGTCAGTGTTGTATATCTATATCTATGTCTATGTGAGCCAGTGGAAGGCGTGCAGACATGTGCAGACAAACACAGAGTGAAAGGAAAGCGTGTATGTGTGGGAAAAGAGGCGGTGTCCCGGGTGAGAGGGTTCTGGAGATGGTCAGCTCCTGGAGAGACGGAGGAGATGGAATCCACTGAACTTCTCTGCAGACACGTTTGAGCAAACCACACTGTGATTAGTAAATGTACAGATGTACAGACAGTAAGTTCCCGTTGCCTCAAAAAAGCACAGAAAAGGGTCACACACACTTCACATCCGGGTCGCACACGGTTTAATCGGACGCCATCAGGAAGAAGGTTCAGGAGTATCTACACCAGGACAGACAGACTATGAAACAGTTCTGACCCTGTAGCAGTGACAGGGGAAACAAACCAGCCACGCTCACCTCCTGAACACGGCCTCTTCACCCGCATCACCTCAGCATCTTCACCTTGACACACTCTAGAAGCTGGGATGATGGGAAACTGTGTGTGCGCTATGTACAGTTCTCTCTCTTCCACTGTTGTGTGTGACTGTTGCGTGTGTACAAGTATGTCCACGTCCTTTGTGTTCTTTTGATTTGTACTTTGCACTCTGTTTTCCCTTGTGTTATTTTGATTCTGCACTCTTTTCCTGTATTTGCACCTTAATTTCGTTGCACCATTGTGAGGTGACTATAAAGCTTATCTCTTATCCCTTATCTCTCTAGCTCTGTGATTGACGATGTATTGTGATTGAGAAGTTCTCCAGCATCTTCACGGGGAGGCAGAACGTCTTCAGCGGCCTCAGGATCAGCAATCTCTGCTGCGTCTTCTTAGTGATGGAGCTGATGTTCCGCTCCACTCGAGCTCCTGGCTGATGATGGACTCCACAGAGGTCACTGGGGTCACAGAGGACGATAGGAACCTCACACAAAGATTTACAGAAATGGTCTCCTTTAAGAAAACTGATTGACGAATAAATTGAATTGTTAATGGGAATTCACGATTTGGAATCTGCAGTGAGAACGATGGACGCTTTGCTGTTAAAACCATGTTGGGACGGACAGTAAATGGACCGATTAATGGAGACAGTGACACAAAGACAAATCAAACCCAGAAATCACCTTCAATAGAATTACAATATCTAAATTAGATCATATGTGGCAAAAGCAACTTGAATTAGATTGCTAATATCATGTGGACGTGTGTTATTCAGATCATTTCTGCCAGGAGTGTAAAGAGTACCGGACAGCCATACTTGAGTAAAAGTACAGATACTTACTGTAAGAATGACTCCAATACAAGTAACAAGTCACCCATTTCAAAAAGACTTGAGTCAAAGTAGCAAAGTATCCCATTTGAAAAGAACTTAAGTATTAAGAAGTATTTTTATTCGTGCTCAATATAGGCCCAAAAAAATATAAATGTGAAAACAAACTATTGTTCTCCAAGACAGAAACAGAATTTAACCTCAATGTTTGAAAACTGGTAGAACAAAGTAGATAAAAAGAACAAAAAGTCAGTCTCAATCACATAAATTTGCGAGTAGATATAAAATAAAATGATTAATCTGATTAGTACATTATCTATTATATGTATTATTTAAGAGCCTTAAATATTATTTGCTGCGTCTTCTTAGTGATGGAGCTGATGTTCCGCTCCACTCGAGCTCCTGGCTGATGATGGACTCCGCAGAGGTCACTGGGGTCACAGAGGATGATAGGGGGGAGGGGCTGGGCTCCTCCTGAAGTCCACTGTCATCTCCTCTGTCTTCAGAGTGTTGAGCGGCACCATGACATCAGACTGGCTGTCACGCTCCTCTAGGCCGACTGGTCTCCGTCAGAGATGGTGGTGTCCTCAGCAGACTTCAGGAGCCTGACAGACTGATGTCCAGCTGTGTGTGCACAGGGAGAACAGCAGTGGGGAAAGTGTGTGTCCGTGAGGAAGTCTGTGATCCACCTGCAGATGGAGTCCGCTCTTGTCTAAAGTGTTGAAAGCAGAGCTGAAATCAACAAACAGTATCCTAGCGTAGGATCCTGAAGAGAGATCAAACCTGGTTCCATATAGTGTGCACGGCACCATCTCTTTATTGATTTACTGTATATTTATTTATGTATGTAGTGTAAACCCCAAACTCAAGGCAACACGTTTTTGTTGTATATTGTTTTGTTGTATAAAATTGTATATTTTCTTGTTGACCTCAGACATGGAGAACATTTTTCTTTTACTTTATAATAAGGGTTACACATGGTGGACACAATAGATTAAGAGCGTTCGCTGACCCATGTTTTTTTTTTTTTTTTAAGTTTTTTGCCGAAGATTTCTTTTCGTGATTATATTTGGAATGTTTAGCTCAGAAGTTTGAACGTCAGTTGTTTGGTTACTTTCTTTGCTTTCACAGAGACTTTGTAAATTTACCGCTACACTTTATTGCTCACAGCAACTGTTCAATTTTTATGTCTCAAATCATATTTTATCTTGCTATAAAGTATATAAAGAATAATTCCTTTAAGTGCCGCTGCGTAGGCCGCAACATAGACTGCTGTGTAATAATCTCCGCAGGGGAGTTTTTAGTACATCAGAGATTAAAACAAATGAAAGAAAGTGGCAGAGTTTGTCAAAAAAAAGTTACAATATTACTATGTAAAACTAGGGTGAAAAAAAGAGAACGGGCGCGGCCTTGAGACTAATTGAGACAGGCTTCTCGAGGTCATGTGCTTGTGCAAAACTAACTTCTGTAATAAAAATATTAAATCCGTAAATCTGTAACAAAAATAGACCTAGACTCTTTTCTAATAAATAAACAAAAAAAATCAATTGATTAATTAATAATCTGAAAGTGTTCTAAATATCAGCTCTTCTGTTATAAAATCCTGCTTCAACTATATAATAATAATAACAACAACAACTGTAATATCTGAGCAATATTAGTGGGCAGTTGTCATTAAAAGTTATTATATGACATATTTTAATAATATATACAGTTTCAATTCAATTGCTCATTTTCGTTGCATGGGCATTATGTTGTTTTTTAATTAAGTTTCAGGTAATAAATTAAAATGTATGTGTGACGTAACAAACAAGCTCTGAAACAAGACCCGCTTCAGCATTTGAATTATCTCTCTCTCAAGCCCCGCCCTCCTCAAGATTAACCGAAATAGTGACGTCTTCATAAAAAGCGCGTGAGATGATTCGCATGAGATGCTGCTTTAAAAAATGATTTGAAAAATTACGGGACAATAGCCGTCCGGAAATGGGACGCGCAATTCCACTCTCAAATAATTTAAAGCGGTTGGCGAACGGGTAACGGTCCTTTAAAGAAGCGTGAAAACCGGACATTCGTGAATTTATTAAACCCGTCCGGATGCCCCGGACACGACGTGAAAAGAGGAAGGGGGAAAGATCGAGGACGCGTGCTCACCCCAATTAAAACGTCTGATGTTTTATTCACATGTTCCAGTATAAACATAACCCGCACTTCACATGATCAACAGCTGTCAATCACATTCTCACCAACCAATGGAACGAACGAAAAAATCTGAAACGAAAAAACGTTTCGAAAGAAAATGTGAAGATTGCAAGCGTGATATTTAAAAGCAAACGAAAATGTCAAGCGTTTCCGTTAGTGTCAGTGTTTTGGCACTAGAGCAGCGGATGCGTCTCGGTAGACTGAATATCCTCCTTAAATTTGAGAAATTTCCTCAAAAAGGCCTTAAATACTAATAAAAATAATTATTAAAAACGAAACTAAAAACGGAATACATTAGGTACCAGGGGCGGACCTAGGCATGGGTAAGGGGGGCAATTCCCCCCTAAATATTATGACTGCCCCCCCAAACGTGGTGCCATACAAAATTTCGAATTTCATAAAAACGTTAAGAAAATTGGTAAGAGCACCTCTCTGCTTTTAAGTATTATTGTCAAAAATGTCGATATTTCGATAAGTATCAATACTGATAAATCTGAAACGATACAATACTGTGACCGAAAAGTCTGTTTTTCGCCTTCGCGCATGCGCACACTATACATAGATGATGGCGACTGCAGTCTTCGCGACCAGTTTAAATTGAAAAAGAAGTTTTATTTTGATTTGTTTCGGCTTCGACTCGAGGAAAATGAGCGTTGCTGTTGAAAGAATTACGAGAAGTTAGTAACTGTTTCCATTACCAAGTGTTTGAAGTCACATTTTGTGCCGTTAACAACGCAGTGAAATATCAGCCTCGGAGTGAGAAACACCAACGCATCTGACCAGATAATAATAATAATAATAATAATAATAATAATAATAATAATAATAATAATAATAATAATAATAGAAATGTATGTAAGAATTCATCCTAGTAGAAGCACATTTGCACTTGTATTTACAGAAGATGTGCTGATCAATGATGATGTTTAATTAAATCCCTAATCTAAATCAGTTTATAAATACTGCTGTTCAACTTAATGTTAATTGAATAATTTAAGCAGATTACTACCACACCAACGGGAGATTAATACAAGTTTGAGGAGTAAGTTTATTAATTTTAACAACTTGATCTAACAATAAAAACAAATACTGTACATGTAAAAAAAATTTTCTAAATGTGTAATATTTTTAAGCACAGAAAGAATCTGAGGACCAACACTTTGCAGTGAATAAATCACTCACGTTCAATCACACGACCAGCTTTTTAGAAAAACAAAGAAAATATTGTTCTCTTTTACTTTTACATACATTTTTTACTTGGACTAGAGAGCTCCCACCAAACTCACTTAGTTGTAATTGAAATCGCTTAAAAAGCTTTTGAGTATCCTTTCTTCTGGAAAATATAAAAGATAATGCAGTTTTATTTATTGTTGCACTTTATTCTCTCGGGATTTCTCATTCAGACACATTTTCATGTTCCATTCTTATAGTTTTTTCTTAATGAAAAAATAAATTCCCCTTGGTATCGAAAATGGTATCAATACTTTTCTCAGTTTAGTATTGAAGTTGCTATTTCTAGTATCATAACAACTCTACTAGCTGATTAGCACAATTAAAGTTCTTCACATGGATAGACTGACATGATGACAGAGTTAGAAAAGCTCACCTACACTCGCCCCCCCCCCCCCAATATTCTACATGCCCCCCCTGCTGGACCTGACTAAATCCGGCCCTGTTAGGTACATTACGAGCTCACCCCATGTGGACAGGACACGGCACATACGCACATGCCTGAAAGCCGCGTAAAGCCGTGGGATCCGTCCGGCCTGTCGTTTACACACGAAGAGTTGATTAAACATTTCCGTTTGGCAGGTGTGTGTGTGTGTGTGTGTGTGTGTGTGTGTGTGTGTGAGAGAGAGAGCCTTACAAATGCTCAGAACTTGAACTTGATGTCGAGATGTTATTTATAATATAAATTATTTATAAGCGAGGCGGCTATAAGCGGCGCAGACCCTACACACCCTAAACTCAGAGACGTCTTTAAGTTCAGAGCTTTTCGTAATCCAATCAAATAAATGTCTTGCTCCCTTAAATCAAAACCTTGAAATGTTGAGAAAGCACATGTTAAAATACTCACAAAATAAATACTGTTTATTACTAGTCGATAAAATGATCGGCGCTGGCGGGAAATCCGCAGAAAAAGCGAGAGTGTACGCACACGCACACACACAGACACACACGCAAGCACACGCACGCACGCACACACACACAGACTGATTCTTGAAGCGAGAGTGTACGCACACGCACACACACACAGACACACACGCACGCACATACACACACACACACACACACACACACGCAAGCACACGCACACACACACACACACACACACACACACACACACACACACACAGACTGATTCTTGTTGAGGTCACCACATGTGCAAAGTTTTAATCGTAAAACTCTGGAAAAAAGAACAATGAAATGTCAACGTACATCAATTTAACAATCTATGAATGTTCACAAATTAGTACAATGATTTCTTCAAACTTCTTTTAATCATCAAGCTCATGAATGTCTTCAGGTCATGAGGTCAAGACGTATTTCACCACCCTGTGATTTAGCAAGTTCTCCCACATACAAATCATGGAGGCGTCTGACATCATAGGTGCATGTCCACTGTGAGAGATAATCTAAAATAAATCCAGGAAGCACGATTTAAAAAAATATATATTTTTAACTCTTTATTTGTATTATATAAGTAATAAAAACTCTTTATTTTTAATATATAATACAAATATAAATATAATAATCATATAAAACTCTTTATTTGTATTATATAATCTTTTATAAGTACTTGGGGGTCTACATAGACCACAAACTGGACTGGGAAGAAAAACTGTAGATGTTGTCTCCAGGAAGGGTCAAAGCCGCCTCTATTTGTTAAGACAGTTGAGGTGACGAGATGCTGAAGATGTTCTATGAGTCTGTGGTGGCCAGTGGCATTATGTGTGGGGCAGCAGCCTGAGGGCGAGGGACATCAACACACTTCACAGAACCATCAGAAAGGCGGGACATATTGCGGGAGAGAATTCTGGACTTTCCCTCTCCGCCTCTTCACAGCCTTCAAGCTGGTTCAGTCAGAGATTCAGACTCCCACGCGTCACCGCAGAGAGGCACAGGAAATCACTCCTGCCTGCTGCCATCCAACTATTTAACGCCAAACTAAAATAACCCGCTTTATTGACCATTCTGCTACATACCTGTGTTGGTGCAAAGAGCATATTTTAAGATTGTCCTTGTGTACATAAGCATATATAGTGAGTGTATATGTATGTGTTTGTATATTTATACTTTCTGTCTTTTTTCTAACTTTTATTTTCTAATTTATGCTTGTAAATCAAAAGTTGTATTTGAGAGCTTGAAACTGAAATGAATTCCCCCCCCCCCAAGGTGATGAATAAAGAATTTCTGATTCTGATATAAAGCGGCAAATCAGTGTTTTGACTATCTATCAGCTAGAATTCTGACCCTCAAAGAACTTTAAAAAAATCCACCTCCACTCGGTTTATTATGCTGAATGAGACGCACGTGTCTGAGATCATCAGCTGCATAAAGACGCCTGTCCACCCCAGACACACAGATCAGTAAGAGCATCATCTACCTCAGAGCTGCACAAACACACCACACACAGAAGAGTTCACCTACACAAAGCTGGAAGAGCTCCGAGGAACAAGCCAAGTTATTAGAAAATGGAGGAAGACTGTCCATCTCCCTCGGACAGGGTCTCCACGCAAGATCTGACCTGGTGGGTCTCAACGATCCTAAGAAAGGTGATGATTCAGCCCAGAACTACCCGAGAGGAGCTGCTCCATCACCTGAGAAGTGTCCAGCTGCTCAAGTTCCTCTGCTCGTGACCAGCTCCGTCTCAAGTTTGATCCAGAAGAGTCATGGGAGAAAGTCACGTGGTCAGATGAGAACTCTGTGGTCATGATTAAGCGTGTTTGGAGGAAGAAG
>MU204257.1:28417-40188 GCA_017309775.1 Paedocypris sp. Pulau Singkep
GCAGTCAAACGATCAATTTTGTAAAACTAATTAATCGCACTTCCACAAACAAATTAATTGTGATTAATCACAATTAAATTACTGAAGCTTGTTATATTGTATATTGAGGTGTAATATGTAAATTGATGTAAACTCAACACTAAATAAACACTCATTTAAATACTGTAACATAATTTGGTAGACTTTTTGTTCAGCACATTTTCTTTGTTTCTTAACAACATACCTAGAATCCTTCAAGAACCTTCAAAATAATATATATATATATATATATCTTAACGAAAAGACAGATATGCCAAATGAACAAACAATCAATGGCAATAAAAAAACATTTTCACGTTCAAGAGGATTCCAAAAAAAGTCCACAGTATAGGCATGGCAAATATATAAAGTAAAATTCTTGTAAAATAATCATTCTCTTGCAATATCCAAAAAAATAATCGGCACATTGATGATTGCATTTTCCCTTCTTTATTAACGAATTGCGCCGTGATTCCATCTTTTCAAAATGCAATCCTTAAAAAGTGAAACTCTCCCGTCTAAAACGCCCTCCGTGCTCTTATTCACTGCACGTCGAAAAAACGGCTGCTACGATGGAAGTGGAAAAGAACTAGGGCTGCAACTAACAATTATTTTCGTATCGATTATTTTTTCCGATTAGTCGACTAATCTATCGACTAATTTTTCGATTATTCTAACGATTATATTTTGCCCAAACGATTATTTGCCCATAAAAATTAAATAAACATGCAATTTAGTTTTTAATTAACACTTTTTAACTTTTTAAAATTTTTTTAAACATAAAGGCCATATGAAACAAGGGGGCACAAACACACACCTAAACTGATTAAAGATAACCCCGTCCCCCTGTAAAGTGCATTTAAATTCAGCCAACAACAAAGTGACTTAACTGAAACGTATCTTGTTCAAAAACGCATAGTACGTTTCAATATCCCTTACAAACATTAAATTTAGACCAAAATAAAGACATCAAAATTACACAAAATAAATAACGAGGCCGTATGAGTTCTCAACACAAGTGCAAAATGAATTCAGTGAGATTGACTCGACTGTAAATATAAAGTGCAACATAAAATATCAATCCTAAAAAAATATAATCACACGTGCATGTCTATCTGCTCAGAGGTGATGCTTTTTTTTTCAAATCAAGTTTTTAAATAATTTAACTAAACGCAGATATTCTATATGATTATTCAATTAACATCAACAACTGAAATTAAAGCACAGTGCGTACATTTCGTATTGACATGAAAAATTAGCAGTGCTCTTCTAATTAAAACAACTATTAAAATAGTGTATCCTGTGTATTTCCTGCATATGCAACGTATCAATGTAAACAACAGAGTTGCAGTAATGAAAATCGAACTCCGTTAAACACTGTTGAAAGGGAGAGCTAGAGAGAGAGAGACTGAGAGAGAGAGAGCGCAGGGGAGAGAGAGGGAGAGCGCGCGACCAAATCTAACCTCAAGCTTGTCTTTTCCTAACTTTCACTAACTAAAACAGCAGCTCTTAAATGCACTATAAACAGACATCGGAGAAACATTAAACAGACTTACAGTTGCGCTCGCGCCTCGCCGGTGTTCAGTTAGGCGCCGGTTACTACGCTTTCTGTGTTCGATTAGCAATGCCTTCGTGTCGTCATTTAAAGTTTATTTTGTCCTATGTCATCCTTCCTGAAGCCAAAATGTGTCCTAACGACAGAGACCTCGATCATCCATTTATGTTTCCCACACTCTTGACCACTTATTTGTTATCGTCTGCTCCGTTAGTTTCCCGCGCCGCCATGTTTGAAAAAAATGAAAGCAAAAAGCGACTACACGATGCGCGTTTTTTGTGTCGACGTATTTACGTAATCGATTACGTCGACGGCGTCGACTACTCGTTGCAGCTCTTAAAAAAACTGCAACTGCGTTAACACGCGTTAAAAATAAACAATGCGATTGAATATAGAAATTAATCGCATGCGTTAACGCGCCAATTTTGACAGCACCAGTTATATTACAAATATTTAAAGTACTATTGCTCATATCTTGTACAGATACTTGAGATGGTCTGTGACAGGGCGAAAAGCTATAAAAATGTTTAAAAATTATCTTTAGAAAAGTTGCCTAGTGTTCGGGAGTTAGACCTGCCACACACATACACTCCAGGTTCAAACCCCCGTCTTTTCGGTTCTACAACTGAAGCGTCTTGTGATAAATTCTTCATGTGTGGAAAAAAAACATTTGCATATTACCTACATGTTGTTGTTTTTTTTAACTGCGTTATAAAGATATCTAAACTTTGTTCAAATCAAGGAAACTTTAATATTTTGTACTTACTTCCCTTTGGCGATTTGTTTCGCGGTAACCTTCTCCGTCTCTCTGCGGCCTATTTGGAGGTCATGGCAACCAGCAATAGAACCGGTCTGTTCAGCAGACTGGATATTCCAGAAAGTAATCTCGCCGTCCAGAGATGCCACTGCCAACTCTTGACCATCTTGATGAAATGTTAGAGCAATACCTAAAAAGAAACAGCTCATTTTGTTAATAAATAGCCATTCTAGTCTTTACAACTCATACTACAAAATGCAACAAATCCCAACTACAAGAATGGATCAGCTGTTTAAAAACCAGTGTTCAGGTAACTTTGAATTGGGAAAAAACGCCTATACTGTAAGAGTGAGTGAGAGTGTAAGTGTGCGTCTTTTCTGGTCTACGGAGGACGCCATCTCACACCTCCTCCACACAAATACAAGCCTCCTGGACTGCAGGAAAGGGAACTACGCAAAAATGCTGTTCGTGGACTATAGTTCAGCTTTCAACACCATAGTTCCCTTCACACTCACCTCAAAGCTGGAAGTCCAGGACTCGGACTTCTTGACAGACAGACCACAAGCTGTGCGGATGGGAAAACACATCTCATCCCCCCTCACCCTCAACACTGGAGCTCCTCAGGGATATGTGCGGAGCCCCCTGCTGTACTCACTGTACACATATGACTTTGTGGCCACTACTGACTCCATCACCATCATCAAGTTTGCTGACGACACTGTAGTGGTGGGCCTGATCTACAATAACGAGGAGATCCATGACCTGGAGAGATGGTGCCAGGAGAACAACCTGCTCCTGAACGTCAGCAAAACCAAGGAGTTGGTAGTGGACTTCAGCACAAAGCTGGAGCGCTCATACCATCAGCACCAGTGGAACGAATCTGGGTGTTCACATCGCGCAGGATCTCTCGTGGTCCTGCCACATCAACACCCTGGTAAAGAAGGCCCGGCAGCGTCTACACCACCTGATACGAGGGTCTGAAGGGACTTCAGACTCCCATCTCAGGTGCTAAGGAACTTATACAACTGCACTATTGAGAGTGTCCTGACGGGAACCCTCTTTTTTCGTGCCGTAGGCCCAGAGTTGACGGAATTGGCTCCAGTTCCAAAAAAGGATGGACGGACGGATTCATAGTAGCTACGTTTTCCTGCAAGTTTATTAGATTTAGTCCATGAAGTGTTGCTTGTTAAAGAATGTAATATATATTGTCACAAATAGGCCTGGTCTTAAAATACAATTTATTTAGCTACTGAGTTTCAGTTTACTGAATGTCAATTTCCTGACAATTATCACGACTGGAATGTGTCACTGAACTTGATACAAAGACTGTTGCATCTCTGAAACTTCAAGGCTTGAAATAAAAATCTATATAATATATAATTATAATAATAATAATAATAATATAGCTGCACACAAAATCGTTAAACTTGCAATATTAATCCGGCATTTATACGATTTAGCAAATCTTGCGATCACACGCACTCTGGTGTTTCTATGGAATCAGTGGCAAAAAGAGTTTTGCCGTGTGAGCACAGCTCTTGTTGAGCGAGCGTGTCTAGCAGCGATTGAACATTTTTATGCTTGCGTGCAAATATATTCCGCTAGAGCACAAATCTCTTTAAGACGTTTTGACTCCTTGCTCTGATTGGTCGGTTGTAAATGATTTAAAATGTTTTTTTTTTTTGCATCATTACATTTTCATTAAATTAGTTTTCCTTGAATTAATCGTTTAAATCTTTAAAATAAAAAAATCCAGACTCGTGAACGAATCGTGATCTTTTTTCCTCAACAAAAAAAAAACAGTGATTCTCATTTTATCCAGAATCAAAGCAGCTCTAGTATGTAGTGCATAAATATTCAAACGTACCATCAAAAGAGAGCTGGAATGTTTGTTTGGTCTGCCAGCTGTCCAACAGATCCCACAGCCGCACAGTTTTATCCCACGACACACTTGCAAGCAACGACTGAACCGGACTGAAGCATAAGCCGCTAATGGGGCCCTCGTGACCGCTGAGCACCTGCGCAAAAGTGTGAAAATGTTTGAAAAATGTGGTTTCATCAAATAAACTAAATAAATCATGTAATACTATTAACCCTCATGTTACGTTTGTTTCAGCGGTATATCAATAATGAGAAAACGTCAATTTGGCCCGGGGGCCTTTTATTATGCATAAGAGTCAGAAACCAAACATTTTCAAAAGACTTTGTGTGTGTGTGTGTGTGTGCATGAGAGAGTGTGTGTGAGTCTGAGACAGCGGTGTATTATGTCTCATTGTTGCAAAGACACAAATAGCTTTTGATCTTTCTGACACTTTTCTGTTGCTTCAATTTTGTCTGAAGGGTCAAATTGACCTGAACAATATCTTTGTATTGAACCACTCTTTGTTTATATGTAAAAGTAAAAAAAATACTTTTAAGTACCGTTTTTCTTTTTTTTTTACTATTAACACGGGTCAATTTGACCCGAACAGTACCTTTGTAAGATAAACATGTAGCGTGGCGTTACAAATATGTGAACTGGATTATTATATTTTTTTTATCTGATGATTACACCAAACAAGCAAAGCAGGACATGTTACTTTTAAGTATTACTTAAATATTTTTAATCTTTGAAAACTAGTCAATCTGAAATAAAATTTCTAAATTTTTAAAGCCTTTCAAAATGATGTCTCGCAATTTAACAATATCTCATCACCACATAATTTTAAGGTGAGAAAACAGTTCCTGTACTGTTCACTGACCTCCAGCAATCGTCCAGTCTGCATTGACCAAACAAAAATCTCAAAGGAGTCCTGCGCCCCCGCACACACCAGCTCTCCACTGCTGTCCACGGCCACAGATGAAAACTGAGCCGGCTTGGATGTGGTCATAATGCGAAAGTTACGATACCTTCAAGCAGAGAAAATAGAAAACCTGAGCTTTAGATATATTTGAAGCATATTAGATCCTTTCTCTGGTACAATTTTTAAACCTCATGAAAAGACAAAACCTGTAGATATCATTAGTACATGATGATGGTAGTTAATGAGATTTTAAGTGAGTATAAAAAGGTAAAAAAAAAACAATATGATAACCATCTGATAAAAACAATAATGATCTAAATTGTTCACACTAAAACACCATTGTATCCTGTACAATTCAATACTTTGTAGATTGTCAACGGCAAGTTATTATGAAATGTATTCCTCCTCCATTTGTAAATGTAAACGGAGCACTTATAATTGAAATTGACCACACTGTATTATTTAGCTTTTTTAATATTATTTTGTGCTTTTGATTGGCAAATTGCTTATCAATTAAGACTTAATGACAGGGATATAAATTGTAGATTGCTGTGAAATAGCACAAAACATGCAGCGTTTTATAGCACGTAACCCTAGAAAATGCAAAGTTTGGATTTTGTGGAAAGGAGTATTCCTATGAATTGGGTATGGTTGTCTCTGAACCCGTGGTCCCCAACTTTTATTTAAAAGGTAAATAACAGATAGACAGATGTTGTTTTCATTAGTTGATTTTCCAAAAAAAGACATTTCTAGTAACTGCTGTAAATCCTCATATGGTGCTGTCCAGAAAATAAATGTATGGGTTTGTCGATGGCTAATGCCTAGGTATGGTAAAATAACCTTTTGGTGTAAAGTAGTACCGTACCTCTGCAAGTCAAAGGCTCTAACAGTCCCATCTAAGGAAGAGCTGACCACCACAAAGCCACTGGAAGTGAAAGTGACACCGGTGACACTGCTGGAGTGTTCAGTGAAGGTCACAAAGCAAAGGCTACTGTTGACATTCCAAACTTTCACCTAAAAAACAGTGAGTTTAGTTACATAATTTGCCATATTTACGCTAAAATAAGCACCCCCTGATTTTTCAGGCACAAAATGAAAAAAAAAAACAAAACAAAAAAACATTTTTTTTAAATTACTGGTTTAATTATGTAAATTTTCTCTTCAAAATACTATGTTTTCTTTTTTCAACAAATCCAACTTGTGACTCATATCACTTCAATGTCGTTTTACTTCAATAATCGTATAAAAGAAAATCTATTTAAGTCATAAAAACTGACTCCAGCCTTGCACACCTCACTAAAGCTGAGCTAGGGTTTTTGTTTTAAAATTCACTGCCGTTCAAAAGTTTGTGGTCACCTAGACAATTTTGTGCGTTCCATAAAAAGTCACACTTTTTATTTTCTAAGAACAAAGATAGACTGTCAAGTTTCACATGAACGTTCTCTATATCTGGCCATTTTGAGCATTTCATCCATTATCCTTCTGACACAATTAGCTATTAGCTTTAGCACTCACCTTCCCATCATCCCCTCCAGTAGCGATATACTGACCATTAGGTGAATAAGACAGACAGTTCATGTTATTAAAATGTCCTTGCTGTTTGAAGATAAAAGATTCACTCTGCCATTCCCAGACTAGCAGCTGGCCAAGGCCTTCCACATGCAAAAAAAAACGGCTTTAAAACACAGCAACACAATTATGACATTGAGATGAAAGCACATTTTTTTTAGCTGTGAGATGATGTGGGACATGCTGATTTGAAGAAATACCTGAGCAACCAAAGGCAATCCAATCACCAGTTGGGTTCAAAGCAATAGTTGAAATTCTTTGATCTGAAATACTTAAATGAAATGTTAAATTAGTATATAATAATAGTATAATAATTATATTTGACATTAAATATTATATTTTATATTAAAAATGTGAAACTAAACAAACTGAAAGCTGCTTCAAATGCTAGACAAACCTGAGCGAGTGAATGAGGTTAAACTCGGGAAGCTCGTGAAGATGAAAAGCTCCAGACGCGAAGCCTGTGACCAGGATGCATGATCTCTTGTCGAAAGCTGCAGATGTCAACTTGTTGAAATCCCCTTCTTTGGTAAAGTAGTTCCTGTTTAAAAGAAAAGTTGCACGATACATAGCAATCAGCTTTGATTTAAACTTAACAGCATAAAAATGTCCAAATGATGTTTTCCAAACTCACTTGCTCCTCATGGTGTAGCGGACATTTTTGACTCCTTCAACCACAAGCTCCTCAGCACGTCCTTTTATCACATCTCCCGTTTCTCCATCGTTAATCACCTCAATGTCATCGTTGCTTTCATCATCTTTATCTTTGCTTTCTTTACGCTTTCTGTCAGAGTATTTCGGACCCTTCTTTAGGCCAACTAGCTCAGTGTCACTTTCCCACAAACACAAGCAACCCTCCTGACTCACTGTATAAACCTGTTGAAAACAATTCAACTTTTATTCACAGTATTTTACACAACATGATGTAAATCTGATGTAAAAATTTGAATTTGAAATCTACACAGTAAATACCTTAACCTGTGTTGTTTTCAATCTGATTTTAAATCTCAAAAGATATATTTTCAAAGAAACTAACATTTTCAAAAGAGGAAGAGCAAAACTTAACGGTGTTGTTAGTTAAATGTTTTTCGTCTGTCTCTAATTGTCTTTTTAATTTCAGAATTTTACTAGTTTATTTTAGCATATTTTTTTTCAAGATTGAAAATTGGACATTGAAAGTCTGAATAACCCTGAATGAAGTTGACCTAGTGATTATGCAAGTGATTTAAAAGCACAGTTTAAAGCCATGAAAAGCCACTATTATTTACCATCCAAAATATTATAATGCAACGCAAGATACAAAGTTGAAATTGTAGTTGTAGTTCAAAATTTGTATGCTTTAGTCTTAATTCATTCAGAACAAAACTATTGTTCAAGTTAAATTTCAAGTTAAAACTTACATCCAAACTGTCTTTCTCAAAAAAACAGCCAACTATTATGTCTTTGTGACCGCCAAGACAGTAGTAGATGAGGTTGGCCCATCTTTCAGCACCAAAAACCCAGGTCGTCATATCATTGGAACCAACAGCAAAGCACCTGAAAAAAATATAACTTTGGTGATAAATACTGCGAAAGTATTGTGCACATAGTAGTAGGGCTGGGCGATTATGCCTAAAATCAAAATCGCGATTAATTGAACATGTTAACACAATTACAATTAATTAACGATTATTTTATTGATTTTTTCTTTTCTGCCCTCATAGTTCAATGACAAGTTTTATACTTGAGATTACTTGATAAGAATTGAAGGAAACACACACAGATCTTCTTTATGATTATTTATTAAACATCAAGTAAAATCAAATCACACATTAGAACACGCTTAAATTGAACAATCACTTTGTTTTTATAAAAAAAAGTCAAATTATTGGTCAAAATTAACAAAATTGTCTTATTAAAAGTAAACAAATGTGCACTTCAAAAATAACGATGCTTTTCTTTTGCATTTCTTGTACTTCTGTAAACAATTTTCATTGTGCAATGTAAACAACAGGTTAGAACTATATATATATATATATATATATATACACTTTATTCCTAAATAAATGTATTATTTCATTATTTTGTCCTCAACTGATGTTTGCTGTATATGGTTTGTTCAGTTTCATCTTTTGATTTTAAACCGCAGTAAACATACACACTTAATATAATAAATATAAAAAATAAAAAGTACAAATACAAATAATAAGAAAATAAAATCATTTTTCAGGTACGAAATTGTCTGAGTTGATAGCAGACTTTCTGGACCGTTGTGTTTCCTCACTCATTCTTTCTGTTTATTGTATGTTTATTTGTAAACTCGTTGTGAGTGAAAGTAATAAGCGTGTGCAACGTGACCGCTGCTGCTGCGCCGATGACGGAGCTCCGCCCCGGTGCCGCACACACAGCTGACAGAGAGACGCTCGTTTAAAATTAGAGTTCGGCAGAATCGTGTAAATGCTGGATTAGGAATCGCTTTTTACATGTTCCGTCCTTTCAACTCATTTTAGCCCCTCTCTTGCAAGCATGCTAGAGTTTTTAAACTTTTTTTTCCACGCCATTTTTTTGCGATCGTTTTGGGATGTCATGCGATCTACCCACAATGCCTTTGCGATCGACGTAATGGGCACCGCTGGTCTAAACTCTCCATGCTGGACATGTTGGGGGCAAAAACGTGACGTAGTGACTCAAATCCACATGCGGTAGTTCTTAAAGGAAAAGTAATAAAAAAAAAAGTTCTTAAAGGGAAAGTAATCGAAATCGAGATAATCGTCATGTAAAAATGTGAACGATTATAAATTTGAATTTCGATTTTGATTTTTCGATTAATCGCCCAGCCCTACATCGTACACATAAAACAGCAGACCATCACCTCAAAAGAATGCAAATAAGTATACAACATATTACAGCTGCACGATTCTGGATAAAATGAGAATCACAATTCTTTTCACAATTCTTTCTGGACATTTTATCGTTTTAAATATTGAATCCTGAAAATCAGGTTGTCAAACAGCAATATAACAACACATATAACTCTTTCATATTACTTTGCTTTAAATTAAAAAAAAAAAAAAAAATGTGATGAAAAATGTAATATAATGTAAAAGTAATGTTGTAAAGAAAGAAAAAAAATCACCATTAAACGTAATAATAATAAACATTCCAAGGTACGGTATTATGTACTGTACAGTTGAGGAAAAAAATATTAGCGCTGTTTAAAAGCACTTTTGAAACGATTATTATTTTGTAGGGGGGCTAATAATTTTGTCCTCAACTGTATATGTTTGCTGTATGTGGTTCACTGAGCGTCATCTTCTGGTTTGAAACTGCTTTAAAACACACACACTTCAATATAAAATCCTTTTTCAGGTAGTAAATGTCTAAGTTGTTAGCAGACTCACTTTACCAGTATGTTTTCTCACTCATTCTCCCTGTTTATTTTCAGTTGACTCACATCCACTAGGTAATTAGCACGTGACCGCTGCTGGCGCCCCAAAATACGACAGAAGTAATGCAAGATCATCTTTCCTTTATACCATTTAAATGATTGTACGCGAGCAGACGAGCGGTTGCTTAATCAGGATCGTAGAAGAGGGTAGAAGCGATATTGCGATCTTTTAACGATTAATCGTGCAGCTCTACAACATATAAATGAAAGATTTCCCAGAATGCATGTACATACTTGGAGTCATTTGTCCAGTCGATACAAGTCATCTCCTCAAATGGTCCATAAAAGGTCTTGTCCAATACGAATCCATTGAAGTCTTGACATCTCCCGGGCACATGGTACATCAAAGCCACGTTTTCCTTTGTTATAACAAATTTTCTTGAAGTAAAAGAAACAACACAAGAAAAAGCTCATGAAAACTCAAATCTTATGTCAAGTGATACTGTAAAGGACGCAGTAAGTCAGCTAACCTTCCATCAGGAGAAAAAGAAATGGATTTAACAGGCTTGTAGAAGTGATGATGGTGAAGTACCGTCCGATTCACCAAGCTGACCAGTAAGGCTGCTCCATCTAAAAAAAGTAAAAAAAAAATAAACTTTTAAACTTGTGAATGTTAATTTTATAATAAAAACCTTTAAGATTTTTTATTAATAAACACAAAGGAGTTTGTGTTACCCACTCTTGGCGCTTTTAATAAGACCTGGACCATAGTAATCACAGGTTGTTTATTCACATACTCTCTCCTTTATAGTTCATTTTTTCCTTTCGCTTGCTTGATTTTAAGGAGTGCAGAAGAGGACGGTTTTAAGTCTTCGTTTGTAGCCACGAATGTGTTGATTGGTCATTTGGGTTCCAATAGTGGAAAAGGTGGAATTCAAAAGGATTATTGACCTACTGAGTAGTAGAAACTTCCTACTTGTGTTCCATTTTACACAAACAGGTGAGGCTGAAATGCTTTTTTTCCCCACAGAAAGTGTGACTTTTAATGAATGAGTGTGTATCTGTTGTATGTGTGTGTGTGTGTATTTACTTCACTTG
Organism: Paedocypris sp. Pulau Singkep; assembly: GCA_017309775.1. Taxonomy (NCBI): domain Eukaryota; kingdom Metazoa; phylum Chordata; class Actinopteri; order Cypriniformes; genus Paedocypris; species Paedocypris sp. Pulau Singkep. The sequence continues at coordinate 39,565 of MU204257.1, forward strand.
CTCACTTTGTAATTGCAAAGCACAAATTACAGTTCAGTTTTAACCAAACTGGTTTCCCTCCCTTACAACACTGCTTTTGGGGGAGAGACAAATGCTTCATACGCACCACCGCCATATGAGACGAGGCCGCATCGCTTGGAGGAGTGTCATTTCACCAAGACGGTGTCGACGTTGTTCGAACATTCAGCGTCTTTGCGTTGGTCTCGGACCAAGAAAAGCGCTATACAAATGAACCTGAACTTGAACTTAAACTTGAACGTTGCCTTCACATGACTGAACATTTTAAAACACACTATGTGATAGGGGTGGGCGATATGGGTTAAAATTCATATCACGGTATTTTCTATAGTACAGACGGTATCGGTATTATATCACGATATTGTGTGTGGGGGGGTATTATTTTATATAAAGTACGAAATTAAAACGCATGGGGAGACCCGGAGAAGCAGCTGTCATTTTTAATACTGTATATCTGTTAAAAGTAGTCCAGATATTTATTTAAAAAAAACATTTAAATTAAATATCCTGGGTCTATCTTTTAAGAGAGTGCAAGAGGGAGAAAGAGAGAGAGACATAGACAGTGAGAGAGAGAGAGAGAGAGAGAGAGAGAGAGAGAGAGAGAGA
>MU204257.1:40288-64017 GCA_017309775.1 Paedocypris sp. Pulau Singkep
GAGAGAGAGAGAGAGAGAGAGAGAGAGAGAGAGAGAGAGAGAAAGAGAGAGTGAGAGTGAGAGATAGACAGTGAGAGAGAGAGAAAGAGAGAGTGAGAGTGAGAGATAGACAGTGAGAGAGAGAAAGAGAGAGAAAGAGAGAGAGAGAGAGACAGACAAAAATGGAGAGAGCCAGCGCAACTCACACTTTCCCTCTCTTTCGCGCGCGCGCGTCTGAATCTAAAGTTGCGTGAAACCAAGGTTAACAATCGAAAACAGACTTCGACCAAAATAAAACGAGCAGAATTTTCTCGTGCGCGCGTTTTTTCGGACTCGCGCACACTAAAACAGCCGCTCTAAAAAAACGGAACATTACAGACATGGAGCGGCACAGCGCATGCGCGACCCATGCGCCTCGCGGATGATCTATTAATTTAGTTTCTTACAACGCTTTCTGTATTCGATTGGCAAAGTATCTGTGTCGTAATTAAAAGTTATAACGAAACAAATGTATTTTAAAGTATTAAAGCGTTGATATGTGTGTATAAAAAGTACATTCATGAAAGTGCCACGGTATCCACGATATTGCAAAATGCATATCGTGGCGCAACTCAATACCGGTATTCACGTTAAAACCGCTATACCGCCCACCCCTACTATGTGACATATAACACATTACATACCTTCATCGGTGAGAATAGCAAGACTCCCATCAGGAGATATGCCAACACTGGTGATGTTCTTTTTGGTAGACACTGGTAAGGTTTCTGATGTGTTGCTTTGAAGACAAAAGTAAAAATATATTTAATTATCTTATTGACAGCACTTATGAAATTGAAAATCTACATGACTTCCACACAAAACAATCTCAAGTGTCAAGTCAAACACGTTTCAAGACTTTAGGACCATTACAAATTCACATTTGTAAAGACTTATGTACATCCCAGCGAAAAAAGTAGAAACAAAAATCTGTGTCAAATTTAGCATTGTTAAACCACAGAAAAATAACTTTCTGAAATATTATGTTAATTATGGCGGTGAACAAAAGTATTGAACTGTTGCATATGTGCTTGCTCACTGGTCATAGTCATAGCCATAATCATAACACCAACGAACAAATTAACAAAATGTGACAATGTTTTTTTTACATTTTCACTCATGCACTTTGAGACCGTTGTAACTGTGAAAAGCGCCCTACAAACTTGAATTTGATTTATTATGAAGATTTTGAGAACTTTTATTGAGAATATTTTAAAATTTTCAGAACATGGAGTATTTTGTGGATGTTTTACTATTTTACTCTCATCATCGAAAGTGTATTTTCCTTAAAATAATCACCCTTTCATCAACTATTTCAAGATCATTGACTAATAATTCAATATTAATAAATTAATGGTTCATGTATTCGTTGTCTAAAGTAGTGTCCCACAATAAATTTGTGAAATTAATACTTTGATCTTCTAGATTTTATAAAGAGTCTGACAGAACCATTGATGTAACAATTCCTAAAAAATGCTTAGTTACTATTGCAAGAATATTAGAAAAAGAAACAGGCAAATCAATTGTAGGTAAGTAAGGTGGGTATAAAGGTGGATGGATAGATACCGTAAAATGGATGGATGAATAGATAGACAAATAGATAGACAGACAGACAGGCAGACAGACCACTTACTTCTTTAAATTAAAAATTGAAATGCGGTTGCCGACAGGACTGATGACAGAATTACCATCTTCAGAGAAAGACAGGTTCCCTTGACGGTAAAACGTCCCCAGCATGTTTGAAAACTGTGGGGGAAAAAATTCAAACATTTAGTTGACGCTTGATGAGATGAAAAGTCTCTAGTGAAACTGTAAATTAAGCCATTGTGTCTATTTAATAAAGCACGTGATTGTATAAAAATCTAAACAACGCTTATTTGCATTTGTGATTAAACAAACGCGTTTTCATTGATGTAAAATTTTGTCTACCTTAAATGAGAACTTCATTTTTGAACTTCAAAAACAAACAAACAAACAAACAATAATAATCTTCGGTTCCACTCCACACTCAAAACACACGTGCGTTCAACACTTTTTCGTTTCACACATGATTGGGAAGAAGAACTTCACTTCCGGTGTGTTGGTGCATCACGTGACATGCAAACCGCCTCGTGCGAACTCATTTCGCAACATTTTTTTAATGTAATTGTATAAAAAGAAACATGCATTATTTTCCATTGCAATAGTTAATAAGTAAAATTATAGTTAAAAAAATAATAAGTTATTTTCTATTGCAATTGTCTGTTGTAGTTATTACCCTCTCAACACACTGACGTAATTCGCTGCGTAAGCAGCATCCTGTGACTGGCAAGCCGAAATAACGTTTGAACCTTGACGGCGACTCGTTCAAAGTATAAAAAGAATTATAATGCGAAATAATATTATTTCTTTGTTATAATAAGATCCACTGTGCTGTGTGCAAAGGCAAACGTTATTATTGAAATATATCTTATAAAAGTCACTTCAATTTGCCATATACTGTGAATGTTTGCACAAAAAGCTGATGATTTCAAATTCTTTGTTAGGTGTCTTTATTCTTTTAAAATGTAATTTTGCAAGTGATCAAACAATATTACTGGTAAAAACACGATACTCAATAGTTAATCAAATGTGAGGATAAATCATAATAACTGAACTATCCTCGCTTCAGATAAAACAAAAATATGGTAAATGTCAAACTGAAAACCCTTTTCTGCAGTATTGAATGTGGTAAAAAGACCACATATACTAAGTAGTGAGTTTGTCAATATGGCCACTAGAGACCATATCTAAATTGTGCTCTGAATTTAACCATCCAGTGAACTTACACACACGCAGTGAAGTTGCACAAACCCGGAGCAGTGGGCATGTGGGTGTCCGTGTCAGTGTCTTGCTCAAATACAAGACTGGATTCGAACCTGCCACGTCTGGCTTCATACCGCTATAGTATGGAGGACCAAAACAGCCAAATCAAATATAAATGGCAAAGGAAATAAATGTACTTGTGTATAACAAATATTAGTGTTTAATAACATGTAATAACAACAATTGTAACGTGTAATAACATTGTAATAACTGTTATTAGTGGGGTTCTATCGGACCTAAAACGAAAACAAGTATTAACAGCACAGACATTTTGTGCCTTAATGGACAGCCAAATTTGCTTTTGTTTAGAGTGTTCCATCGACACCATGCTACACCGCTAATGCTGACTAATAAAATGTCACGTTGACTGCATCAAGCACTTTGTAAACTAAGATAAGGTACACGTCACTAAACATTTGGAATATTCGTTAGATTATCAATTTAACCACACGTTTTATTGAATTAATGTAATTGGTAATGTAAATTAAAAACACTGGTTGAAAGGGCATATTTGCACATGAATTAAACATAATTAACTTCAGAGATGTCTGTATCAAGGCTGTCAGTATAAAATCTTACATTAAAATTAGAATGTAAAACGAAAATGTGAATGAAAGAGAAAGTGTTGTCCAGTTCCAGCTGTGGACGTCTCGCCAGAAGCGTTTTACATATTGACTATCTAAAAAAAACACACACACACGCACACCCTGGTTTGTTGTGTGGTCACTGTGGTGGGACTGTTACCGAGTCCTCCACTATCCCATCATGCAGTGCGCGGCTGATGACGTGTCTGAGCGATGAGCGTTCTCGCTGCTATTCCGGCAGTGCTCCGCTAGTTCTTTTGCTAAAACTATCGCAGATATATTTGTGGGGTGAAAAAAAAGAAACTTTACGCATTGCGCGCGTACGCACTGAAATAGATTTTTAAATCGTCTGTCGGGGCAAGATGGCGATGTTCCACAGTGCTCCGCTTTTGTCTGTGCTTTTTGCGTTCGGGCTTTGGCAGAACGTGATGAGTTTCTATCTTCCTGGCTTGGCCCCGGTTAGCTTCTGCGAGAAGGAAGAAAGCGGCAAAGACGGCACAGAGCCCGCCTGCAAGGTAAGCAACACACCGCTAGCGCCAACTGTCCTTATCGGAGGCTTGAATGTGACCAAACATCAGTTGTGAGGATGTGAGGATACAATGGTTACGTGGTTTAAAGTGTCGCTAGAGTTGATAAAGTTAAGGCGTTAGAGTTGATAAGCTTCAACTCTTTTGAATGTGTCATAAAACTAGATTTTGGTGCCTCTTGTTGACATTGATCTTGTTGACGGACCGACTGACGGTGTGAACGACATTGTCCGACATTCCCTGAAATATTGATTAGCTTGAGTTCCCTTCCTTAGAATGGAGTGAAGAATTGCACGAAGATTGTAAATAAAGATGTTAATACTTCAAGTAATAAGGATGCCATTAGTGGCTTTTTGTACGCAGCTACAAGTTTGTTTGTTTGTTTGTTTACACTGTTCCAGATCAGTGTTTTGATGTGTCTAAGCAAGCGTATCTATAGTGATGTAATATTAAGCAGTGAAATGTTGGATGATGAGAATGTTTCAAAATGTAATAGTAGCAAAAGTCCTTATTTTGCTTTGTGTCTAATTGTTGCATTTTATTGTAAGCAACATCTGGATTTGATCTATATTAGGGGTGTAACAATCTGGCTTGGATCGGCTCCTACATATCTTCCAATAGTATGTAGTTTATTAAAAAAATAAATATATATATATATATATATATATATATATATATATATATATATATATATATATATATATATATATATATTCAGATGGCCAGGCATTTAATAGAGACCTGCGTCTAATGGAGACAGGCTCTTATAAAAAAAAAAAAAGAATTTTATATTACATTTTATTTTATTGAATATTATATTATGTATTATACTATATATATATATTTCCAAAGTAGAAAATAAACATTAACACAATTGTCGACACAAATACAGTAAGTTTGCCATTGTAGATTGTTTGGTGGATCGCAGTGAGTATTCAGAAAAAAACACTCAATGAAGTGTTGAACAATAAGGTAGTGGGTGTGTGAGCACACACAAACACAAACTCGAAACACACGTTCTCACAAACGTTTACACATTGAGACACTCAAAACGCACTTGCTCAAACAACAAATTTAGACTCCAAACAAGCTCACACACTCACAAACACGAATCAAAACACATGCTCAATACACACTTTTACTCTCACCCCCGGTCACTAGACTCACTACTGTAGCTTTTTTCGGCCGCTTTTTGAAACTCTTTCTTTACATGATTTCATTAGTCAATGTTTAATATTGTTTTTTTTTTTGTCAAATCAGTTACAATAAAATCCAGATAAACAAACCTGTTAGTTTTGAAATCTGTTCCCATGTGTAATCAGACTGGGTCATACCTAAAAACACACACACACACACACATCTGCATCTTCTATGGTGTGTTCATTTGGACAGCAAGAGACAATAACAAAAAAAACTCTAGAAAAATCACTATTAATGCATTACGATAAAGTAATTTTTAATTTTCATTTGTGCCTTGCGGGCAAACGCAGGTCAGATAATTTTGTAGTTGGCCACATGGTCTTGCACACATCTTGTCAAGCTTTGGCCCACATCTCTTTGCCGATCCTCTTAAGTCATTAAAGTTTGGTGGCTGGTGTTTGACAGTCCGGAGACTGACTAGGCCTCTCCATGACCTTATAATGGTTCATGAGCCATGGTCGTGTGTTTTAGATTATTGTCATGGCGGCACATAAGCACCACTCAATGTACAATGCCCTGAATTAAAGTGGCACAATTCTGGATAAAATGAAAATCAAGGTTTATTGAAAACAAGGTTTAGTTTTTGTCTTAAATGAGAGTTTATTAATCTGTATTCTGCCGTTTAAAATGAATGTACATGTTTTGTGAAATGTTAACATAAGAAAACTGAACTGATTGTATTGTTTGTATTTACAGTTTGACCGCACTTGCGGACAAATGTAAGTTTACATCCGTAAACTTCAGCAATTATTAAACAAACTTAAATTGTGTACGGTGTGAGTTGTGCACTAGAGGAATTATAACCAATTTCCAAACAAAATCCAAGTTAATGTTATTTATGGGTAACAGTCGGGCTTGTGTTTTTTGGTAATTGGCTGTTAAATGGCAATTTATGCAGGAAGGCAGAAATTAGGCTTTTCACTGAACTTGCAGACGATACAGATTGTGGAAATGTGAAAAACTGGAGGGACTCACACAGAGTAAAAGGAAAATACACATGGGAGTCAGAGATCGTGCGACTGATCGAGGATCAAAAGCCTTTTTCATTCATGAAAATGACTGAAGATGCTTTTTTTCTCTCTGAGTGTTGTGTCTCTCACTGTTCAAATAAACCACCAGGACCATTAAAACTGAAGAAAACTCTTTCCACCAACACTTTCACAAGTACATACTGGCCACACTGGACTCTACGGTAACGAAATGGCAGACAGAGCAGCAAAGAACGCTCATCACATGGAAATTACAGAGTGCCAGATTCCGGTATCGGTCATCAAGCCAGGCATAAATATATATATATAAAAGATAAATGGCAGTGCGAATGGAATGAATGCAGAAATAACAAGCTTTTTGAAGTAAACAAAAGACTCAACTATGGTTTTGATAACCGAAAGGATCAAGTTGTTTTTATCAGATGTAGAATAGGTCACTCCAGACTCACTCATTCATATTTATTATTGGATGAAGAAAAACCATGTTGTGATCGATGTGGGAATTTACTGTCTGTAAAGCATATTTTAATTGACTGTGATCGATTGTGTGATATTAGACAACGGTTTTATTCAGAAAATGTTTTAACAGATGTTTTTAAGAACGTTTTACCACAAAATATTTTACAATTTTTATCAGAAATCAACATGAAAGATTGCATCTAATTTGTTGAAGTCATTTTGAAAAGTTGTGTATCTTATTGCTATTCATCAACTGTGATAGAGATGTATTGATTTCTAAAGAGTAAAATTGTCAAATACCATGTTGCCATTAATATAGCCATTGAAGCTAAAGATGGCGTAAAAAGCAAACAAATAAATAAATAAATACATTCACAAGTTTTCTATGAAGAGAAAATTCATACTAACACTGTTTTTCTCTTTTTGACAGTCAAGCATTGAACTCTTCGTGAATCGTCTGGATTCTGTGGAGTCGGTTTTGCCATACGAGTACACAGCGTGAGTATACAGTGTTTTCTATCACTAAAGGATTGAGTGTTTAACATTGTTTCCTTACCAAAAATAAAAAAGGAAGATTTAGAGATGTTGTGGTATAATAGATAAAGAATTGCACTTTTAACACCACAAGGTCATTGGATCAAATTACAAAAACCGAAATCAAAATTGAATTTAGTACATTTGCCGTGCAAAAATGTCATATATTTGGGGGAGAATTATTTAAGATAATTTTGGAGAAGTAGAATTTGACTTTGTAATCTTCCCTGCTACTGCCACGATTCACACACACACTGAATAAAACCTAAATTAAAGATCAAGTAAAACATTGCTTACTAATAATGTTAACCAAAAGGTTTTGGCAAAAAATGTGTCTTCTTTTTTTCAATTTTGTCAAGTTAAAAGGCAGAAAGCAACTTAATGATCACGTTTGTCCTCTGAACATGATATGCTTACAAACTATTTTAACAAAATATGGCGATAAAGCACTTTTAGACTCGTAAGTCCACATTTTGGGTACACCTGAGTGTTTAACACTCAAATCAAACCAAACATCTTTGATTGTTTAAGGTTTTTGTTATATTGTATAATTGGTATAATTATATGTACTGTATTATATTATTTGTGTGAGATCCCAACACACACTAGTTCATGGGTTTTCTTCAGATTACTACTTTCATATTGATTCCTATGTAGTATTTTTTTTGTGAAAATAAAAAAGATTAAATAATGTCAATGTAAATGTGTGTGCCTATGCTTCTTAAAAAAACAAATTGCTATGGTTACTTACAAAACATGATATTACTTTAGTAATGAACCAACAATAAACACAAAACTTTACACTTTGTGGACGCTACCAAGGCTGTAGCTAATTGTACCACTAAGTGGCGCTGTAACGAGAATATAGTAATATCAACTATCAATATCTTGTACTTTACAACATCTTGTAGTTTTAGTAATTTAGATAAAATAAAACCTGGCCATCACAGGCCAATGATTGTCCTGTTCTATTTATAAAACGTTAGATCCTAATTTAATTTTATGTGTTTGGAGTTTGGACCTCACAATTTTATGTTCAAATGTTCAAAGTGGAGTTTTATATGCATGTTTGTACGTTACATGCAGCGTTTGGAGCCATTTATATAGTTTTTACGACACCATATTCATTAAAAAAAAAAAAACATTCACTTCATGTAATTGCCATGTTTTTTTTTCATTTCTCTTTCAGGTTTGATTTTTGCAGCGACGACTCCGATAAACGCCCGTCTGAAAACTTGGGTCAGGTGCTGTTTGGAGAGAGAATTGAGACCTCACCATACAAGGTGAATTTAAGCTCATGAATTTAACCTTTAATGAATTTAGGTGAATATTCATTAATGGTTGAAGAAAAAACACTTTCAGTGCAGGAATCTGTCTGTAAAGCACAATTTAATTGAATGTGATCAATTGAATTATATTAGACAACAGTTTTATTGGGAAAATATTTTAACAGACGTTTTTATAAGAATGTTTCACCAATGTTTCAAGTGTTTTACAATTTTTAACAGAAATCAACATGAAAGATTTTAGAACTTTTGAAATGTCTGTTGCTGTTTTTTTGGCTGTTATAGATATGTTTTTCATTTGAATTGTAAAATTGTGAACATAAAAATCTGGGGTCGTCATCCAAACCTTTTATTATAAACATTGACCTAACAACATTTCTTTTTTTTTCTTTTTGTAGTTTTCATTCAAGAAGAATGAAGAATGTCAGAAAGTGTGCCTTAAAACCTACAACACTGAAGTAGCCGAGGATAAAGCCAAACTGGATTTTCTTAAGAAAGGCATGCTTCTCAATTACCAGCACCACTGGTGAGAGCTACCTTTTTCTTTTACCCACACTGAATACTTTTTCAAATTTGCCATGTTAAATAAATCAGTCAGATACTGTCAAAACCAAGATAGTCTTTTTTCACTTCTTTCGCTTGTTTTGCAAGCGAGTGCGTTGACTTTCTGCACTTTCTCTCAGGATTGTTGATAATATGCCCGTGACCTGGTGCTATGATGTAGAGGATCATCAGAGGTTTTGTAATCCTGGCTTCCCCATCGGCTGCTTTGTCACAGAGATAGGACAAGCTAAAGATGCCTGTGTGGTCAATGTGAGTTGCAGTTCATTGTTTGCGTGTAATTGTGTTTTAAAAAGACTAATTGCGTGTAAAAAGACAAAAATAATTGATACCTTTTGCATGGCATTTCAAAACACAGAGGTACCCTGACTTATGAAATTAATTCATGCCGAGAGACAAAAGTGGCGAAAATTTTGCTAGCTGAGCCGCATTTTACATGTATTTACATGTTTTTTTACGTGCCATGACTTCATAAATTCCGATAAAAAAATGTAATAAATGATACAACATTGGTAACAAATGTAATAAAAACATGTCACATAGCAGTTGTTTAGTTTGCCCTTTGGCAGATGTTTACAAACGTACGATATATAATGATATACGGACAACTTCATATGAATGATAACCGCCATCTTGAAATGATGTTGTGCAAATCTCTAGATGTGACGCATTTCACGACTTTTGTTATCTAGGAGTCGGACTTTTGTGAGTCGGGGCACCACTGTATATGAAATTTAAACATTAAATTTGACAAAAGTTGTAATAAACTTAATTTAAAACTAATAAACTCAAAAAACGCTTTTGACACTTTTGAGCATAACTGCTAACCTTTTTTTTTTCTTCCTTATGAGATTTTGGAGCTCAACAATAGGAACACCGGAAAGTTGTTTTCTCCTGCAGAGCTTCTTTTTCACAAATCATTTTGTTGTAGGCCGACTTCAATGATAAAGACACCTTCTACATTTTCAACCATGTGGACATCACCATTAACTACCATATAGTAGAGAACGAGGCTGCTGCTGCTGGAGCGAGACTGGTTGCAGCTAAACTCGTACCAAAAAGGTACCCTGCTTTATATACAAATATTTTAACCCTTGGAGAGCCAGTCATGAAAAAAATGGTCTGAACATTTTTTTATTCTTTGTATTGTAAATTATTGGACATTTTCTGCCTAAAAATGAAAAAAAAAAAAATTCCAAAAAAAAAAGCATTGTTTGTTCATCCACTGTAACCATGCAACTACATTAGAAGTCAGGGGGGTAGGTTATCGCTGGAAATTCCAACAACCAGTCTGACACCGCCATCAAGTGCTAGATAAATGCATTACACTTTCATCTTGTGTGTGAATCCGTTTTTGGAGTTTTAAATAATAATGTAATTGGTTAAATGATCACAACAATTTTGTTGCACAGAAGCAACATTTTCTCTCCAAGTGATCCTGAGATATTAAATTTAGCAGTGAGTGGAAAAAACCTTTTTTAAGTCTGACAATGACTAATATAACATTTCATAATAATTCAGTTGATGATTGTGCCAGGTTCAATATATTGAATTTAATGAATTTTGTTCATAACATATTTATGTTATCTTTTTTCCATACTAGCATCACAATGTTTAGTTTACAGCTATTTTTAAAACTAAATTATTTAATTTTAAGAAATTGAATGAAGGAAATGAATGAATGAACAATTTTATATTGGTGGTTCAATTCACATGCTGGTACCAGTGAAAAGTAAATGGTATCCATTATTTTTACAGTATAATCAATTACTTAGATTGAGATTTGAGATTGATGTGTTTTTTTTTTTTTATCCGAAGCTACAAGCACACTGCTTCCGACAAACTAGACTGTACAGGACCTCCAATGAGCCTGAATAACAAGTTCACTGGCAAGGTCGAGATTCCCTACACCTACTCCATCAATTTTGAGGTAAGATGTTTTAATAATTTTTTAATATTAGTCTTTTGTTTTTCTTTTAGTTATTTAAGGAACGGAACTGCAGTGGGTTTTTTTTCTTAGACAGAAATTGGATTGTGAGTCAATATCAGTAATTTTATTATTGACTCAAATGTGTAAAGTTATTTTAAAGTATTTTTTCCTCCCGAAAAATTCACAAAATCCAACAAATTATTATTCCATTATACAAATACCTAGCCAATTGTGACGTGTTGCAATGACGCTTTTCATGTTTTTTTTCTACTAATAATGGCAGATATTACATACCAGGGGTCTCAAACTGACAAGAGAACAATTTCATCATTCAAGCACATGAGCAGAGCGCAACATTTCTTGGAATGTGTTTAAAGTAGATGTCGTTAATTTTTAATGGCTTTTAATGATGTTTATATCATCCCACCTTTGCCGTCCTCCCTAAGCCCAAATGATTCCCCTTTGCTCTAACCTTACCCTAAAACCCCCAACTTGACCCATAGACATAGTGCAGATAATAGGTCCCCACATAAGTAAAAAGAATAAATAGCATTCAGGGCCCCACTGTGTACACACACACACACACACACACACACACACACACACACACACACACACACACACACACAAACCAAATTAGCTCTTTCCTACCCATGCATACAGATACGCACACTTAAAACGCTTTCATTGTGTCTCACATACACACACTGTCAAGACTTATTCTTTTAAATCAAGACATGAAGAAGTGGTTTACTCACACCAGATTAACACACGGACAATTGGAGAAGAAGGTCCGAAATGCCAGAATTGTGGAGTGGTTTTAAACGTTAAACACATTTTTGGAATGCCGTGTTTATCCATCAACGATTTTAGAGTATTTATCAAAAAATACATATTATCAAACTTATTTATATAGTTTTCTGTATAGGTTTACGTAATTGTTATTAATCTTATCTTGGCATGACACAATATTTTATGGTTTCCATCTAAAGGTTTATCTAAAATGTTTTATATGCCATGAAATGGCCATAAACCAAATAATCAATTAAAGAAACACACTGTAACTTGTAGCATTTTTAGTATAAGCTTTAGAAAAATCATTGTACTTGTATGTCAGAATTGCGCCGTGCATTGAAATTCTAATCCAATACGTATTATTTCTACACTTGAGATATTTCTGATGCGATGTGAGCCTAACATCAAACATTGTTTTTGTATGTATTTTTTGCATAATATTTCATGAACTCTTTTGCGGCTGGAGGGAAGTGGTGAGGGCACTAAATAGCCCCTGTTATACACTGCCTATGTTTTCTATCAATCACATGTTGTTGTTAAAATGCAATTTTCATTTTCACTAATTACTAATTTTGTAAAAACTAATCACTAATTCCTTTCAACTTGTTTCTAGGAGAATCAGTCAATTCGCTGGGCTTCTCGTTGGGACTATATTCTTGAGTCAATGCCACATACAAACATTCAGTGGTTCAGGTAAAAGCACATTTTTCATAGCAGAACCCCATTCATTATGATTTATGTGAATAAACAATTCATCAAGAAAATTTTAATTATTTATATACTTGTGAAACCTTCTATATAACCACTTAAACAGTCCTCCTAAATGTTAATTATTTTCTTTATATACTAAACTTGAATTTTTTATGTTAAAATATTCCTGCTATAAAGCTTGGTGAATCAGTTGCAAATCGTTTTTATCGCCAATTTAAACGCAAATTGGTGATTTATTCCATAAGGGAGCTTGCAATATTTATTAGGCATGACGAGTAAATGGAAATAATTTAAATTTATTTTAAAATGTGCCTTGATACTAAACATTTGTATGTGCAAATAGTAATGGCTTGTTAAAACTGACTGTTAAGTCAACATATATTCTGTTCTCTTTAAGAATTGATATTTACAATCTGTGTCTCTGTCACCAGCATCATGAACTCTTTGGTCATTGTGCTCTTCCTGTCCGGAATGGTTGCTATGATCATGCTCAGAACACTTCATAAAGACATTGCTCGGTACAACCAAATGGATTCTGTGGTAAGTTCCACTTTTTTCATTTTTCATTTTAGTGTTAAAAAAGTAATGTATAACAATAATATATTAGTTTTTGCTGTAACGCCTTTGATGTGTCTGAGAACCAGTTTCTCGATACACTTCATGATATCGGAGTAAGAGCCACAGGTCGATAACCGAGTAAAATAAAGAAACATTAGTCACGCTGCGACACTTAACAGGAACAAGTAACACTGGAAGAAGTAAGATTAAACTAAATACAGTCATATTTGATCCGGTTGGTCCCCGCTATCGGCTAACTGTCAGCGCCAGCTTCGGAGCAAAAAGAAAACGGGGTAAAACGAAGAACACTGGAGTCAAAAGCAAACAAATTGCTCTGTCTGCTGAACAGCAAATATTCTGATACTGATATTCACATCAAACAAAAACCGAGCTTAACTTTGGTCTGGTGGCACTGGAGGCTCATGGGAGCCTAAGGCTTCGATGAATAATTTTGGGAGTTGGAGTTTTAAAGACTAGAATTTTATTTAACTAAAAACAACAAAGTGATACTCACAAGTTAGGGTTATTAAATAAATAAATAAATAAATAATAGTATTTTTAAGAGTAATTTAAACAGAAATGTAAAAAAAAATGTTTTTCTTTTTTGCATTATTTACTTTGTTGCTGAAAATTCAGGGGGTGCTCATATTTGTGGGGTGCTAATGTTTGCGTAAATACGGTATTCTGAGATGGTAATATTGTAATGTAACGGATTGCTATTTACAAACAGTAACAAGTAACGTGTAATGTATTACATTTTGAAGTTGCACAACACTGTATTAATGTCTGTGAGGAAACCCGAACTGATTGTTTCTGTTTCAAGTTGAACTTGTAATTTGTGGCACTGTGACTCTTTTCATTGTAACATCATTAATTCATCAATAATCATTAATTGGAATTGTAACATTAAATGATTTGCAGGAGGACGCTCAGGAGGAATTTGGCTGGAAGCTTGTACATGGAGATGTCTTCAGGCCTCCCAGGAAGGGAATGCTGTTATCCGTGTTCTTGGGATCGGGAACCCAGATTTTCATCATGACTTTTGTTACTCTTTGTAAGTAAAATTCAACTTATATTGTGAAACTAATTAAAACAGAATAACATTTGCACCAAGTAAGCTGAACAGCAGTGGCTTTAACCTCACTTATGGCATTTGGGGGAAAAGTGTGTGTTAGACTGAAAAATATACGTAGTATAAAGATAGAAATTGCAGCGTTCAAGCCTTACTTGTAAACATATGATGGAATGAACAAATAAAGCACAATGTTTCGTTTAATCTAAAAACCTCAATTTACTCAACATTCAATCACAAGGAATTTACTGCATGGAATATTTTGCATTGATTTTCTTTATTGTCTATGAAAGTTGTAGATTCACATTGAAGGCACCAAAACTATAAGTATCAAAATGCATATGATTGCATTTTGATTAACACATGTGGAATTACATAGAGTACATAACAAAAATAAACAACTAATAAAAATATATAATATTCCTGGAACAAGAATATGACATAAATCACTTAATAATTATGTGCTCAAAATGTGGCAGGTAAAGTGGAATCAAAATCCACTAAACAAACTTTTTTTAGATACAATGTGCAGTGGGGTAAACATTTCCTCTTTTAAATCAAGACATCTACATTTTTATGGAAATGTTTTATTAATCTTGTCTAGGCATGATACAACTTTCACTGTCATGACAATAAAGAAAACTCTTTGAATGAGATGGTGTGACCAAACGTTTGGTCTGTGCTGTAAGTGCACTCACTTTAGTCTGACTGTGTGAAATGGAGATCACAGCTAATGTGATTACAACGTACATGCATTGTTTTGCAGTTTTTGCGTGTCTAGGATTTCTGTCGCCTGCTAATCGAGGAGCACTGATGACCTGTGCCGTGGTGCTCTGGGTGCTTCTCGGAACTCCCGCTGGCTACGTTGCTGCTCGCTACTACAAGTGTATGTACTCAACTCTATTATGTTATTTTCAAATTTAGTTTTTGCAATCTGTATTAAAGGACAACACTTTGTTTATTATTTGACAAGACTAAGCAGACAGTTATTATATTTTTAAGTTGGTGATCAGCTAAGTCTAAATAAGGTATTTTAATTTATTCACTGTCGTACATTGTCCCATCGCAGCTATAAGAAATAAACTGTAGTGATATGTTGCAACAAACTGTATAATTTAACTGCGGCTATGAACAGTGAGCAAAAGCAGAAGCATTTTGTTTTAAAATGTAAGTGGTAAAAAAATGTAAGGTCTCTCTAAAGACTTCAGTAACCTGGACAAAGTTTAAGCAGTTTACATATTTTTGTAACCTTTCTTTTCAGCCTTCGGTGGGGAGAAGTGGAAGACCAATGTACTGTTGACAGCATTTCTTTGTCCAGGGTGAGTAATTGAGAAGTTCTAGAGCTGCACGATTATGGATAAAATGAGAATCACAATTTTTTTTTGTTTAAAATAAAGATCACGGTTCTGTAATTTTGTTTTGTTTTGTGGAGACCTGAGCTCTGAAATTGTATTCTTTTTAAAATCTGCTTTGCTGGTTGTGATTTTAGGAGTGCAATAAGTGTAAAAAATAAGCGTCCATTTTTTTTACATGATTTATTTTTGGAAATATTACATATGTTGATACTAAAAATTTACTTATTTTCATCGATCTTTTGTGTCCTAAAAAAAGGGAGACGTCTTACCTAAACATTGCGCTCATAATTTTCTGTTTAATAATAAATTGAAATACTTCCTTTGCAAAGACGTGCGTCTCTCACTGCAGCCAACAGATCTTCTGTCCTATTCTTCTCCATTTTTGCTTTAACTGCAAAGTGAGATTCGATGATCAAACACCGTTTTAGCTCGTCAGGGGTTAATCCAGTAGGTGGGTAAATTCAGTGAAGGTCAGCACAAAAGTGGCCATCAGGACTCAGGAGGTTAAAGATTTAACCCTCATGATTAGATTGTCAAACAACAATAAAATAACATATTACACTTTTACTTACTTTTACGTTTACAATATTTATTTAAATGTAGTGATGTAAAGAAAATCTGTAAAATCGATTCTAATTCTTTTTATATCTGCAAAATTCATCCAATTTTTTTGTTTTAGGACCTGTTGTGATGTGCGGGGACGACGGCGGGAATCTGTTTCGCAATTGCTTTGCTTTGACCAATGCAAAATGCAAATATGCGTGTGCGAAATCATGCTAATGTTTTTGGCACTATTTTGATCTCATAGAAACACTGGCGTGTGTTTTATCTCAAGTTCAGACAAGTTTGGTCGAATTGTATAAATACTGGATTATTATTCTGAGAGGATATTATTATATTATATGTATTAGATGATATAATATTGTAATTTATATTAATAATAAGCTGTGCAGCATTAGTTCAAGTTCAATTTTATTCATAAAGTGTACTTCAGAGTGGCAGATTCACCCAAAGCAAGTGAAAAGTGCAACAAAGTGAATGCAAAGAATTGACAAGCTCTAGAAAGTGACAGTAACTGCTTGTTTGCAAATGTTTTTGTGCAGGAACCCTTGTTTTAATTATGACTCCAAAGCCTTTAATTTTGAATACAAAGCATTAACATTATTCAAATTATTGCACTATATTTTGTTGCTTTTTAGCGCCCCCAAACTTGCTTGACAAATTTATATTATAGTAATTTATAGGTAATTTATTATAATAAGAGGCAGTTGTGTTCCAGCAGTTCTTGTGAATCTAAAACAGTAGTTCACTAAAACGAAAATATTTTGTTAATCAAACCATGGCACTTTTTGGCCGACCAACATGGCAACGCATCTGAAATATCACCTCAAATGGGTTACAAACGGCACTATAAACAAGTACTAAAAAATTGTACACATTAAATTTCTAGTTGTTTCTGCAAAAAACTAATCTGCCAAACTACTACTAAGGTTTAGGGGACAATGTTAAATAATAAGAATATACATACTCCAAAAGTGGTATTTTTGGCGTTCACTCTGTAGCTCAATTTTTTTCCAGCCTACTGAAGGTATTAAATTTATATATTTGTGTTCTTGGATTGGTATAGACAGTTGTTATTGCATTATTTAAACTCATAATATCCCCAACTTTGTTACTGTAATGTGTAAAATTGCACTGCAATAAACACAACTTACCATAAGGAACACAACTCCGTGCTTGTTTCTCTCCTGTAAATGTTTTCCAATTTTTTTTAAGTGCATTTATTTCTCCACAATTTTATAATTAATTCCTTTGTCTGCTTTTTTAGGGTGGTCTTTGCGGATTTTTTCGTAATGAATCTTATTTTATGGGGCGAGGGTTCATCGGCTGCTATTCCGTTCGGGACCCTGGTAGCCATCCTGGCTCTGTGGTTCTGTATTTCTGTCCCGCTCACCTTTATTGGAGCATATTTTGGCTTCAAAAAGAGTGTAAGCTTCATTTACCGGAAGTGATCTTCCCGATCTCTAATCTTAAATCCAACTAGCATCTATAACGCTTTTATTTTAATTTCAGGGTATCGAACATCCTGTTCGGACAAATCAAATTCCCAGACAAATTCCAGATCAATCCTTCTACACCAAACCCGTCCCTGGAATTGTCATGGGTGGAATCCTGCCGTTTGGCTGCATCTTCATCCAGTTATTCTTCATCCTCAACAGCATCTGGTCAGTGCAAACATTCTTTGAAGTTAAATCTTCTTAAAAAAAAAATGTTTCCGCTTTTACCAAATACTGTATTTACGTGATTATATGCACCACCTGTTTCAGACGCTCAAAAACTGATTTCAAATATGCGCATACATATAAGCGGCAATTCTTGAAAATTTCATGTAAGGAACAATCACAAATAAACAGAAATGCGTCGTCTTTATGCAGCGGTGCGTGTGTGTTGTGTTCTGTTTCTTTCTTTAAATAATTGTTCCGGTTATAATATTACATATTAAAAAGTAATATTTTAGTAGAAAAAGTAGTATTTTTATGAGAAAGTTAACATAACTGAGTACCGTGGAACCATGTAGGGCTCCAACTAACGTGACATTTGATCATTAAGCGTATTGATTGACAAATGTATTTGTAAAATGGTCCACATTTTGCATGTAAATTCGATAATCCATCCCGATTTAATAAAAATGTTTTTATAATATGATTGTTACGATCCTGGGGTTTAGCTCCCCCTGGTGGCGGCCCAGGATAATTGACAGTATCTATTAGACACGGCAGCTCATCTTCCTCCGCGACAGGTGTACCTCATCACCATGAGATACTTAAAGGATCGCGGAGGGAGCATGAGCTGCGGTTATACTTGGTCTTGTGATCCGTGAGAAGCCACTTCGGCTTGGCTCACGTTTGTGTTTACAGTTATTCTTTGAGTTTATTCTGCCTCTTCTTCATGTGGATCTTCGAAAGACCTTAGTTCGAACTCCGGCTTCATCTGCGTCTTCTTCGGCGTGACAATGATAAAACTTTGTACTAATTTTATTTAAAAAACATGTTACATCTGCCTTTTGCTACACCAACCAATGCTCACAGGCATAAACTTTGAACTTTGTCACTGAAGTATAGTTTTTTTTTTTTACTTGGTACAAGAGGAACATTGCCTTCCGCAGCGGAATCCTCTTCATGCCTACATCTAATGCTGCAATCGCTGTGTTATATGGGCATATAAAGTTATTAAATTGTGTGGTCACCATCCTCTCCGACCACGTTAAAAATGTATTAGCATCATCAAGCAAAAGATATATGCTTAAACGGCAGCTCTAGAAGAAGATATATCGCATCTTGCTAAGAAATTAAAGCAAAAACTGTCCAAAAGCCTACCAATAGATGTAAGAATTGTTATGGAGAAGTTCACTGTTAAGATATAACACATTCTGTTAAGAGGGAATTTTTTTTCCCTTGAAATGGCTTTGGAAGTAATTAAAAAGCCAATTTTCAGTTTTTGACGATGTTTTTACTTTGATATTTTTTAAATGTGGCTTGTTTAAAAAAATATGAATGATTTGGTTGATGACTTGATAGCTTCAATGTCATTTGCATGATCTGATTATAATAATCAGAGAAAAATATAATCTTGTGTTCTTTGGTTTTTGTCTTTGTTTTATCTATGTAGTTAGTTTTATCTACCGTAGTATTTTTTTTTCCAAGTCACATTTTTTTAAATTTTCTTTCTTTTCAGGTCTCATCAGATGTACTATATGTTTGGCTTCCTTTTCTTGGTCTTTATCATTTTGGTCATCACCTGCTCTGAAGCCACTATCCTCCTCTGCTACTTTCATCTCTGTGCTGAGGTGAGAGTTTATCAACAAATTAATTTTTTCCCATTAGTCTGATAATGTAAATTATTACTCATCAGGTAATTCATTTTATTTATACATGAACAAATTAAGAATATAGTTGAGGCCCACCTTATATGGGAGAAAGTGATTTAATTGTATAAAAAGATGCAACAACAAGTGCAGACCCTGCATTTGCTCGGGCAAAAACCGCTTCGGTGACCACAATTATAGCAATGCCACTTTTTTGTCAGTAACGATAATGCCGTTGTAACGGAGGAAAAAGTAATTATGTTAGATTACTTGTTACTGAAAAATGAAATGCTGTTACTTGATTTTGTGTAAGTGAACTGTTTGTCTTACAGGACTATCACTGGCAGTGGCGTTCCTTTCTGACAAGTGGATTCACGGCCGTTTATTTCCTGGTGTACGCCATCCATTATTTCTTCTCGAAGCTGCAGATCAGTGGAATGGCGAGCACAATCCTTTATTTGGGCTACACCATGATCATGACGCTCATCTTCTTCCTCTTCACAGGTGCTGACTTCTCACACAACACTGTTGTTTTTTTTGTCATTTAATTGTTTTTTTGGTCAACCCAAATGTTTTCTATTCTGATGAAATGAGGATAAACGTCTTTGATCTTGTGCAAACCTATTGAGGATTTGTTTTGCTTCCTCTTTCCCATTTTCTTGAAGATTCTTAAAGTATAAGTAACAAAGACATTTTGCTTTGTAGTCACTCACAATCAGTGTGTGTGTGTGTGTTGTTATAGTTGATGTTTTTTTCTATAAATAAAAATAATACTTTTTTCTTTTTTGTTCCTCCAGGCACTATTGGATTCTTTGCCTGCTTTTGGTTTGTTACCAAAATCTACAGTGTCGTCAAAGTCGACTAAGTCTGATCTTATAAAAGAGCTTTTATGAACTCTCCAGCCTGTGTGAGATTCCAGTAAGAAGAACATGAACGCTGCATAACTTAATCTGCTCTTTCACACAACTTTCAATCAACTTCACAAACTTCTTATACTTTGTTCATCCGCGCGTGTGTGTGTGTGGGGGGGGGTCAACAAGTCAAAATTTAAATTGAACCTGGACACAGCAAAAACATTGAATATTGTATCATACAAAGTTGCGTGTAAATAGGACCTTTTATAAGCAATATTCTAATGGAGGGGGTTATACGCCATTTACAACAGCCGATGACAAATGACCGCTGCTTTGTCATTGAATCTTTGTTGTATGAATAGGGGTTTTGAGTATATTTAATTCCATGCACAAGCAAAGAAATGTTTAAGTAGAACTAGGAGAAGGTTGATTAGGGTTCAAAAACTCATTTGCTAAGGCGAATTTATGTATAACCCGTGGGTTGGATTGTATTTCTTCTGTTTGGTTGTTTGTTTCGTCTGTTGAGTTCTGTTTGTACCTCAACAATATGCAGAGATGCTTTTTCTGTGACCTTTAGGTTAATTGATTACGTGAAACTGTAACAAATAAAACATCTTTAAATTGAAGTGTGTCTCTGTGTGTGTGTTATTTATATAGTGTTTTTCTTGGTCCGAGAAAAAACCCTCATCTTGGTTCATCTGTGTTCAAAATTAGAAAAACAAAATCTGTCAAAAAAATAAAATGTCCATTGATCATGAGTGTTCAGACTATGGGCTAAGACTTTGATGTGTACAAGAATGAACAAGTGAAAATGCAGCTTATGACAACAGTTGTGCAAATTGTAGAGTGATCGCACTACTGTTTAAAATAACTCTGGGTTAGGCAATGCACCTGAACTGGGTGTAGAATGGGCACATGTCACACACACACACACACACACACACACTGTGAGACAACCACCTCATTTACCAACGAGGAGAGAGAAGACACTTTCAATTGTTTTTTTTTTTTTAAATGAAGCACAATCGTGGGGTTTGTGACTGATCCATTAACGAAAGATTGCCGCTGCTGAGACAGGGACCGGTACTGTCTGCATGGCTGGAGAAGGATGGGAATGGGATGCACACGCACCAATGGCAGTGCACGCGCATTTAATTGACTGACAGTGTACAAATAAATGTCAAACTCATCCAGTGTTTAGACACGATTTAGTTTTTTTTTAATTTTTTATACTGTTTGTGTTATATGGCTCCGCTTATATAATTTTGTTAATAAAGAAAATGTAAACACAGTCATAACGTATTGACCGAATTTACTGTATATGGAACTTTATGGGAAAATGAACCTCAGGATCAAGGTCATTTCACCCATAGTGTTCGTGAATCGAGGTACCACTGTATTTCCTCCATATCCCAGGATGTGTATTTTTTTACTCCAGTGAGGTGAGGTTGCCAAAGCACTCCATCAATCTGCTCCCGGTCCGTCCCCTTTGTCAAATGAACCAATTGTGGCCCGCGAGTCAAAAAGTGATTTTATTGTGAGCCAGGGTGTTTTTTTTACGGTATGTAAAGAATAGATTTTCGTTTGTAATAGCAGTTGTACATGATTGAATGCAGTATTTAACATTTCTAATAATTTGAATACGGATTTATCTACACGAAGATCGTAATTTTAAACCTAAACTAAAACAGATTGGTGACGTACAGGAGCTGTGATTGGTTGAGAACAAAACGCCTCGATTTTTTTTTGGGTGACGTCTAAAGCGCGCGCCGGCTCGAGCTGTCCTGTCTCGCTGTTGGGAACAATTATGGCCGCCTTTCGAAACTCTGTCTGTTCTCTGAGAGTTTTTCATGCGGCAAAGGTGAGCGTTTGCTTTGCATCTGTTGCCATTTTAAAGAGAGTCGTTTCTAACGTATAGCCACTCTGTAACGAATTCTACAAATCACCAGAGCGACACGAATGTTATCAGTTACTCTTCTCATCCACCCTTGACAGGTTACGTTATCATTACTACATAAACGACGTGTGCGTGCGTGCGTGCGCGTGCATGTGAGGTTTTGAGGTAAAAAAGTTAGGGGGATTGACCAATGGTCACTAAGACTGATACTACAAGTTTATGTTTTGCATTTAACTCGCATATACACAAAATACACACACACAGACAGAAGTAACCACGGTCGTTCGGTTCACTGCTCAAGGACGTAGTTGCGCTGCAACCCAAAAAAAGGTGTTTATTTCCTTTGCTTTCATTCTCCGGACGATGTGGGGAGAAATGCCACTTTCACAATGTTTCGTTAGAAGAAATATTCATATTAGGAAGACAAGTGATTTATGTATTTATTACATTTCTTTCTACAAAATAGTAATTGTTTTGTTCAAATCAAATGTCACTTGATGCCCCCTCACATGCTTTTAAGAAACAAAGGAGTTAGGATACTTGGGACATCCTCGAGTTATGAATTGGGAAAATGTGTACAATAATTTTTTAGAACGAGATGTTCATTTATTTTTTTTATTTATTTGTGCTTTTGCAAAATTATACTAGGACATTTCATCAAATACTTTTTTTTAAACTCTGGCATTATATATTTTTCCCATGATTGATTACACAAAAAGCTAAATATTGATTTGAAAATTTACTTATATGCTTTAATTTAGTGTGTGTAAGTGTGAAATGTTACTTGAAATGTAGTGTGAAATGTTACTTTTCTAATCCCATGAGTAAACATCATGTCTTAATTTTTTATTTATTTATTTATTTTTTAGAACGTTTCTCTTAAGCAAAGTTTTATTGTTTTAATCTCCCGGTACTCTACGTTACAATACTCAAATGAGAAGGTAAGTGTCATTCATTTACATTTACTAATGTGCTGATAATTGAAAACTAAACAAACCGGAGGGAGAAACAGAAGATAAATATGGGATGTCTAGACTTTTTAATGTGTCACATTAGGGGTGGGCGGTATACCGGTTTTAACGTGAATACCGGTATTGAGATGCGCCACGATATGGATTTTGCAATATCGTGGGTACCGTGGCACTTTCATGAATGTACTTTTTATACACACATATCAACGCTTTAATACTTTAAAATACATTTGTTTCGTTATAACTTTTAATTACGACACAGATACTTTGCTAATCGAATACAGAAAGCGTTGTAAGAAACTAAATTAATAGATCATCCGCGAGGCGCATGGGTCGCGCATGCGCTGTGCCGCTCCATGTCTGTAATGTTCCGGTTTTTTAGAGCGGCTGTTTTAGTGTGCGCGAGTCCGAAAAAACGCGCGCACGAGAAAATTCTGCTCGTTTTATTTTGGTCGAAGTCTGTTTTCGATTGTTAACCTTGGTTTCACGCAACTTTAGATTCAGACGCGCGCGCGAAAGAGAGGGAAAGCGTGACGCGCGCTGGCTCTGCTCTTCATTTTTGTCTGTCTCTCTCTCTCTCTCTCTCTTTCTCTCTCTCTCGCTGTATATCTCTCACTGTCTATCTCACTCTTGCTGTCTATCTCTCAGTGTCTATCTCACTCTTGCTGTCTATCTCACTGTTTCTCTTTCTCTCTCTCTCTCTCTCTCTCTCTCTCTCT
>MU204257.1:64117-87175 GCA_017309775.1 Paedocypris sp. Pulau Singkep
TATAAAATAATACCCCCCCACACACAATATCGTGATATAATACCGATACCGTCTGTACACTAGAAAATACCGTGATATGAATTTTAACCCATATCGCCCACCCCTATGTCACATTAATTAGGACTAATTGAAACTAATAAATAATACAGCCAAATGTTGTTTCCCGGATCAGTCTATTAAAGTACAGTATTCTTGTGATCAGTAGTTTCAGTGTAGTTAAGTGAGAAATGCTAATGCTAAAATGCAAAGTGATTGACATAATAGACACTGTATTCTGTGTGGACTGGTATGACACCTTGTGATCCTTTGTGTTTAATAATCTATTTAACTGCTGTTTTGTATTGTAATTCTTGTTCAAGACTGTCAGTGTACACCATTCAGATGAAATGCTAATTTCTGTCATGATAATGTGCCATCCTTACATCTTTTTTAATACAACCTATTTTCCTTTTTTTTTTTCCAGACATTTGATAAAATTCTTATTGCAAACAGAGGAGAGATTGCCTGCAGGGTGAGTTATAGAGTGTTAAGTTAAGTAGGTACCAAACAAATGATTAATTGAACTCCTGATCTGATCCTGAGAGTATATGATTGATCACAGTTATTTGAAGATCGTGAAACTCTTGTAAAATAGACAACCTTTTGTCGTATGTTTTTTTTCAAAAGGTGTGTGTGAGTGAGTGCATTTAAGAGCGTGTTTGGGTGTGTCATTTGAGTGTCTGATTGTTTGACAGTGCGCGTCTGTTTGTTTTGAGTATTTTAGATGTGTATGTGAGCTAGAGCTGCACAATTCTGCGTAAAATGAGAAGCACAATTTTTTTTTCACGATTCTGAATAGTTTTTTGTTTTACACTTTTAACCTTGAAAAATTACAATTGTCAAACAGCAATATAATAGTACATATTCCTCTTTGCTCTAAATTTAAATAAATAATTGTAATAATGTAATGTAAAAGCAATGATGTAAAGAAAAAGAAAAGAATGTAGAAAAAAACTATTAAACATAATAAAAATAAAGATACCAAGGTACAGTATTATGTGCAGTTGAGGATAAAATAATTAGCTCAGTTGAAAAGCACTTTTGAAATACTTATCAAAAAATTATTATTTTGGAATAGGGAATCCTGATCTTTTAACAATAAATTGTGCAGCTCTAGTGTGGGCCTGTTTTGACTATATGTCTGTGTCTGTTTGTGAGATAGTGTTGCACTGTGTGTATGTAATAGTGTTTTGAGTGTGTAACTGTTTGTGTGAACCGGAGAAATTTGAATTTTTTTACAACAGTGTTACACATTAACATGAGTATACATGAAAACACTGAACATGTTACTGTGTCTGAATAAACTTAATTTATTAATGGTTAACTTGAGTGTGGATATATAATCAATATAATCAAATATGCTATTACAGATACGTATAAGAATTGAATAAAGCTGTGAAATGTTTGCAAATTTGCTAAATCTTTTGTGCTTAGTTGTTGTTATTTGCAAATTAAGATGTTATAACGTTTTTCAAAGTCATTTTCAGTGTGTTTAAATGTTGACTCGTTTTCTGGGTCAAATTGTGATCAATTAAACACTTTGTGGATTAGTTTGCGACGATAAGTAGATGATAGCCGCTGATAATCTAGATTTTATTTCATTAATGGATGATGGCAAAAAATGTTACATGAATTTCTCCAATCTTTTTATTACAGGTGATTAAAACATGTAAAAGGCTGGGAATCAAGACAGTTGCTATTGGCAGCGACGTAGACTCTAGTGCGGTAAGAACTTTGTATACGCATGAATGAATGAAAAAGTCTTTATATGTCTCTCAGCTGGGAAATTGCCAGTCACAACAGCCAACAGAATATATAGAGGAACAAGTATATATAATATAAACCCATTTATATGAAAAAATAACGAATACACATGCATATATAAATAATGAATGTCTGAATATTTGAAAAAGGATGAACATATTAAGAGGCGTGAAAAGATTACCAATTTTTTTTTACCTTAAAAGCCACTTATCAATTTAAATAAGTTGGGACGGAATAGGCCTTCACCCTCCTCTTGCTGTTTGTAAGGAATGATAAACTAAGTAAATTCTTTGCTGTAGCTCATGACCACTTCAAATTCAATGTAATTACGGTATAAAGCATTTTACATTTACAGACTGTATGGAATGAGCAACAGTATACCAATGACTATAACATTTGACTCTGGCTATGACTTTCTCGCGCAAGCATTGTTTTAATCAGTGACAAACTCAATCTATGTATTTCAATCTATGGAGAACAGTGATTTAGCATTGTGATATTTAACAATATATCTGATAACAATAATAATATAACATTAAAAGCATAAGGGAAGAAATACAAAGTGGGGAATACTGATTCATAAGCAGCAAATGTTGTTTTTAATCTAATCAGAACAATGACTCAAAGTCTTAAATAAGGTCATAGAATCAGAATCTGATGATGTTGATTTAATCTATAACAATGACAACAACAACAACAACAACAACAACAATAATCATTTATATACTTTCATAAAAGTAAAGAGACAGTGACTTGCAATTCATTTTTATTGGAAAGATCTGCCTTGCACAACAGTGAAGTCTTGGGCTTCCTGGATATTAAATATCTGATTAGGATCCTTGAATATCTGATCCTTTATTAGGATATTAAATATCCTAATAAAGGATATTTATTCAAGCTTATTAGAAAGAACATGTGAACATTTAATATCATTTTAAGATGCTTGATATGGAGACGAGCTACTGATTTATTTTATTACCTTTGGGTGGCGTTTTAACTTCTGCATCTGGTGTCGAAAGAGAAATAGAACATTTGTAGTAATTGACAATTTATTTTTTTTAATCACACAGCTCTTTTGAAGGTGTTCCGATTTCATTTTCGTTATCCTATTCTCAACCTTGTTACTGTTTTTAATGAGAGCTAAATAGATTACCTTTATTGATCCGGCAGACTAAAAAATTCAGTAAGAGAGAGAGTTAAAAGGAGAAGTTGCCAGTTTTATGCCATGGTGCCCGGGTTTAGTTTTCTTTTTCTAAATAACACATTTTTTGGAATGTGAACATTTATAATGTTAAATGTGCATTTGACCAATGTTTGTTTTTCTCAGGTTCATGTAAGGATGGCTGATGAGGCTGTGTGTGTTGGTTCGGCGCCTGCCAGTAAAAGTTACCTGGACATGGACGCCATTTTAACTGCTATTAAAAAAACCGGCGCACAAGCTGTGAGTTCTCTTTGTACTGTAACCAACTTGTTAGCACAGCATGTTAAGCACGTTTTACCAGATCCTACACTACTACATTTGTGTGTCATCCTTTTGAAGGTGATATTGCTCAATTATTAATTACCGTATTTACACAAATACAAGCATCAATTTTTTCGAAATTTCGATGCTCAAAAACTCACGAGTTGCTTATATATCGCATTATATTCATTAGATTTCAAATATGCAATTTCAAATTCTCAAAAGCGCTCGTTTTTCCATATTTCAAGTCAGGAGCAATCACCAATAAACGTAAACACGTCGTCTTTATGCAGCGGTGCGTTTGTGCGTCTTTAAATAATGATTCATAAAGATGCAGACATGCATACAGACAAAGCTTTTTTTTGGCTCAATAAACAGAAATAAAGAAACACTAGCCATGCCGCGACACTTGGCAGTGACAAAATAACACTGGAAAAAGTAAGATTAAACTAAAAACAATCATTAATATTTGAAAAAACACACCATATTTCATTTGGTAAATTCGCGCTAAAAGCTAATGGCTAGCGAGTCCATAAGCACCTGTCGGAGCAGAAAGTAAACGAAGACCAAAACAAATAACACTGAATTCAAATGCCAGGAGCAAAAACAATCAAATTGCTCGGTCTACTGCATACCAGCAAACCAATACTGTTCTGATATTTATGTCTGACAGTCGCGCTGGTGAGATGCTAAGAGTTCTGGGAGTTGGAGTTTTTATGACTACAATAGATTTTTTAAACATTAACCAGAAATGTTAAAAAAAATTTAAACAGGCATTTTCTGATTTTATCGTTTTGTAATCATAGGTACACCCTGGCTATGGATTCCTCTCTGAAAACAAAGAATTTGCTAAAAGACTGGTAAGGCACAACTTTTTTGTTAGTTTTCTTATAGTTTTTAAATGTTAGTTTTTGTTGGACTTTTGTCGCTGGCCAAAAGCAATGTACTATTCAAGTGTGTTTGTCTACACGCATGTAGACTTGTTATAAGTAATATTTCAATGACTTTAATGTCACTTTTTGCACTGAAATATTTAAACATCACTAACATTTATGTAACATTTCAGCCATGTACCAACTTCTACAATGTTCACAATTCACATTTTCTTGAATGATGCCAAGTCATATTTGAATTTTTAGATTTTGAGAAGAACTATGTGCCCTGGTATTGGTTGTGATTAACTTGGTGGCAGAAAGAGACATTGGCATCATTTGCAGGTTAATAACTGGTAACAAAGAACTTGTCTCTCTACAGGTGGATGCGGGGGTGACATTCATTGGCCCTGACATAGAAGCCATACATGCAATGGGGGATAAGATCGAGAGCAAACTCATTGCCAAAGCTGCAAAAGTCAACACCATTCCAGGCTTTGATGGAGTGGTCAAGGTCAGAGTTGAATTATATTGAATTACACTAATACCCGGACTCTGACTGAAATTAATCTATGCAGAGAGCCGTTTCGTTCAGCGAAAATTTTGAAAAATACATATTTTATAATATTTTATATTCAGATGAAAAGAGGAAAATATTTAATATTCAGATGTATTTTACAGGATGCGGAGGAAGCTGTGAAAATAGCACAAGATATAGGTAAGACGTACTGTACTAGTACTAATTTTAATATTGTTTTTCTATACAATAAGATGGTTGTGTCTGTGGTTTGTAGGTTACCCTGTTATGATTAAAGCATCTGCAGGTGGAGGAGGCAAAGGAATGCGAATAGCCTGGAATGATGAGGAAACCAGGTGAGATATGAGGCAAATTATTCAAGTGTGTAGACAGCCTGCACACACACACACACACACACACACACACACACACACACACACACACACACACACACACACACACACAGATAATAGTACATTCACTTACCAGTTGAATTCGTTTTGTGATCAGAATCAACTTTAATGGCCAAGTTTGTACATGACAACAAGGAATTAGAATTCCACCATGATGGTCTGTCGTTCTTTTATTTCATAAACTACAAGAAAAACAAAACTAAAATCGAATAAAAAAGAAATGCACTCACAAATGTAACATAAATATTTAAATAATCAAAAAGTGATTTGCTATGAATAATTCAATTTGAATAAAAAATAAATTGTACAAATATTGCACATTCTTGCAGATGTTGTTTTTGTACATGATTTAAATTTCACACGGACACATTGAGCTTGTCAATTTATTTGTGCGTTAAATAATTGTTTACTTTGAAAATGATTAAAATGTCGTTAATTAATTTCACTCCTCGGAATTCCACCATGTTTTAATCAGGAAAATGTAGTTCAATGTTTTCAATCAAAGATTTGCTGATGTAAGGATCGCATGCGTCTCTCCGTTCTGGAATTGGCTGTTGAGACACTGTTTTTATGCGAATATAAGCAACCTTTTTGTCGAATTTTGCTTATATTTACCAGCATATTTGACATCTGTGATTATAAGCGCCCATTGTTCCATATTTCAACTCAGGAGCAATCACAAATAAAGGGAAACACGTCATCTTTATGCAGCGGTGCGTTTGTGCGTCTTTAAATAATGGTTCAGGAGGCAGTGCATGTAAGCTTTTATTGGCTCAATAACAGAAATAAGGAAACATTAGTCATGCCGCGACACTTAACAAGGACAAAACAACACTGGAACTAGTCAAATTAAACTAAACACAATCATTTAATATTAGAACAGACACACCATTTTGCATTTGGTAAATCTGCGCTAACGGCGAGTCCATTGGCATGCGTCGAAGCAGAAAGTAAACAAAGAACAAAATGAAGAACACTGGACTCAAATTCCTGGAGCAAAAAAAAACCAAATTACACCGTTTGCTGCACATAGACGCAGCTTTAGCCTGGCGTGAAAAGGCTCATATGAGGGAAGTCACCGCTGAGCCGTTCTGGGAATCACTAGAATAGATTTTTTTTTTTTATTTTGTATTTTTTCTTTTATTTTATAATAAAAAATGAAAACAATTTAACCAGATATGTAAAAAAAGATTTCCCAAATTATCGCATTCTTATTATCGCATAAATACGGTACTTAAATGAAATCACACTTCTCTGTCGTAGACCACTGTAATTAAAGTCATATACCACAAAAAAATATAAAATGCTGCTGCTGAAAAGTACTTGTTGTCTGCACCAGCAACATTAGTGTGACAGTATAGTGCAGCAGGACGTATATTTATAGAGACCGACTGAAGACTGCAGAAAACGCTTGTCAATAACATTTAATTGCGTAAAGCTGGAGTAGCATTCTTTGTAATTTAATTTGATTTATATAGACTTTACATCTATATAATGTTACATCTATAATTAATGTTACATTTGGTTTTCATTTGTTATTTATACAGAAAATGATATAGAAAAACAACTCATAAAGTGTACTAAATACATGTCTTGTAACAATTTAACAATTAAATCTTGTAACAATTAAGTAAAATGTACTAATACAATTCAGTTTTAAGTACATTTTTCATTAATGTATTTAATTTTTCTTAAAAAAAAAAAAAAAAAAAAAAAAACTTCATGTATTTTATAAGTTGGGTTGTTTTGGTACAATATGGTAAATTATTATTTTAGTAATTCCTTTAGAATTGAAATGTGATTGAAGCATGACTACATACATACTAAACATACAATATGGATGTATACTTTTTTATTTTTATTTTTTTTCCCTATTTTACATTTTTATCACTGTGCATATTAGATTTTGTTCCACGAATGTGTTTCTAATTGTCAAGTTCATATTTTTTTTCTTGTTCAAAGATTTTCAGAACTTTCTAGAAACAAGTGCCACTGAATTACGCATGTGACCTTTGTGGCTGTTTTGTTTTCGAATGGTGTGAGTTAAAATCTATTCTAAAAGTAAATCACAAAGCAAAAAAATGCAACAAATCTCGAGCAATTGATTGCTCATGTCTCATAAAACATCTGTAAGTCAAGATGTCAAGGTATCGTTGTACCTAATATATACAATGTGTGCAAAATAATTATACATACACACACAAATTCCTTTTTTCTGAAACTCTATTTTGTAGGGAAGGCTTTCGCTTCTCCTCTCAGGAGGCTGCGTCCAGTTTTGGAGATGATCGTCTCTTGATTGAGAAATTCATTGATAACCCCAGACACATTGAGATTCAGGTATTTGTTGGTTTACCAAATATTGATTTATGCTTGAAAGACTTGGATAACTGAATTAATGTGTATTATTTTTAAGAATTTGTGTTAAAATTCATACTTGAAGGATGATTACATGACACATTTTAAGGCCTACAATAATTCATTGTATTAATATTAAAACTCTTCATGTCAAATGTATGTGCAATTACTGAATGCATATAATAATAATAATAATAATAATAATAATAATAATAATGATAATAATAAATAACAACAATAATTGTTTTTTTTTTCTGATTCTGGGAAAACTCAAACTAGTGTAATGTGTGTTCTTTAATTAATTTTCAAAATGTACAGACAATAAAAAACTTAATTGTTTTCTATTTTAAAATGGTGAAACTTACACAGTTTTTGTTTTTTAATAATAATAATAATAATAATTGAAATAGTAATCCATTTAATATTTTCGACATTTCGATTTTTTTTGAGACCCTCAAAGTCACTATATTTTCCAAAAAAAAAACAATTTATAAGACTTTTGTTGTGTAACCGGTCGGTCAAATTTTGCTAGTTGTGATCAGCAACAACAAAACGTTCTTGTTGCGTCCACAGGTGTTGGCTGACAAACATGGCAACGCTTTGTGGCTGAACGAGAGGGAGTGCTCCATCCAGAGAAGGAATCAGAAAGTGGTGGAGGAAGCGCCCAGGTTTGTCCTTTTCTTTTAAGTTCATGTGGCTATGACCAGTGAGCAAGCAACAGATGCGATTAGTTTCACAAGAGAGTGAGCAAAAGTGAACAAATCAAGTCATTTACATTTTGTTCATTCATTTGTTTTGTATCGACTGTAAAGAAGCTAATATTGACAGTCGACTAGACAGACAGGGACACTTATCCAATAATCCTTATCAAAAAGTGCTTGAATTTGACTTTTCAGACACTGTAGGAACATTACGTGCATACATTTCCTGAAGCGAAAGTAAATGGGTATGTTTGGTGTGTGAAAAGTGGATAGATATATTTTTTTTAATGGGAAATAAGTGTAAACATTCCAATCTAAAACAAACTAATTAATTCTAAATGATTAAAACTACAGTGCTACAGTGAAGTTGGTTGTCTTTGTTCCATGATGCTTCCTAAAAGACCCATGCAGTGTTATTATTAGTATTTATTAGTATTTGTTATTATCATCAGTAGTACATAAGTTATTGTTTTAAAAAACAAACCAAAAGTGCTTTTAAACAGAGCACATATATATATATATATATATATATATATATAATTATTATTAATATAAATGATTATTATTAATATTTTTATTATAATGCTGATGAGGCTCAGCTTTACACCCAAAGCCCTCTGAAGCCTTGAGTATAAGATATCAACAAGCAAATGACTTTCTGCAGCTAAAAGGCAGTAACACAGATCCATCCCTTGTTGTTACGACATAACTCTCTTTTCCTCAGTCACCACATTGCATGTTGGATTTGACCCAAAACTCAACGTGTTTTAACCCAAAGCATCATCTGTGACGGATCCAAACGTATCAGATGCAGAGATAGTGTGTGTAGGAAAAGTGGAAATTATGAAACTATTCTTTCAAATCTCAAGTGTTGCTGACCAAATAACCTCTAACGCACTTCACTTCAAGGATAACTAACCATTGCTTTTACTGTGCGTTTTGTTTTCTGTTCAGTACCTTTCTGGATCCAGACACTAGAAAAGCAATGGGAGAGCAAGCGGTGTCATTGGCTAAAGCTGTGAACTATTCCTCGGCTGGAACTGTAGAGTTTCTCGTAGACTCCAAAAAGAATTTCTACTTCTTGGAGATGAACACACGACTGCAGGTTTGTAAAGGTGCAAAACTGTATTTTCCCTACATTGTCACTGTTGTAGACCTTTACTGGGATTAAACTAGAATTTCACATTATGTTCAGAATCAACTTTATTTTTTTATTTATTTATTAGCCAAGTTTGCACATGACAACAAGGAGTTAAATGTGGTCTGACTCCCTTTTTTCCTCTTATTACAAAATAAGAAAATTAAAAATACACAGTATATTAGCATAAATATTTAAATAAAAACAAAAACAGGAACTTGCTATAGAATGGAAAAGCCTTTATTGTCACTGAGAACATATACAATGTAAGTACATGTGTACAATGAAATCCTAGCATCTTTCTATACAGTGCACAATGTGTTAATATTTAAAATTAAAATTAAATAACATAGTTGCATATATATTGCAATATATATTCTCGCAGCAGATGTTGCGCTTGGGTTAAATTACTGATAAGTAACATACTGTTTACTGTAAATTCAAATATTTCCAGAATATCAGAATGAATGGTGTTATCGTATTGCTTTATTTCTGAGGTGGAGCATCCCATCACTGAGTGCATTACCGGACTGGACCTAGTGGAGCAGATGATTCGTATTGCAAAAGGTTACAAACTCCAGCACAAACAATCTGAAATACCCATAAATGGCTGGGCTGTTGAGTGTAGAGTTTATGCCGAGGTAATCATAGAACAATATCACTTTTTACTGTTTGATATCATGAGATTTGTTTCTTTGGGAAGTTTAAACAAAGTCTCAGTTCATAAAATTATTAAGCTCTACCCCATTAAGCTGATTATTGTTCTTGTAGATGGTAAGACAATTTATTTATTCACATTTTGACGTATTTGAATTTATAAATAAATTTGCGATATGAGATTTCTTATGAGATCTGAATGAATATTCAAAATAAATAATCAAATAAGCGTTCAAGTTTTGTTTTGTTTTTTTGTTGTTGGTTTTTTTTTTTCTCCAGAAAAATCAAACTTTTACTTAGATAAGTGTTCATTTTTCCAGACAGAAGCTTTGAGTACAATACATATTTTGGTGCTTATCTATAGCACTTTATCTATATGCGTTAATATACCTGCGTGTTTGTATATATACATTATACAAAACCAATATTTTAAGGTTTTCTTTTGATATTCTTCATTTTCATTTTTTTCTTATGCGTAAACACTTTGCTATTTATGTGTTGATGCTTACCCTTCTGTTTTCTGTAAATGTTTTTATTTATTTATGTATAAATGGCTGGCACTAAACAATACGTTGTTACCTTTCTGTTTTTAAGGATCCGTACAAATCATTTGGCCTTCCTTCCATCGGTCGGCTTTCACAATATCTGGAGCCGTTGAATTTGACTGATGTAAGTTTAAATATTGTCATAATTCTATTTAAGAATATACATGTCATGGTATTGATTTAAAAATCACATGATTTAAAAAACTAAACATGTTTTCAAAGGGTTTCCATTCAAATTTATTTTTGACAATACAGAGATATTAAAGTAATACAATTAATGGTAGAAAAGTCTTGTTGTGTAATATTGCCAAAAGGCATAATTGTAAAAAAAAGTACATGTTTTTTGTGTGGACATGTATAAACTTGTTAAATGTAACATGCATACAATTACATAGCTTGTTTTCTTTGAACTTTTACACATACAGTTAGTTACTCAAGCAGATAATATGATTTATTTATTTAGTGTTATATGTTAAAGATTTTTACATTACTTTTATCTAATCTGGTTAATCAGACCATAAAGGGACCGAATCATTTTAGTTGTGATTAACCAGTAGTTCACATTAAGCTGACATCTTCCATACAATAAAAGTCAAAAGCAAATGTTCTGTACATGTTATGTATTGTTTGAAACGCAACGCTTCAACCATTAAAAGGCATAAGAGGAGGATGAAAAGCACGAAAAGGTTTCTCACACACATCTCTCATGCCAATTTTCACAGGCATCTTTGTCCACACAGAATGCTGTCACACACACAAATTCATATAAGAATATAATTATTATTATAGAAGTGGAAACGAACACATTCTCAACATTCTCAAGTTTAAAGATCCGTGCCGTGATGCTTTCTCTTGACATGCTCTTTGATAAGGTCAAAAATAGGGCTGCATGATTTTGAGAAAAAAGCTAATTGCGATTTCGATGCGATTTTTGGTTTTTACACACTTTTAAGTGCATAAGACTAAAATTTTGAATAAAATATATTGTTACTTTTACAACACAGTTAAATAAACTACATACAAAGTGATTGAGATTGTTTGATGCTTCGTGATTAATAAATACAGTACCTCAACCTAAATACCAAAGAATAAGAATGGAAAATAACCATTTAGTCATTTGTTTTTTTTTTTAATTTAACAGTCTGATACACAGAAAAATAAAATATTATCACTTATTTGAAATTAAATCAGACAGTGTTGTCACTGGCAGAAAAATGAAAAAGTGAACAATCCTTGATAAAACATTTTTTTAAATACCTCTCTTACTGTGAATTGGAAAACAAAATAAATCGAGTGCAATTTACTGGCATTTAGTAAACATAGAACTTCCAATGCACACGTTTCACTGGCACCAAAAAAAATGGCATGTAATAATAAGGCAAAATGTAAAATACACTACTTAAAACATTGTAAAAAATGAACAATCACCAAACATAAAACATTAGTATGATATTATTATTATTATTATTATTATTATCATTATTATTATTATTATTATTATTGTTATCATTATTATTAATACTAATATTAGTGTTATTTTTAAGATGCTGATTTAGTTGAGATCTCTAGATCTGGTCATGGCGCGTCGACACATTTTACACTGGCAGTCTTTTGCTCCACGTCGTTGTTTGCGAAACCAAAAAAAGCTCCAAATTGCTGAAGTTCCATCGTTCTAATTGACCGATGTCTGACCGTGACGATTCCCGAAGTGCCTTTGCTCATTGCTGCGTGCGCCGTTAGCTATTCTATATAATGAGTAATCAGTCATGCGCCGTCGCGCGCGTTGGCTGAATAAAACCTTGTTTTGTTGTCATTTCTGATTGGTCAGCAAGCCAGGAACGGGAGATTTGACAATTTTGATTGGCTAATAGGCGTGTCACTCAAACGTCAGAAGCGGGGTAAAAAAGGTCGTCTAGTCTAATGCAGTGAACACATCTTTAAAAAGACTCAAAAGTAACAAGGTACTTCAGAGAATGATTGGTTCCAACTGACCGTAATTGACTGTACAGTATAAACGCACACAATTACGTGTGTGTATGTGTTTTTGTGCTTATTTGGTTTTGTTTGAGCCAGTAGTAAGCTATGCTCTTTTTAAGGTTCGAGTTGACAGTGGAATTCAGGAAGGAAGTGACATCAGCATTTACTATGATCCAATGATTTCTAAGGTAAATATCTTTTACTCTGAACTATAGTTTTTCTTTATGAAGAAAAAAAACGCAAAAATCTCAACCTTTTGTCAAGAAGAAAAACTTAAATGATTTTAGCAGTTGTTTAGCAATTTATTGCAGATTTTGACTGCAAGTTTTAAGTTTTAAGGGGGTCTGAATAATTATACACCCTCTGTAATTGTAGCCGTGTTGCGATAACTTTTGCGGTAGTTTTTATTTAACAAAATGAATCACAAATATAAATTTTACATTGGCTGATATTGTGAGTGAGACAAGACATGCAAAATATTCCATGACACAGTCTCTGGAATTTTTGAATTGCAATCGGTTTTCTAATAATATTGAAATGTAACTAATTGTTTGTTTTTTCTTTTATCAGCTTGTCACTCATGGTCGCACACGTCCTGAAGCTCTGAAGAAAATGGAAGAAGCCCTTGATTCTTATGTTATTAGAGGTAAATGTAAAAAAAAACAAAGTATTTTTATTGTGGAAAAAAATATATATATATACACACACACAAAGTTATATATGTATTTATGTAATATATTTGTATATATTGTAATATGTATGTAGTTATATATAACATATAATACATTGTTATATATATTATAATATATTTTCTAAATATTATTGTTATATGTGTTAATATTTCACACACATTTTTATATTTGTGTGTTTGTGTGCGGTAAATATAATTACATTTATATAAACTGTACATATTATTCCCAAATACGTTTTAAAACATTTTTTGTTTTTTTTAATCCATTTTTTAGGTGTGACTCATAACATTCCGCTTCTAAGGGAGATTATAGTTCACCCTCAATTTGTGTCTGGCGATATCACCACAAAATTTCTGCCAGAAGTGTTTCCTAGTGGGTTCAAAGGTCATCTGCTAACACCAGGAGAGAAGCTGGAGCTGGTAGCCATCGCTGCCTCGCTGTTTGTTGCAGTACAGCGCCACTCACAGAAATTCCAAGGAGATTGCAGGTATTTTGTATATAGAAAGATTATGATTACAGAATACAGAATTTCATTTTTATAACCCATTCTGACATAGCGCTCTGTTAAATGATTTCAACCTGTCTGTTATTTGTTTAAAATATTGTTAAATATTTTTAATTTTTAAACGTGTTTGGATATTTTTGCAAAATAGGATTTAATATTTTTAAGCCCACAATTTATTTATTTTTGTTTTCTCTTCAACATTACTTTCTCTCTGAGCCAAGCTCTGCCGTTAAACCAGCATTACTTTTTACAAATTTCAAAGAAACTTGATACGTACTTTCAAAGACATTTGTACTATTTCATTGTATTTGTACTTTTTTGTACTGGAATGGAACCATATTATTTAAGCTTGGAATTATCTGCGCTCTCCACTCAAGAGCAGTTCAACCGTCCACGATGGTTTTAAAAAATATGGACCAAAACTAACTTTGATCATTTAAAAAATAAGTGAGAACAATATACATTACAGATTCTACCAATTTGTGTGTGTGTGTGTGTGTGTGTGTGTGTGTGTCTGTCTGTTCGTATGTGTGTCTTTCAGAGTATCCAATGTTTCTGCAGAAAACAGGAGTTGGGAATTATGTGTAGATCATGATCAAAGTCGGCAGACGCTTAGTGTCTCTAGCAGTGGGAAAAACTATTTGGTGAGTGAGTCGTTTTTTATCACGTGTCTCCTGCAGTCATGCAATCTTCACTCTGTGTGGGATATAGACGTGCTTTCTTTTATTGTCAATGATCTAGTGTTATAAATTAGATTAGATTAGTTGAAGTGATTATTCTAATCTATTCTTACTATTATTCAAGTAATTCTTACACCGAACTATTATTTTAGTCATTCTTACACCTAACTATTATTTCTAGTCATTCTTGCACCTAACTCTTTCTTACTACTGATAAGAAGGATCTTGTATGATATATACTCTTCACTTCATTTACGTATATGTGTACTGTTGCTTCCTAATACTTGTGTGCTTCTTTAGGTGGAGATAGATGGGCAGACGTTGGAATTGTCTGGAGATTGGAACTTGGCTTCAGCTCTGCTTTCCATCAAAATCAACAACAAGCAGCGAATAGTCCAGGTTCTTTTGTTATTTATATCCTCCATAGTTTGTGTGTTCAGTCCACAGCTTTATTGTTTGACAACAAAATTATTTATAATACTTCTCCTTTTGACTTTGTAAAAGTAGTTTCTCTCACTTTTGTAAAACTCTCATCATTTTACTAAACCTATTACCTGAATTATTCAATTCAAATGTAGATTTTCTTTATACCGAATATACAAACGGTTGTGCAATAATACAGCTTGTAATGTAAACAGTCCATCATCATTTGTGTTTATTACTGGTAGGCTTGTTTACATTCACATGTTTTACTCATGATTTACTCATCTTTTAATGAAGTGTTTGTCACGGACGGCTGCTGGACACATCACCCTTCAGTATCTTGGCACTTCCGTAAGTTTTTTTTTTTTTTATTTTTACAGTATTTACCATACATTTGAGTTTACAGAGACATTGGTTAAGAACTTATATTTCATGTTGGATTTGATATTTATATATTTATCGATCTAGGCAAATGCTAAAATAAACATGGGAAACAGTTTTGCAGGGTTGCATAAGCCTAAAATTGTTTATCTGACTAGGATGTCTAAAAAAAATGTAATTTGTTTTTTATTTAT
Source organism: Paedocypris sp. Pulau Singkep (assembly GCA_017309775.1). Lineage (NCBI taxonomy): Eukaryota > Metazoa > Chordata > Actinopteri > Cypriniformes > Paedocypris > Paedocypris sp. Pulau Singkep. Next base: position 79,433 of record MU204257.1, read on the forward strand.
TCATTTTTTTTTATGAAAGCACTTTTGAAATATGTTTAACACAATGCCTATTATGTAGTGGCGCTAATAGTTTTGTCCCTGACTGTAAATACCTGTCGTGTGTGTGTGTGTGTTATATACATTATTTATTGAAATGTATATGCTACTGTCACGTGTGGCATTTAATTTCAAGTGACGAAAAGCAGGGCAACGCTTTTAATAAAGAGAATTAAAATGAGTGAACCAGACAAACTTGCGGGGGCTTTGTATTGTATGGAAAATGATTTTTAAAATTTAAGGCACCTTTTTTTTCAGACTTTTGAGTTAGTCAAAATTCTTAGTTGCATAAGAATAAATAATTCTGTAATTTTTAACATTCAATTCTGTCTTAACTCACAATAAAGGAAAAAATGGTCAAAATGTACATGCAAGTACGAATGCATCCATCCTTGATGGTACTTTATTGCACATTTTTTACAAACGGTTTTTGTTTCAATGTTTCCTCTGTTCAGTTCACGTTGAGTGTCATGACCACACTGGCATCTAGTCTAAGTCAGCACATGCCACAGAAGATTCCAGAAGACAATAGTAGTGTTCTTCGTTCCCCAATGCCTGGGACCGTGGTGTCTGTGTCTGTTAAAGAAAAAGATCAGGTGAAATAATATACCGTTCTCAATTTCATTAAAGTGTGTGTCTCTATCTATCTCTCTCCATCTCTCTCTCTCTCTTTCTGTGTGTTCATAACACTAAGAAATTGGTGTTTAATTTTTTTTCGATTTTCATTTGTTTACAATTAAGAATAGTTAAGTACTTGTGCAAAAGTGAATACAATTGAGTAATTTTGCACATGTATGTGTTTGATTTTTTTTTTTTTTTCATTTATAGCCCTTCCAAAATGGTTTTCAAAGTTTTATGCATGCTTGACTTTTGTTTTTAATGTGTTTGGATCCTGCTTGTGTATTAAAGGTCGCTGAAGGTCAGGAGATCTGCGTAATTGAAGCAATGAAGATGCAGAACAGTCTCACTGCAGCCAAGACCGGCACGGTAACGTACAGTCGTCAATTACCCGGTCCGACTTAAAAAAAAAATCTTAAAAATCCAGAGTAACAAAATGTGTCGCCGCAAAAATGTAGTCCAGAGTTCCGAAATGTTTTCGCTATACAAAAGGACTGCATCTTTTTCTTACCGCTAGCGTGCATGGAGATGATAGTCCAGATGTGTATAAAACAGTTGTTTAATTGTCTTTGCACATCAAAGGCAAAAAGAAACATCAAAAACACTAGTTAGTTTCAGAGGTCTTGCTTCCAAAATATAAAATAAGCTTGTTTCTCCCAGAATGGCAATGGGTTTTTTTTTTCTCCCGTAGAGCCGCCATCTTGAAATGACTTCGTGCAAAACCCTGAGATTTACGTACTTTGCATGACTTTGAAATTGATTTAATAATCAGATCAGAAAAAAATCAGAAAATCCAGATTCTTTCAAAATTCTGTAAAATAAATGTTTTTTTTTTTTTTTAAGATTTAAGGAAAATCTTTAAAGGAAAAGTAATATAATGTAAAAATAATTATGTAAAGAAAATAATGTTTAAAATATTTTGAAACCTTTTTCATTCTGTAAATCTTTGAACCGATTTTAGTTTTAGGACCGGTCACGGTGGGTGGGTACGGCGACAACGAGAATCTGCTTTGCGATGGGTTCGCATTGACCAATCAGAGCAAGGAGTCAAAAAGTCCCAAAACAATTTTGTACTCAAGTGGAAGAGATTTGCACGCGAGCGTGAAGATACGGGACACACCGCTGCGCACACACGCATGCAAACCGGGTTGCTCTTGCAAAACTCTTTTTGGCACAAATTTGATCCCATAGAAACACTGGAGTGCATGTTAAATCCAGGTTGGCTCGTATAAATGCTGGATTAAGGTCCCGAAGGTTGTGGAATCGTGATCACGATCTTTTAACGATTAATTGTGCAGCTCCAACAGTCACGTAAAAGACGTTACTGGCTTCTGTCGTGACACGCATCAAAAACTGAGCATTCTGGGATTTGTAGTATTAGCACATTATATCATACAAGTGGGTCAGTTCTAAAAGTAATGTGCATAATGTGCTTTTCCATATTCACTGTGTAATAAGCATTATGTTCCCAAAATCAAAATCTGGCATAGGTGTCAAACTCTGACCGGCGAAACTAATTGAATGGGCCAGAGTTTGACTACTATTATTGAGTATATTTTGTATATTTAGGACACATAATGCATGTTACATAATGAATGTGTCAAATGCAGGGGTAAATTATACCTCCATATTTATATACCTCCTCTTTTTAACATATTGGTGGAATGTGACGTGTGTGTGTGTGTGTGTGTGTGTGTGTGTGTGTGTGTGTGTGTGTGTGTGTGTGTGTGTGTGTGTGTTCCTGCATTTAGCACAAAATTAGGCCCAGAGTGCTTGTTTTTAGCACAAAGTTGGGACCCGTTGTGTACTTGTGGGGTCTTTGTCTAGGGCCCCACAACTTTGAAGATCTTTTTGAGGATCAATATGAATTTTTAAGGTTGTGGTTATAACGGTGTTTTGGTTAAGATTAGAGCAGTGGTTCACAAAAGCCAGGGGGGGCGCACAGGCACTGCAGGCGGGGCGCGGACCATCAGGAAAAAGAAAAAAAAAAAGAAACCAGTAAACGGCCAAAGAAGGTAGAGTTGGAGATTAGTGATGGAAAGTTCGATTCTTTTAACTGACGCGACGGGATGCTAGAAAGTGAATGATTCATTTGGAGTCATTCGATCATTTTTTTACTGAATGCGGCGCATTCATTGTTTTTTTATTTTGGACTAGAGCAATGAGTGTGAACTGACCAAAATGCTAGAAAAATGCAACAATGTATAATTTATTACCCTTGGTTCGGACAAACTGAACAGAATCACAGGTGTGAAAGCAGCCTAAAATTTAAGAGAAAAGCCACTGAAAAAGGACAGACTCAGGGAGGCCATTCAAAAGTTAAATACGGAAAATATGACGAAGCAAATCTTGCTCTCGCCTTCACCGAGGAAGAAAGACAAATGTGTGTCCTGAGCCTTAAAAACCTGGCAGCGGACAGCAAGACACTTTTCAAGTGATGCAGGTGTTCTTATTTACTGCAAGTTGTTCAGATTTTCAAAATATTATTAATTAGTTTATATGTGTAGTAGAGATGTTTTGGTCTGAGGTGAATTGTTTTTCTGTGTGTGGGTGGGGGGTGTTGGGGGTCGCGAGATTTTCCTACAGGTATAAAGGGGGGCGCGACCAAAAAAGTTTGAGAACCACTGGGTTTAGAGTAAATATATTGTTTTGCATGTAAGTCAATGGTCGGGCCCCACTATGATAAAAATGCGAGTGTGTGTGTGTCTCGGGTGCAGAATGATTGGCATGATGGACATATTGTCCTTTTCATGTTGTGTTTTACAGGTGAAAAGTGTCCACTGTAAGGCAGGAGAAACCGTTGGAGAGGGAGATCTGCTTGTGGAACTGGAATAACATGGTGAAAACACCAGCACCAGCTCCGTGTAGCTTGTTTCCTTATTCCTGTTGATAATTTAGGCCAATCTGTCTTTTTTTTAGCAACTTTCTGTTGCATTCGTGTTAGCTTTCAGTAAATATATCAATAAATAAACATATATTTTACTGTAAATGTTCCATTTTTGTGCTGAAATGTGCATATAAGTGACTTGTTTTCATGTATGTATGGCTTTGCGATTATGCAACTGATTATGTTCACTAAGATTCTGTTTTAAAACATGAGTTGAGTTTGTCAATATAGCCACCAGGGACTCGTTTTGAAATTGTGATCCCTGGACCACAACAACCACTAGCAGGTAATGTCTGGAACAAGCACGTATGAAAATAATCAAGAATGATTGAATGCATTATTGCTTCATTCAGAGTGTTGTACAGGATTTAAGTAGGGGTTCAACCTTTGTTTTTCTGTGGTTGTTGAATTTATACACCGTTTTTACTTAAGTAAAAATTGCTTTGCTGTAGTGTTTATATATTGTTTTATGTTTTTCTGAGTTTTCTAGCTAGCAGAATATATTCAACTTACATGCCCTTGCCGTGTTCTGTCCCATTGGTGTGCATTAACGCATAAACGTATGTTTAATTGAGCTGATTTGTCCAACCAAATCATGTGTGAGAATGAGTCCGTCCCGTCTCAGCCTGGAGAGGAAGCTTCCAGAAGACAGCAGTCTAAGCCCTCTCTGGGATGAGAGTGATGCTGACAGCCATGTTCAGAATCTGGACCGGTCTTACCACTGTGGAGAGAACAGACCTGATCTCTGCCCTGTTAAACACTTCGGCCAGACTGAACATACCGAGCTACCTCAAGAATTATAACTTCTGGTGAGGACTTCTATTGCGATTGGAGCCCAGAAACAACATACATATAGTGTATTCATACACTACAATATCTCTGTCTCAATGTCAGGGTTCCTACCGGTGCTTGAAATCCTTGAAAATCCTTGAAATTTAAATTTTGTGTTTCCAAGGCCTTAAAAATGCTTGAATTTTAAATTAAGTGCTTAAGAATTTCATTGTACTCATTTCACAGCATTCAAATACAGTGGTACCCCTAGTTACAAAATTAATTTGGACCAACTGCTGTTTCGCAAAGGCAAAAATTTCATAAACTGGGATGCAAATCTTTAACTCGTGAAAGAATCATTTCGAGTCATTTGTGCGTTTTGTTCATTTACACTTTTTTGTTACTGTAGGAACCCTGTATGTTACATTACTTCTTTACCTCAGCAGCACCCTGTCCACAAACATCTCCATCGATGCTGAGGTGAATGCCAGGCTCACAAAAGAAGGCTCACCACCAGGCCAGAAGCAGCGCTTCAAAGACTTCAAAATCTAAAGCAGATTTGGCCAAACTACTGCCCGGGGGACACATGCGGCCCGATAAACTGTTTAATCCGCCCTGTCCAACTTGTAATTTTCCTACATAAATCTGGTTATGAAGGTTTATTTTGTTTTTTTCATGAACACAATTTAAAAAGCGGAACCATATACACAAAATGTACATAAAAGAATTGTACTAGTACATTTTTAACATTTATTTTTACATAATGAAATTTTGCGCTTGTAAGATATTGCATGTGCACATTTCTCTCCTCCAGCCAGCTCTGTGTCAAAGTGGCCAGCGAATCAAAATACTTGCTCACCCCTGATCTAAAGGCTGTTAAACCACACCACGTGGGAACAAACAGCTCAGGACAGAAGTGGATGGAGAACCATTGTCCACAAATGCGCTCAATCTTGCGAAGCAAAACATTCACGGCTGAGCAGCGCAGGCAAGCAAGGATAGATAAAGCCAACAGGTCCCCGTGTCTGTGAAATCCTCAGAAGTACTGTCCGGTGTGTCCTTTCGGGTCAAACAATTCGCGGTCGATTAATCTTTGAAACGTCCTGGGACACAAATTGAAACACAATTCTGAACCAGCTGCTCCACGTCTTTGTCCAATCCAGGCCACCAAACTAGGTCTCTACTTTCAGCTTCATAATGCCGAGATGGCCCTCATGCGCCATGACAAGCACTCGTCCTCTGAGGCTGACAGGAATTACAGCACAGTGTCCACGAGCCAAGCAAGCAAGTTCCATTTCAACAAGACAATTTGTCTTTCACTCGCTCATCCGTTGCCATTGGTATCCAATACCTTCTCAGTATGCACCTAAATTGCACTATTTTTGCACACAACATATTTTGCACACATGTTCTTTTTTTGCACTGTTACTTATTGATACTGTTTGCTACTGTTTGTATTTTGTTTTGTATTGTACATTGCACTAACTGGAGTTTGCGCCTAAGATTTTCACTCACCACAGCTCACACATTGTGGTGATGTGACAATAAAAGTGATCTGATTTGGTTTTATTTCAGGTGTGACTTGGTGGGGCCAGCCATTGAGCACGTAATCCTGAACAACCAAAAAGATGGGATTGACTGTTCGAATGAAGAGAGAGGAGCATGGACCAGTTGGATCGAGTAGTTGGAACGAGACAATAATTCAGCAACTACGTTATCTTTCATGGATGTATACTGAATGGAGAAATCATACTGTTGGAGACGATCAGTCCATGCAACGGTTTGTGCCCTGATCCTGAGGCCATTTGTGCAGTAAGGGCTTGATGATGCGTTCTGAGGGGAGCAATCCAGTTCTCTACTGCTTGTCTCCTGCGTGGTGTCCCCCAGGGTTTGATTTTGGGGCGTCTGATCTTTTCACTACCTGCTTCCCCTCGGCTCAATCTTCAGAAAACACAATTGTTCGTTTCATTGCTATGCGGATGACACACAGATATACGTGCCATTAAAACGGAGAGATGGTTTTGCTCTGGGCTCACTTTGCTTGGATGAAGTGAGAGCATGGATGGCTCTAAGTATTCTCTATTTTAATGAGAAAAAGACTGAGGTCATTGTCTTCGGTCCGAGCGCCAGTGGTGGGTCTTCTCGAGTGGACCTTGGTCCTCTTAAACCATTTTTTAATCCTACTGTCACTAACATAGGTTTTAAGGTGGACAGTAGTTTTAGTCTGGACAAACAGGTCAGGGCAGTGGTTAAAGCTAGCTTCTTTCACCTAAGAAGTTTGGCCAAAGTGAAGCCGTTCCTGTCAAAAGGGCATTTTGAGACAGTGGTCCATGCCTTCGTTACAACTCTGCTGGATTACTGCAACTTTTACTGTACTTTTACTTTTACTTAATTACTGTACTTCGGTGTGTCTCAGTCGTCAATGTCCCGTCTCCAGCTGGTGCAAAATGCCGCTGCACGTCTGATAAAAGGAACTCGAAAGAGAGAGCACATTCCACCGGTTTTAGCAGTAAGAGTGGGATCTTTGCGTGGCAGTGGCAGCTGCCACCGGAACTGCCACTCCTTATATGGACCTGCCACCGAAAGGCTTCTGACTGCGCATGCCACCGATATTTGCGCCTTCCAGCGAAACCGCCAGCTCGATTTGCGATCGTCACCGTGTGTGCTACTGCTTTTTGCGCATTCCAGCGAAACCATCGCCGCTACTTAAGTGTGCTACTGCTTTTTGCGCATTCCAGCGAAACCATCGCCGCTACTTGCGCCTGCACCAGGACCCGCCACTAAAACTGCCACCCCTTCTATGGACCTGCCACCGGAACTGCCACCGAAACGACCACTTCTGACTGCGCCTGCTACCGCTATTTGCGCCTTCCAGTGTAACAGCCACCTCGATTTGCGATCGTCACCGAGTGTGCTAATGCTTTTTGCGCATTCCAGCGAAACCATCGCCGCTACTTGCGCCTGCACCAGGACCCGCCACTAAAACTGAAACGACCACTTCTGACTGCGCCTGCTACAGCTATTAAGTAAACTCAAGTAGTTGGGCTTACAGTGCATCAAGTGCCCTCCCCCCAAAAAGGATACCTTTCTCACCTTTTGATGTGTTCGAAATGCTAGTTGTTTGATTGGTGAAAGTTTACTGCACCACAATTTGATTGGTCCAACCAAGGCTGCGAAGATGACTTATGTTTGCTACCTTTCAAAGTTTAAACACCGCGTTATTAAAGTTATCATGCATTCTTTTTAAACGATTTAATTATAAAGATTGATATCCGTCCATATATGGGTTGAATTTGTATATACACATATTGTGAATGGGACACTTTGTTTTAACTCACCAGAGATTAAAATGTTATGTGTGAATTTATAATTTTAGATAACATTTAAAAATTATTTTATTTGTTTTTAAGTCTTTAAATGCCCCCCCCCCC
>MU204257.1:87209-112394 GCA_017309775.1 Paedocypris sp. Pulau Singkep
AAAAGGTCATAGATGCAGAACTCTGCTCTTGTTTGATTGTGTGACTTGACCTTAGGTTTGCACATATCGTACCTCTCTGAGCTGCTGTGTGTGCACTCACCCTCTCGATCACTCCGGTCAGCTGACCAGCTGCTTCTCTGTGTGCCGAAGACACAGCGCAAGCTCAGAGGTGATAAGGCGGCTACGGGTCCGAGACTGTGGAACGCTTTGCCTCTGCAGATTAGACAGCCACCTATCATGACAAATTTCAAATCGATGCTAAAAACACATCTCTTTTCCATGGCGTATGACCCAGCATGAAAATTGGTTTTATTTTTAGGTACAATTTTAATCATTCATTTTAGTCCTTTCTATTTTTTGTGCTTTTTAGTATTATGTATATTTATTTTCATAATTTTATTGTGATCATGTTTTTGGATTATGTGATTATGTTTTTTAATGTAAAGCACTGTGGACAGACTGCTTTTATTAAATAAAGTGCTTTTATAAATAAAGTTGAATTGACTTGACTTAAACATTTAGAATATATAGCATCTATTTTATAATATATTTGTTGACTAAATCTATACTGTAATTTAGTCGACTGACTAAAATGACTAAAAATTAAGATGACTAAATTGGGACTAAAACAAAACTGAGTTTTAGTCAAAAGACTGACTGAAACTAAATAAAAAAAATTTCATTCTCAAATTCTCAGTTCTCAAATAATTTAAAGTACAGCTGGTGAACCTACGTACACGTGTAATGAAGCTTTGAAGAAAAGTGAAAACCGGACATTATCGTGAATTTATAAAACCAGAAATTATAAAAAGCAATGTATTGTAGTATGGTAGACATAAAGCAATTTTCGGGCAATATCTGTAAATAACTTAAGAATATTGCTTAAGCTGGTGTATTTATATCGGACACAACTGGACTATGTACATTTTAGTGCCGCCTTATTCAGATTGAAGGACATACTGGCCACACAAAAAGTGCAGAGGAGATTTGTCATTGTCATTGCTTCCCAGGTCCAGTGGCACAGTTACCTTAATGTGCTATAATACGAGAATACGAGGAGTGCTATTTTTTATGTCGATAATTCTTTTGCGCTTATAAAGAGGATGCATTTCACCACGATGTTCTTACTTAATGCTCATAACACCATCTCACAAAGATACTTTTGGCTGCCATGTTTATCAAATTTGCTGCAACTGGCCAGTGCAGAGCCAATTAGCTGCGGACCTCGAGCTCAGAGCAGCGCTACAAAATACAACACTCCTCCAGCTAAAGACAAACGACATACCAAAATCAGAACAAAATCTTTATTGCCTGGTTCTGAAGAGAGCACTTTATGCAATCAGAAATGTGTCTTGGTTTTGGTAGGTGGTGCTCATGACAACACATTAGGGATACATTAAAGAAGATACGCGTCTATTCACAAAAAGGAAATATTAAATGTTTGATTTATTGTCTTGAGTGTGAACGGTTTGATGTAACACAAGCGTTAATCAGCATGTAGCGAGTAATATATTCCTGAAAATACAATTAGTAGTACGTTACTCTACTGTGTTACAGCAAAAAGTTATATATTTTCGCAATACGTACATTACTTTGATAATGCATTACACTCTGAGTGTTTCGAGTCCATTTGACCTGAGGGGCTAAAAAACATTTGAAAATACCTTTCTGTGGTTACTGAAACTGTTTATAAACTCAATGTATATGCAGCAAGAGTAAGAAGTAAATATGTAACACACACACACACACACACACACACAGTAAATTCTGTATGTGAACAGGCAAAAAATCGAATGGTTGGTGTGTTGATAAAGATATACTTAAATTCTTAAAATATAAAAATTCTATATAAATATACTTGAACTTGAACTATCTCAGCGTCTTTGGGCCGGAGACAGAATACACACTCTGGATTGGTGGCCAACCAGTCGCAGAATGGGACAAACACATTCACACACTCAATCATACCTATGTGCTAAATTTTTCAAATTCCAGCAGACCCATGAGCCCAGGCTGAGTAACACAAATACTTAGTAATATTTAGTAGTTACACCACACAAGAGTTAAATCAACTCGAAAATCAATTATTTTATTTTTCATTGTAAAAAATGAACACATCCTAGTAAAAACTACAAAAGTACAAAACCAGCAAAAGGCCGGGCAATGGCGGCAGATTTCTCGATGTTCGATCCCGGCTGCAGACTTGCTGGATCTTTGTTGGCTTCCATGTTAGACATCTTCGGGTTGCTTTCAGTTATTTACACAGTCTCTGACCCCGACAAATGCCCAACACCACCACCACAAAAGGCCAGCTAACACGACGAAACCGAAACAATAATTTATGCCAAATATGACAACCAGTGTGCAGCCGCCATCTTGTGTAGTGAAGGAAAAAACATCACTCTGTTATAATATTGTAAAACGACTCGCAGCAAACATCAACATCAGCTGAACAATGGAGTTAAAAATTATTTAGTTTGAACATTTTCATAGTTCCATACACAGGACAGGGACCACATTATGATCTTTGCTGTTTCACCTAGAGTCGCCACCCGTTCCTTGAACAACGGAATTGTCCTGTATTTCAGATTGTAATTGTGCGTCTTGTTTTGAATCATAATGTCTCATGTAAATCATCCCTCATGCATTTTACGAAGATGCTTCTTTCCTACTTTTGATTGGCTAATACTCAATGTTTGATTGCTCTTTTATATTGGATCAAATTTGTGCCAAAAAGATTTGTGCTCTCCGGAAGCAGAAATGGTAATAACAGTGTGATTAATTATCAACAAATTAATTAATTGCTAAATGGTGGTAAAAGTGGCTAGATAGTCTGTGAAATTCTAGCTGGGGTTATTGTAATTTACTGTTTTATACATGTTAAAATAATGAAAATATATATATGCATTTAATATTAATTGAGTAAAACCATATCAACAACAGAAATCACAATAAAATGTATTGCTAACTTTATCTCATTTGGCCTGGTATTCACACACTGTTTTTTGTAAAAATTGTAATTTGTAGAAATTCTGTAAGTAAAATGTATGTGGATCACAATTCAACATAATATTATGATTTGCTTGTTACGGTCATACAGACACATTAATGTGCATACATTATTTCCACTCATCTCACATTGCAATCATTCTACCATAAAGTGATGTCATTGTCGCCCTGCCTCCTATGCCCCGCCCACTCTAGTCCCCCTCACCCCACAGTGTGAGGGAGAATCCCTTATTTTTGGTTAAAAAAAAAAACCTAAAGGTACAGAAAATAAAAATATGTAATAAATATAATCAAAAATTGTTTTATTAACTTATTTTGTCCCTCTTCACGATGACTGTCCGTTACTCTTCCCAGTGTGATCTGGAAAACTGTGCTTACACATAGCAGAGATGTTCACTGATACTCAACAATCGGTGTAATGAGAACCTTGTGGAAATAAACAGAGGGCAAACGTCAGTGTGCAGGCGATGACTATCTTCTCCCCAATGACAATCAGAGATGATGCAAGGAATTGAGATTTTTCTGCGTTGACAGCTCGCTTAGTGTTCAAGACTGAGATAAACTGATGAACCAAGACTGAGATGAACCTGGAGAGAATGGAAAACAAGGCATCGTGAGACCAAACTGTATTTTTCCACATTGGCAAATGTAAGTATCTTAATAGTAAAGCGAGAAGAACAAGAGGCGTTCTGAATTGGGTTATTACGCTACTATATTCTGAAAATACATTTTTGTTATTGACCTTCTACAATTGACAACGTTTGTGCTCTTGCCATTTCACTCCAAATCACTCCACTGTTTTAATGGTACAATGTGTTTTCTAATTGTGTCAGAAGGATAATGAATAATTGGAAAACTTGTGTTTGATCATGTTAGCGCTGCTGGAAACAGTTTAGCTGGTTAAAGAATCTAAAAAACTGATCTTCCTTTCAGCAGATTGAGAATCTGGAGCATCACATTTGTGGGGTCAATCAAACACTCAAAATGGCTTTCATGGTGTTAGGGTGAATGTAACTTTAAAGGCTTTAAACGTTTAATAGTGAATAAGTTGAAATGCGAATGAGAGGTCAGGTTGACATTTTTCATATGTGTGTGTGTGTGTGTTGCTGAATCAGATTGTTGAAGAGCTGGAACCTTGAAGCATAATAAAGTCTTACGACTGAGGAGCGAGAAACAGACGCAGAGGCTTGAGTCATCAGAAGGAGACGGCTACGGAACTTGGTCTTGGAATCTGCGCTTTCTCTCTAGTGATTTTGATTTACTTTACCTATCGTGTTGTGTGATTTATTTTAGGTGCAGCAGCTTAGGGAATGAACCGGATTAAATGGGTTTTAGACCCAACACATGTGAAACACATGTGAGGCTATTCCATGCAAGAAAACACAAAATTGTCTAGGTGACCCCAAACTTTTGAACGTGTATAACTGCTAATTTTTCCATATTTTAAGTCATGAGCAGTCACAAATAAATAGATATACATCATATATGCAGCAGTGTGGTTCTGCATTGTGTCTTCTTTTAATTTCTTTTAATAATGGTTCCAGAGGCAGAGATGCGTATAAGCTTTCTCAGTAACAGAATAACAGAAATAAAGAAACATTAGACACGCAGCAACATCTGGAAGTGGCTAATTAAAGTGTTGTAAATAAAAATAAACTAAATACAATAATTAATATTGGAACAGAGACGACAAAAACCAAATAGCAGGCGCAGATCAAGGCTAATGGCTAAAAACAGACGCATTAAAACGCATGGTCAGGGCAAAAAAAAAAACTTTGATTACTTAAATAGATTTTAGAAGTCTATTATTCAAGTGAAACGACATCGAGATATGAGTTAACAAGTTAGATTTGTTAAACGAAGAAAAAAACGTATTTTAAGAGAAGTATTAACAAGAAATGTTAGGGCTTTTTTGGAACTTTTATTTTGTGTCTAAAAATTAGCAGAAATACACATTATAATCTTAAGCTTAAAACATAACTTGAAAATCTGAGAAAAGCAGCAATATCAGTATGTTTTTAACACTACAGACCTATTGACTTGTGTTGCCCAGTTCGTCTTCTCCAGGAACTTTGGTTAAAATCTCCACTCCACTTGAAGTGATGACAACAGTGTGTTCAAACTGTGCCGATCTGCATATTTGACCACAAAAAAACAAAAATCTCAGGATTAAGCCTAATCCTTCCAGCACCTACTACCGGAACAGCTTCACTATCGTATACTTAATACTTTGACTCTTTTTAACGTATTTTTCTGGTCACATTAAACTTCATAGACACTCTGATCACTTTACCCCACTTACAGCCTTTTTTTTTATTACGCATGTTTATTGTATTTCTACTGTATTTTATTTTCATTTCACATCTTTATGATATGGTATTGTATTTTATATTTTTATTTTTGTATTGTATTTTCAGAAGTGTAAAGTACTTGAGTAAATGGACTTCGCTACTTTACTTGTGAATGTTTTTTGTTACTTTGTACTCGTACTGAGTATCAAAAAGAAAAGCAACTTGTGCGCTTTGAGACAGTTAAAACTGTGAAAAGCGCCTTACAAATGCTCAGATCTTGTTACGTTATGTGTACGTGTGTATGAGTACATTACACCTTAGAAAACTGAGAAACCTCTTATTATCATTTTCAGCAGTGTGAATACAACACCTTTTATTATCAACGGAGACAGCGGTCCACTTGTCACGCAAGATCCTAAACTCAGGGGAGCCCTCCATAATAATTGGCTCTGAAAAAACATTACATTTAACCTTAAAGAATCAATAATTAATTGTACATTTTGGAGTAAATGTTAGTCTACATCTTCCAAAACACTGTACGTGCACTACAAACCTATAGTGAAGGACATGCCCTCATCCATTGTCAGGTCATTGCTATTGGCTGTAAAAAATAAACATCATAAATCCTTGCAACACAATGACACATCAATATACTTTATTAGTCAAATTACTCTTACCATGATGCCATATTTCTGGATAACCATGAAAATACGTCCCTATCCCATGACCAATAAAATATGGACACACACTCAGACCATTTGACTCTGCTATATCACTGCAAATGTAAAACAAGTACAAGAAAATCACTTATTCAAGTATACACTCTTTTAACTCTTTTAACTATGAATTGATTGATGCAAAAACATTCTGTTAGATTCAGTAAATACAGAAAGTGGGTACGGAAAGTATTCAAGCCCTCTTTCATTTTTCACTCCATTTCTATATCGCAGCCGTTTGCTAAAATCATTTAAGACCATTTTTACCATTCATTAAAATACACAGAACACACCATATTGACAGAAATTGTTGAATTGTAGACATTTTTCAGAATTATTGAAAAAGAAAAAACTAAAATATTACATGCTCACAAGTTAAAAATGAAAAATGGAACAGACAAGGTCTTAGAGAATACATCTTTTAGCAACTTGACTACTACGTCATGCTGTACGATCTATTGCAAGTGTCAAAAGTTCTCAAAAATTCAAATCCATTATTGATTTAATAAGACTTCAATAAGACAAAAGTGTATCCATTATCCGGGACAAGAAGACCCTGTGTGCAAACTCTTAAAAGTCTTGTCTTTGGCAATTTGGCACGTAGTGAAGCGCAGAAGCCATCACTACGTATTAACTAGTGTACAGTAGCGTGTGTAAACAGAGTGACCATAAGGGATGTAAGTGTATAATGTAGTAATAAACACAGACCTGATAGTGTTGCCAATGACACTCAGAGGTCGTCCTGGTCCACAGACGGAGATAGCTTGATCTCTGCACTGACGTGCCACATTCACTAACTTCTTCCCCTCTTCATCCACTGAACCGATCAGAAAGGTCTCTGATGTATCTCCGTGATAACCCTCCAGATAAACCTATATCATTCAAATGTAACAATTCATCACAGAGGTAACCCACTTGAAAAATATGTGTGCCTAAAAAGACTTACTGTGACGTCAATATTAATGATATCTCCGTCTTGTAATGGTCGACTAGAGAACAAAACATAGCAGAAGTCTAATATTGATATAACTTCCCATTAAAATTATTGTTATAATTCTCAAAATGAGGTTTTGAAATAATAGTTTGGTTACCTGTCTGGAATACCATGGCACACAACATTGTTCACAGATGTGCAGACTGACTTTGGAAATCCTTTGTATTGTAAAGGAGAGGGATAGGCATTGTGACGGATTGTTTCGTGATGGACTAAGTAGTCAATTTCATCAGTCGTCATACCAATCTGTAAATAAAAAGAAAACAAATTCAACAAATCAAAACCAAATGGTGTATCTGTCCTTCAATCTCATGTCCTTCGATCTCAAGTCGTCATATTAAAAATAGATCTTTCAGAACCACTACCTACTTTGTGGACATGTTATATTTGCAGCAAATGTGATACATGAGAAATCGTATTTCAGTAAAATGTATTTATTTCAGCACATTAAACACCACTTGGGTGGGTTATGTCTTTTAACGTGAACTTACTATTTCAAACACATATATATTAATTGAAAGAAAGGTTAATTCAAGATATACTTTGTACAAACCTTTGGTCTGTATTAATACACACACACACACACACGAACACACCAAAATTTGTCTTACTTAAAATCTGATTTAATCACCCAGTCCTATTCAATAATTAGAAGGATAGTAGTGCTAAATCTGTATTAGGGTCTGCATTTACCTTTAAACTACTTCCAGCAAGCAGCAGCACGTGCCTGGCAAGTTGACATGCTCTTCTTAACCCATTAATTTCTTCCTCGTCTTTAAGCTCTATGTAACAAGGAAATTCAGGTTCCGTGGTGGATGATACATATTCTGGCTTTTGGATGTGCTAAGAAAAGCAACAGTTTATATGTATTAATTACTTGGCCTTCAAGGTTTTTGCTTAAATGGACTTGTTAATTCAAGCAGCTTAGGTTACCTTGGGTACAGCATAGGATGGGTACACTGTTCCAGGCTCAACCACACCCTGCGAGCATTTTGACTTCCACCAGAAGAAACATCGGCCGAGGGGAGAGAGGGCACCAAAAGAGTTTAAACGGCAGCCAGTGAGACAACACACTTTCTGAAGCAAGCCAGATCCGCCTGTACACAAAATATATCAATCGAAAAATAACACAATAACAATTGCCAAAACAAATGGGTATTATGCTAAGTTATTTTTAATACTGTACTTTTTCATACATTTTAATTTTGTTCAGTGGTAAGTTATTAAGTTCTTGTACAGTAATTGTTCAGACGTAATAGATAGTTATATTGTAATAACAAAAAAACATGAAATTAACGACAAAAGTGTTTGTGTAGGTGTTTTGTCACATCAAATCCCCTCGCCCAAAGCCATGATCCTAGGGGAAACGCTGAATTACATCCATCAACAAGTCCCCAATCACAAAGATTAAGCTACCAAACATGTTATAAAATAATACAGACACAAACATACAAACAATAGTACTGTACTGTATATACATTACACACACACACACACACACACACACACACACACACACACACACATTACACACATTACACACACACACACACACACACACACACACACACTGTCTTCCAAAGATTCTGGAATGACCAATAATATCATTAAATTTAAATTAACTTAACCTGTGTGAGAGCTAATAATTATGAGTACTAGAATAAACTAAAATTATTTATTGATTGTGAAAGATTTTACTTACTATATTACACAAAATATTGATTCAATAATAATAATGCATGCAGTGTGTGTATACATAAATAATAATACAAATGTGAGAAATGCGTGCGTGCGTGTGTATTAAAAAGTACATTTTCCTTCATCTAATTCGCCAACCTACCAGATCTGGAAAATAATAAAGCGACACTGGGCGCAGCCATATTGCCTAAGCAGTCACGTGTTCATCTCACGTGCTTTGTTTGATATCCGAGTAAATTTTTGCGGTTACGTAAATCTCATAATCACAGACATTATATCACATCACTTTCATGATGTCGGTTGCACATTTATTAGAAATAAGCATCGTAATTTGTACATTATAGACCTACGTGAATTTGCATGGCTGTAGCCCAAGTGTATCTGTCATAATGTGGCTGACCGCCGTATTTTTCGAGAAAATTGTACAGTCTCAGTCGTACTTTATTGTAAAATATTTTTTTTGTTTGTTTTTTTTTGTTTTAAGATTTGACATATTATGACATACCGTATTATTATGTAGGGGGAACATTACATTACAAAGCGAGGGAACGAGAGCATCGTTGACTCGTGACTCTCCGGGACAGACGGTGGCGGTAATGTACCACTAAGCGAACGCGAACCGTCCCGAAACGAAGGAGAAGAAGAAAACCCACATGGACCCACAACTCCGCGAAACCCGAAGATGTTAAAATCGAAAACCTTTGTGAAGAAGACGCGCTCCGGCGGAGTTTTGAAGATTGTACGAGAGCATTACCTAAGAGATGACATTTGGTGTGGAAGTAATGTTTGTAAAGAATGCAAGCAAGACGCCCCAGTGTTACAGAACTCAATGTGCATGGAGAGTAACCTGTGCGCTTATCCTCACTACATAGTCCCGGATACTAATGTTGTTTTACATCAGGTATGTTTCTTTCCCTTTGATACTTTAATTAAACCAGGCTAGTTAAAATCGGTTAAACACCGACATTTTAAGCTATAGAAGCTTGAGGAACAAGAACCTGTGGTCAGCTTGTACCATGGACGTTTTATTTACACGTAATTGATAGATATATATTTCAATATACACATCTATGTCATTATATATGATATTACAATACATGCTATTTCAAAATGATTTTCTTGAAAATTTCAGTAATATTCTAGTAATAGTGGTTGTCAGGGAGACGCTCCCTAACGGAGATAAACTATGGGGCACGTTCCCTCATATATGCACACAAGTACATGATGCACTTAAAACTCGTCTTTTGCCCTTACACAAAATGTGGACAATGTTTATTGTTATTGTCAAATTGTCTGAGACTAATGACTGGTTTGTTTTGAAATGGGAAGAATACCTGTCGCCGGAAGTGCACAGTCGGTAGACAGGGCCACAGGTTTGAAATGATGAGCCGGTGTAGGTACAGAAAGTGCTCGGCCTGCAAAAACGGCTCGGGGTCCTTCGACTGGCGATGCCGTCACACTACTAAACCACTTGGACAAACCTTGTAAATCGCGATGTTTTTGCCAATAACCACCAACTGCAGAACCGCAGAATGACAGTCTGAGACGCCGGAAGTTAGCGGAGCAAGTGGTGCCTTAATAGGCATGTTGTACTTTTTTCAGTTTAAACCTAAAAATTATTGAAGTTATAATCATGCATTCTTTTTAAATGGTGAATTGAAAAGATTGACTTCTGTCCGTATATGGGTTGAATATGTATATACACATATTGTGAGTGTGACACTTTGTTTCTAATTCAGTTCAAGTCTTTATGTGTGAATTTATATAAAATCAGAGTTAACAATTACGCCATTCTTCCAACAAAAATAATTTTACTACAAACTATAAATTATAAAAAATACAAATGATTCACCTCATAGTGGTTGCTGGTGTGAATGAATAGCAACTGAACACAACTAAAAAAATAGAAAAATTAATAGCCTTAAAACGTGGCTAAATTAAAAAAACAGCCTTAGAACAAGGTAAACTTAAAAAAAAAATGCATTGGAACGAGGCTAAACTTTAAAAACCAGCCTTAGAACGAGGCAAAACTTTAAAAACCAGCCTTAGAACGAGGCAAAACTTAAAAAAAACACACTTTGAACAAGGCTTTGGGCTAACCAAATATTGCAATTCATACTATTTCAAAACAGACCTGAAATATGAAGCAGTTTAGAAATTAAAATCTTGTCATTTGCCAGATTGGTCCAATATGTTCTGTACCTGCATGATGGAATACTGTGAGTTTTAAAAAAAATTCCCAAACTGAACAAGCCACAGAACAGGGCTGACTTATGTTACAAAACCTAAAGAGGGTGTGGAAACAACTGATTGAGCGAATCCAGCAAAAAACAACAATTCTTAGCTGGATTCAGAACCTATGAACCAAAAGAATTCGGACAATTGCGCCCTACAGCAAGTTATATGTACTGAATTAAATTAAATTGTCGCTTGTTAAATGTAATTTATATTTACACTTTTTTTGTTGGCCATTTGTGGTCTGTGCAATAAATATTAAAAGTTCTATTGTGCTTTATTATTCACAATATGTACAAAAATTTAACACAATATTTATATAATAAGTGTATATTAATGTACAATGCTTTACAATCATTTTACAATGCATTGATATGCTACAGTGCTTTATATTTCGTTCATTTAACATAGTTAAAAAGGAGAGCAGCCAAGTTATTTGACATATATAAAAAAAAACGTAATGCAATAGTTATATTCCCTGGTAATTATTTAAAAAAAAAAACAGTGCAAAAGAAATCTCTGTAATACATCCCCTTTGAAAGATAGTGGGAAATTTCCACGTAAAGGTTATCCATGACTTTTAATACTCTGGAGTTTCGAGCGTGATTTGTCAGCGCAAAATCCGTTCAACGTCATTCCAACTTACGGCCAATCAAACTGTGACGTCATCACCAGTCGCAGGACCCCCGAGCGGTTTTTGCAGGCCGAGCACTTTCTGTACCTACACCGGGCACTCCACAGGGGGGCGAGGTAGTGGCGTGACGCCGTGTGTGTTTGGAGAAACGAATGATAGTAAATCGGTTCTCGACTTTGTATATGTTGTATAGTTTATGTTTGATATTGCATTATTTTTGGGTTTTTGTTTTTGTTGGGAGTATTTCACCTTTGCACAATTAAACTGGGCTACCGGAATAACAAGTTTTTCCATCACTTGGCCAATGGAAGACAAGTGTCATAAAAATGTATTAGATTTTTTTTTATGCAAGTGCAAATTACGTGCAATTAAGAACTGCATCTTGAAACTTTAAACTAGAGATGGCAAACCACATTTAGTATAAAATGTAAGGCAAATTTATTGTTGCAAATAATGATACATGAGACAATCACATATCATTGATCAAGCTGGTATCACCTATGGTACTTCCAAGTATCAGTAAATATTACTCTATCCAAGCAATGTAATTAACATGTTGTGGACATGTTCTGTAAGATTTACGTATCACTCCTTAAAAGCACAGTGCAGCCATATATGAAATTACACAATAGCTAACTAGTCATTTTGGACCTATTTTTCGTTATATAGTAAGTGTTTTCATTGCTTGTGCTAGATCAATTGATTTTTCTTTTTGGCAATATTTTATGCATTTCCTATTCAGTCTAAACGCTACATGTTTTTTTACGCTACAATTTTTGTTTTTATCTTGCCAGATTGAAATCTTTGAGGACATCAATATTAGGAATGTGATCATTCTTCAGACTGTTTTACAAGAAATTAGACACAGAAGTGCACCAGTGTACAAAAGAATCAAGGATGCAATTCAAAACAAGGAAAAGCATTTCTACGTCTTCACCAATGAGCACCACAGGTATTTTGTTCCATGGTTAATGTAGCTTCTAAAATTGCAACAAAATGTCAGTTGAAACTGAATATTTTAACATCAAACTAATTCAAACCAAATGTTTTTTTTAAGAGAGACGTTTATTGAACAAGAACGAGGGGAAAGTTCCAATGATCGCAATGATCGCGCCATCCGTGTTGCTGTCAAGTGGTACACAAATCACCTTGCTAAAGTGGACGAGGATGCCCAGCTACAAGTAGTTTTGTTGACCAACGATCGTGCAAACAAAGAAAAGGCAGAGCAGGATGGTCTACTGGTCTACAAATGTAAGGAACCTCTTTTTTTGTCTTTCTGTTTAGGTTAGTTAGTTTTTTTTCTAAGTGTTTTATCAAAAACTTACATATTTACTCAAGTTTATGAAAAAATGGCATTTTATCATAAACGATACATACAGCGAGTTATCAAAAACAGTGTTTATCTCATTGCAAGAAAAATAAAATGCATCCACAAAGTCCCATTACTTGTGAAAACAATATAAATATTTATATACAGTGGTACCCAGTCCGAGAGCCGTTTCGTTCGGTGAAACATTTGTTTGCTGAGCCGCATTTTACACGTAATCCATCAACTCACTGCCATATAAATTCAGACAATTTTTTTTATAAGTGCTAAATCATATTGATAATAAAAACATATTACATAGCAGTTGTTTAGTATATAATGTTATACTATAAGTATAGGGTTATATACCCTATAACAGTTATAGGGTAATCTCACGATTTGCACAACGTCTTTTCAAGATGGCGGCTCTACGGAAGAGAAAAAAAACATCGGCATTTTGGACGAATGCAAGCTTATTTTATATTATGGAAGCAAGATTTGTACTAGTTTTATTGTTTATTTAACGTGTATGAAGGTTAAACAACACTTTTATACACATCTGGATTCTCATCTCAATCCAGTGGTAAGAATAAAAACGCGCTCCTTTCGCATAGCGAAAATATTTCAGAACTCTGGACAGCATTTTTGTGACAACGCTTTTTGCTACTCAGGACATTTGTACACACAAAAAACAATACAGTGGTACCTGACGTACGAGTGACTTGACAGGCGAGTTTTCCAAGACATTTTTTTTTTGTTTTTCTTTGAAATGTGAGTACAGTAATCCCTCGCTACTTCGCGGTTTGACTATTGCGGATTCACTGTATCGCAGATTTTTTTTCTTTATTACATATATGTACATACATGTATATCTCGGCGGAGGATGCTCGAGATGGACCGCCGTCGGACGCGTCTCACCGCGGAGAAACAAATTGCTATGTCGGCCGTCTCCCCGTGTCCATTACCATGCCGCCCGTGTCCGCGCGTGCGCTCCCGACCGATCTTCCTGATCTTTGAAAATGAATATCTCCGCGAGGACGACGCGTGCGGCGGGGAGATGTTTGTTAACATTACTTTAATAAAGAATACTACTTGAAAAAAGTGTTTTAAAAGTCTGAATAAGTATTAAATAAATGTTGTTTCTCCACTTTGCGGAAAACGAGGGATTACTGTATACGTTGAGTTGGCTTAGAGTTTATCACTGAGAGTGATGTCACCACAGCCTTGGCGGCCAACACATCTGGGTTACTCTTACAAACACAGAACAGAATCATCTGCAATACCTGTTGTTGTAGATGCCTGTCACATTGTTGGTTTTAAGTAATAAAGTTTAAGCTATTTGATACCACCATCATAATTGTTTTTGTTTTGTACAGTTTTAGTAGTTCTGCATGTAGTAAATATTGTGGGTTTTTTTGATCATGTGCTTTTTTTCAATTTCTGGTGTAGGTGAGGAGTATGTTAAAAGCTTAATTGGCAACCCCGAACTTGTGGACCGACTTGCCCTTACATCGGATGATCAAGTGTGTAGAAAATGTTAAAGATTGAAAACAATTATGCTTTGTGAATGTTGCTGACACCTTTCCTCCCAACTTTCTTAGAATGAAATCACTGCCAGTAGGTTGATTTTTCCCGAGCACCTACCTTTATCCAAAATCCAGACTGGTATTAAAAATGGAAAGTTTCTGCAAGGTACTTTCCATTCGAACAGAGACAATTTTCTAGAGGGCACAGTTAATTTAAGTCAAGACAAAGAAAGCATCAGCGAGGTAAGCATAACATACACGTATGTACTCGCTTATAAGACCATTTTTTTCTTAAGATTTTGGGTGCAAACTGGATGCTCATCTTATAGGCGAGGTCTACAGACAGAGAAAATAGTTTGCTCAACCATCAACCGTTCTCGCAAAAATACAAATACCCGTAATTAGCATTTAAAGTAACTGTCATGATCTTGAACATGTTAACATTTTTCAGAAAACAAGGCACTTTCGTAACTTTATACAGGTGAACATAGGGCTATGGTATCAAAATGGTGGCAAAAAATTTGTGTGCAATTAACCTGATAAGCATCGATTAGCATGCCGGCACAAGGATATGTCCGCGCAGTGCTGTGCTCCCACTACTCACCGGTTGCATGCATGCAACTCGCACAAGCGACTGCGTTTCGCAATACATTAAACTACAAATTAGGTTTATACTAATTTATACTTTTTCACTTTTCTTAAAATCATTACCTGCAATAATTTGTTCTTTCTTCCAATGATCTCCCAGGTGAAGTCAGGCCTGTCTTCTAAGCGAGTGAATACAAAACAAGAAGTGCTTGTCAACAGAGCTAATAATTTTGTCGTCAACTGTACATTATACAGTATCTTTGTAACTTTATTTTTTTTTTCGTTTAATAGTGAATTTTTAAAATTATTTACAGCATTACTTTTACATTACACTTTTTTTTAAATTAAATTTATTTAAATTTAAAGCAAAGAGTAATATGTGTTAATAATATTGCTGTTTGACAACCTGGTTTTCAGGGTTCGATGTAAAATAAATAAATATCCAGAATTGTGAAAGAAACGTTAAAAAAAATTGTGATTATCATTTTATCCAGAATTGTGCAGCTCTATTATACAGTATATACATACGTATATAACATGTGCATATAATTATTTTGCATAATTTTAGATGCAAAGAGTGTTTTTGTATTTTTCTAGGACATATATAAAGTATATTGTATTTTTACTCTCAATCCACCTAAACTAAATATCAAATCAAGTCACAAATTATCATATCACCACAGAGCTGCTGTAAGTGTAAAGTTTAGGTCCTGACGAAGCTCGCAACATGGCGGCCATCCTCGCTGGCATCTTAGATCATGAGGGCCTTACCTTCTACTGGTGAAAGTTATACTTGCAGATAAAGATGCACTTCTGTCAGATATTGTTCTTCATCCAAAGCTAAATACTTTGTTACATATATAAAAAGTTCGGCACTATGCATTTGTGCAAAGCGCATTTTTTGAGGCACAGATTATCTTTGCATAAAGATGATTCCAGTTATTTGCAACACATGAATAATTTTTTCTCCCTGATAACCGACTTTTATGATTAAGCAGAACTGCTCCATGTTCGCCAAAATAAGATGAGACGTTATTTGCGTAACATGAAAACGCTTTATTACTTTTATTGTTTGAAACACACATGCATGTGACGAACGTACAACCTGTGTAATCTTGGGTTTTACAGAAGAACACTTTTTAAAAATGTATTATGTGAATAGTTGTTTTGATTTACAGCATTTTTGTTTACACACTTTTACAGAAAGTTTCAAGCTGCTTTTGCAATGTCACTTGTCAGGTTCTTATACAAGGTCTCCAGAACTTAAACCGGGCTGTGCATCAAGATGTCGTTGCTGTTGAACTCTTACCAAGAGATCAGTGGGTTTCTCCATCATTGGTTGTTCTGCAAGACCAAAATCCAAGCGATGAAGCGGAGTTGGTGAAAAAGGTAGGATTCACGAAAAATCTCCCTTTCAAAGGTTAATTTCACTGAATCTTTAGCATCACTAAACAATTACTAATCAATCACACTGCTGGAAACATACATATAATATTATTGAACACATTTTTTATTCTTTTGCACACAAAAAGTTTTTGCCATTTTGAACAGCAAAAAGGAAACTGTTCGAAATGAAGAACACCGGAGTCAAACACAATCAAATCGCTCTGTCTGCTGCACAGACAGTTGACTGTTCTGATATTTACGTCTAACAAAAACTGAGCTCTTGTCATATTTAGTCTGGTGTGCAAAGGCTTATGGAATGATTATGGGAGGTGTAGTTCTGATCGCTAGTCTAGTTTTAAGAAAAATGAAATAGAAGGGAAAACAAGTCACAAGTCAGGTTTGTTAAATAAATAAATAATAGTATTTTAAAGAGGAAAATTAATGTAATTTAGCCAGAAATAAAATAAAAAAAATGTTTCTGTGTGTCTGAAAAATCAGGATGGTACTTATTTTACCAGGGTGCTTATTTTTGTGTAAATACGGTATTCAAATTCTCTTGAATCTGGAATTTCATCCATCCATCAATTTTCTACCACTTAATCCAGTTTTGGGTTGTGGGGAGCTGGTGACTAACTCAGCAACTCTGGGCTTGAGGTGGGACACACTCTAGATTGGAGGTCAACAGTTCACAGAGCAGGACACACACACACACACAGTCACACTTGTGGTAACTCTTCCAATTTACCTGAAAAGCATGTTTTTTTACTGTTGGAGGAAACTGGAGACACAGAGGAAACAGGGAAGAACATGCAAACTCCACTCAGAAAGACCCTGACTGGCCTCAAACTCACATCTCCAGTCTCAAATGTTGCATCATTGACAATTAACTCACAAAAAGGCAAACAGTAGCCTTCTTTACTACAGTGCCTCATGGAATTTATTTGATTCTGAAATAATTTGCTTTCTATTACAGATGGAGAGTGAAGCGTCCAAGTCCGATGTTTTGAAGCCAACGGGACGAGTGGTTGGCATTATAAAGAGAAGCTGGAAGCCATTTTGCGGGATGCTCAGTCTTTCACAGATTAAAGAGGTATCTTAGATTTCTCTTTAAGTCAAATTGTTGTATTTTGTGTTTCATAACATTGTGGTGTTTTTAGGATTTTTAAAACACATGCAAGACAAAATGAAAGTGATGGCAATTAGATGTTTGGATCTGTTAGATTGTTAATATTTCTGGAAGCATTATGAATTATTATTAGTCGAGCGGTCTATTCCTCTCTCTCTGTTAGTTTAGTGGAGTTTCTCAAGGCGTCCACAGAATGCTGACGAATTGCGGCCGGAGTGACATCACAGAAAGCAGGAAACCACAGTTAGAGTATAACAGATCAGTGTATCCAAGCAATATCTGTTCAGTCACTGAAGTTTACAAGATTTCACCATTGATGAATAGTTTCACAAGCATGTACTGAAACATGGAAAGTCCAAGGACGAGAGAACAGCGAGGGGGGGGGGGTCGCTTAGTCCAATGGCCAAAGAGGGAAACGAGGTAGCATGGTTTGAACGATCCAATGATGAAAGAGCACCGGGGGGAAATATTTGCATAGGAACCTTTCATCTGATCGGTCACAAAAGGTACAGGTAAACAATGGTAAAAAAGGTTAAAAATGCTGTGTGTTCCCAGGGATTCCGGACACGGGGGAGAACCATTTGTCATGATTAAGACAGTGGAAAAACAAAGCAAAGTAGAAACACAGAGATAGCAATACACCAAAGCATAAATGTATTATGATGGAATAGAAATAAAATATAAAGACATTAAGGCTCACATAAAGACATAAATGTATAAATTATTTCTCACAGGATCCAAGATAAGACAATCCAAGATTATGTTTCATAGAATTTTAAACAAAAGTCTATAAGACATTTAATTAACTTAATTAAGATAGACTTTTTTAATCCCTCACCGAGAATATCCAATAAGAAGAACACTAGTCTCAATGTGTATATAAGTAACCAACATAATTGGCAGATGTTTGCTGATGCTGCTAATAGTGGGGGGCTCTTTGCTACACAAATGTTCCAATATATTGTAAATGAAAGGGGCTAATTTGGTTCTTTAAAGTGAGAAGATGAAAGCTTCAGTTTGCAATGCATGATTGCATGTTTGTTGGAATTTTGTGTACTTGAGAAGTTTTAATGTGCCGTGCAAGGTCCTCCAGCTGCCCAGAAGATGTCTCTGTGCCTGATATATGGTAAAGCTGACTTGACAGCTCATAAAAATTACGTTGTATCTCAAAAATATTCCTTAGAATCTTGTAATTTAGTATCTCAGAATAATGAGAAACGGCCTTTAATTTTGAGCGCAATATTTAGATCTAAGACCTTTTGTTAGGACACGAAAGATCTGTGAAAATCAGTCAAGTATGTAGTAATAACATGTAATATTGTTGTAATAACATGTAATAACAAGTATGTAGTAATAACATGTAATTCAATTCATGTTTCAATTTCAAACTTGATGCGCTCCTGAAATTTAGCTAAGCAAATTTAGCAAAGCACATTTCAGAGCTCGGGAGGAGATAAGGGATTAGCATTAAAGAAACACTGTTTGTTTACTTTTTATTTTACAAAACCACAATTGTCTGCCAGTTATGGTTCATGAATGCTTAAGCAATAACTCTGCATATATGTATATTGAATTGTTACGTAATTTTGAAACTGCTATTTTTAAGTGTACTTTTTATATAATTGATAGAAAGCTAAAATCTATTGTTCATTGGAATACTAAATATTTTAATATTTAAATTATAAACGGTTGTATTTTTGGTTAAAATGCAGTTGGATAAAACTACTGATTAAGGTGGTTAAGGATAATGCTACAATCAACCTGGACAATAAAAGAATGAAAAAATTGCCACTTCAACTACTGGATGTTTAAACGTATATTATCACAATGTTTTACTTTGACATTTTATTTTAAACAACAGGCTACTAGGCATCTTTTCACACCGGCAGATCGTCGAATCCCACGAATTCAAATTGAGACAAGACAAGCTTCTACACTGGCGGGACAAAGGATTGTGGTAGCTATAGATTGCTGGCCTAAAAACTCCAGATATCCAAAGGTAAGTGCCAGTTTAATAAAAAATCCTTTGAGTTTAAAATAATACGAAATGCTTTATTTAGTACTGAAAATGTTTTTTCACTTAAATGGGCTGAATGCAGAAATAACAAGCTTTTTGAAGTGAACCCAATTGTAAGCAAAAGATTCAACTATGGTTTTGATAACCGAAATGATCAAGTTGTTTTTATCAGATGTAGAATAGGTCACTCCAGACTCACTCATTCATATTTATTATTGGATGAAGAAAAACCATGTTGTGATCGATGTGGGAATTTACTGTCTGTAAAGCATATTTTAATTGACTGTGATCGATTATGTGACAACTGTTTTATTCGGAAAATGTTTTAACATGTTTTTAAGAACGTTTTACCACAAAAGATTTTACAATTTTTATCAGAAATCGACATAAAAGATTGTATCTAATTTGTTGAAGTCATTTTGAAAAGTTGTGTATTATATTGCTATTCATCAACTGTGATAGAGATGTATTGATTTCTAAAGAGTAAAATTGCAATACCATGTTGCCATTAATATAGCCTTTGAAGCTAAAGATGGTGTAAAAAATCAAACAAATAAATCACTTAAATGGGCTGGTTTGTTGAGGCCCGGTGAGAAGTGGCCAGACGTTTCTCCTATAAGGAAACCGAGAGGTCCTCTGAACCTCCTTTTGATGGGATGTTTCTCAAACATCTCTTTTGGGAGACTACTTTGGGAGAATATTAATACATCTCCTCCTGGGACACACCGCGACATACCATTATTTGAAAAGGACCCCCCCACCCTTGTAATTGCGGCAGGCGTTACAGACGGGACCAAACGTATTGGTCGAATTTGCAATAAATTTGCAGTGATTGGATGAGATTGGAAGGTAAATAAATCGCAGGGTTTTGCTGAATTTGCGTAATTTGGCGCGATTGCAAAAATCCCGGAGGGACTGAATTATCGCAATAGAAATAGAATCTCTATCGTAGGCCAATTTTGTATCGTTTATATCGCGTATTGTTTATATCGCCCATTCCTAGTTTCTTCTTTACATCTCTGGACCCAAACTCACTAGCAAGTTACAGACTTGTTTCTGTGCTACCTTTTTTGTACAACTGAGCAATTGTAGTCAAAGACTTGGCTTTAGACCATTTGTGTTCGTCAAGCATTCCACTGAGACACTACTTTCTATTGTTACTTTAAATCACAGATTAATAAAAAAATCAAGTCTATCTCAATGGGAATCAATGACCCAGGGTTTAGACCAGGGGTGGGCAAACTTTTTGACTCGCGGGCCACATTGGGTTCTAACATTTGACAAAGGGGCCGGACCGGGCTCGGGGAAAAAATACACATTTTAGGATATAAAGTTTTTTGTATTTAATTTAGTATTTAACTTTAAATAGTGTTTATTTGTATTTTAAAATGCATTCAAGATAAAAAAAAAAAAAAAAAAAAAAACTAAAAAACAGATCTAATACTAAAATACAAATAAAGTGATTTAGCATTTTAACTCACCAGGGAAGGTCCCATTATGATCTTAGAATTTTCTTTTAATATCCAAATATTCAATTACATATTATCAATTTGTTTTTTTTAATCCTTATTAAACAACTTTTTAAAATGACAAAATTATAGTTCCTCGTTTATAAGAATAAAGTTCTACTGCTTAGAAGACGAAAAAGGCATGATTATTTCAATAATCATTTTTAAACTCTGAACCACCTCTTCTTCAGTTCTTCAGCATCACAAGAAACATTAACAGTAAAATCTGCTGAATAGCAGCGTGTGCGAAAAAGAGACACGTTTTTGTTGCGCTTCTAGTCATGTTATTACAGCACTCAATGTGCCAGCAATAATGCACTGAGCCACTCTTTTAAAGATAAGTCCGATTTGGAACGAAAAGGTGCCTTTAACCTGCTCGCAAACGATAATGTGAAGATTGCGAACGAAAACAATAATTAAAAAGCAAAACGAAAACGTAAATCATTTCCGTATCGTTTTTTAAAATACATTTGTTTGCGCTTGACGTTCACTGGCACTAATCTGATTTGTTTTACTAAACTTGTGCGGCCCAGTAACGTTTAATTCACTGAGCAGCGCTGGTCACCTCGGATTGGGATAGGGGACAATGAGACTGTCCTGCGATTCGAGACTTTCAATGATCGTTTTGCCCCAAAATCAAGCCGTTTGAGCGATTACGTACCGTAAAGCAGACTGCGCGAAAATGAATGCAATGAATGAAACGTGCAGAAATAATAAACGCGAGAGCAAGGATTTAAAATAAAATAACCATTGAGCTAATGAAAAAAAAAACTAATATCGTGGCGTCCTACTGATCTCAGCGAAAGCGCCGGTGGGTGGAGGGAGCGGGACAGAGCTGCGCCGGAGGCGAGCGCGCATACACGTATATGCGCAAACCTATTGTTTTGTGACTGACAGTGTAAAAATAAATGTTATAAATATGCTAGTACAATTAATTAAAGTACATTTGTGTATATGGTTCTGCTTTTTGAAATGTGTTCATAAAGAAAGAAAAAAAAACTTGGTTATAAGGAATTTTGAAAAAAAATATGATTTTAATTTAGTTTTTTACAAGCTCCGCGGGCCGGATTAAAACGTTTCGCGGGCCGTAGTTTGCCCATGCCTGGTTTAGACCCATGTGTTGGGGGTCTAAAACACTTAAACCGGTTCGTTGGCTTAGCTGCTGTAATCATTTATAATAAATCACACAACACGATAGGTAAAGTTAATCAAAATTACAGAGAAGAGAGCATAGACGCCAAGACCTCTTGTTGCAACCGTCTCCTTCAAGTCTCTCGAGCTTCTGTGCTCTTTTTATTACGTACGTTTGTTTTTTTGAATCAGAAGAGAATGGAAAGTTTTAGGCTTTAGGTTAAGCCCAGTAAGAAGGGGAAAGACAGACCGGCTGTGCATCACGTTGCAAATCAGAACAACGTCTCCCTGTTTAGTCTTTGAAAAGTTATTGTGACATTAACAATCTCGTACGGGACTGGCATGCGCGGGGCCATCTCGCAAAGGTTCCGATTAGACTTCTAGTGACTGGACCGGACTAATGCACACACATATATGAAAAGATGTCAAATTGACCTCACGTCGTATTTCAGGCATATTCAATATTAAAGGTTTAAATAATAAACCTAACAGTATGGTTTCAGAGAACCTTTAATGTCTCCTGCGTAGTGATTGGTGTTCGCAAAGGTTCATTGTTTGCCATTTATGTTTACCTCTTTGGTTATAGTTGTCACTGCTTTAAGCGATTTCCACCGTGACAAACATGAGAAATCTTGCTAACAGCTCCATTCAGCTGCATTGATGAATGGAGGGGGAGAAAATGCCCTTTCAGTTTTTTCCAGTGCGAGACTTTGGCTTGCTAGGCATTCCCAACAGACTTTCACAATACATGCCAAGTCTGTCCAGATTCCTGTTCTGCCACCAAATCCAATTCATCATACAGTGGTAGACGCCTCTCTCTTTACACGAGTGAAAGTCAAAGAAGCTTTATTGTCATTAAAACAAATGGCAGAGCAATACACAGTGAAATTAGACGTTTCTTCAGAACCCTGGTGCTACATATAACTTGAAGTACACAGTTGAGAGAAACAGCAATGCTTTTGATGAGAGCCAAATCAATCGTAGGCTCTCTTCCCAAGGTGCCATGTGCACTAATGAAAGCCGCTATGCTTGAACATGGTGTCTGTAATGGACAAACTATGACTAACACAGCAGTCTAAAAATAAAGCACCACTTGAGTTTAGATTGGTGAAGTCCTTTCATATTTTTTCCAGTCATAGCTTTCCAGGTGTCATTATCATTGCTCAAAACAACTTTCTTGTCAAGTAGGGAGAATCCTGTAGAAATTTGAGCACTTCCACGCCTGCTCAACTTCAGAGAAGGGTATACGGCCTAGGGATTAGGTGGCCAATGCGCTACTGCCCCAAACCGCAATGCATCCATCCTACAGGGTGGGACCACTTTCATAGGGGGTGGAGTGTTGGATTCTTTTTCGTATGAGGTTGATATTTTACCTCATCATGATAATAATGTATAACTAAATAAATTGTTGATTTGTATGTCTTATGCTCAAAAATTTTACAATCTCTGTTGTAATTCATAATTATGATTGTGACTTTTTTTAGGGTCATTTTGTAAAAAGCCTAGGCACTGCTGGAGAAAAAGAGACTGAAACTGAAGTGGTTCTTCTAGAACATGATGTTCCTCATCAGCCTTTCTCCCAGGCTGTCCTTAGCTTCCTACCGAAGATGCCCTGGTGCATTAGTGAGAAGGTAAAAACCACATTTTCTTTATGGATGATACTGCAATGGACTCAATATTAGGTAAACATCAGTATACTGTAAAACGCCATTTTTCAACTGTTATTGGCATTAACACAGCACGACTCTTCCAGCAATAAAAAGAAAAAACAAACTCTTCCGTTATTGCAACGTCACTGCATGACGTCATTTTAAGATGGCGGTAACCGTTCATGTGAGATTGTCCGCTGAATATAGTGTCCTTTTATAAACATCTGCGAATGGGCAAACTAAACAACTGCTATGTAAAATGTTTCATTACCTTTAATGCCAATATTTTATCATTTATAAACATTTTTTTTTCTGAATTTACGAAGTCATGGCACAGATGGTTTACATGTATAATGCAGCTTATCTAACGTAATTTTCGCTGAACGAATCAGCACTCAGCATGGATTATTTTTGTAAGTCGGGGTACTACTGTTTATAAAATCCACTTTTTTTACAGGATTTGGCGGTCAGAGCTGATCTGAGACACCTTTGTGTGTGTAGTGTGGATCCTCCCGGCTGTACAGATATTGATGATGCTCTGCACTGTCAGGAACTGGAGAATGGAAACTTGAAGGTATATTTTCTTCTGTGATTTACAAGTGTATTTTTGGAGCTTTTTTGCTTTATTCTCACAATTGTATGCTTTTGTTTTAGATTGGTGTTCATATTGCCGATGTGAGCCATTTCATAAAGCCAGGAAATGCATTAGATAAAGAGGCAGCAAACAGGGGAACTACAGTTTATCTTTGTGGAAAGGTAACCATTACTGTAAAAAGCATGGATATACTCTTCTAAATTTTAAAATAGTTTTATTAACAGGATTGTGTGCACACCTTGTGTGCTGTGTGTGTTAAATTGGCCCTTTGTTAAGTTGTCGGTTACTGTAATCAAATCTACTGTAATGTAACCTCCAGCTAATTTCAGTTCTAACGTGAGTGAAATAGAAAAATATTTTGTCAGCATAAGCATAATCCATTGAATTAAGGACAGAATTCAACCTAAATTGTGTGAGACTCCACAAAACAACTGAACTTTGCCAAACGCCTTTACTACTTTCTTTGTTGGCAAACAAAGTTATTAAATCCTTGTTTCTTTTGAGATTATTTTAAGGTATTATGCTAAACATTTATACACAAAGTATAAAGCATTATAGCAGTGATAGTGATGGAATGTGTAACACGTGTCAATATCTTAGGCTCAGCTTAGATCTTCGGACTGCGATCAGTAGTTAAGTTCGGCTACTGGAGAAAAGTTAGCTGCTGCTGGGGAGTGAAGTACACACAAAAACCAAAATTTGAAATAATGTAAACTTGTATTTGTTTCAAGTCAAGAATATTGGAGAAAAATAAAATAAATAACTAAATAAATAGG
>MU204258.1:0-18941 GCA_017309775.1 Paedocypris sp. Pulau Singkep
TAAGTTTTTTATATGCCAAAGTTCAAGTCAATTTCGAGTCTTCCACTTCAAGTCGAAGTCAAGTCTCAAGTCACCTGCTCTCGAGTCAAAGTCAAGTCAAGTCATTTTCTTACTTTAATCAAGCAAGTCGCAAGTCATGAAAAATGTACCTCAAGTCAGACTCGAGTCAAGTCATGTGACTCGAGTCACCCATCTCTGCAAATCGTTACGTCTCTTACTATCAGAATCAAGCAGGATGCGCCCTGCCTGGCTACTCTGGAGCACCCATTATGTACGGGGCCGGACTTGGAGGCATTTTCAGAGGTCTCTTCAGAATGGCCATCCCGTTTTTAAAATGAGGATTCAGCATAGCTAAGCCACACCTAAAAACAGCGGCCAAAAGCATAGTCAGTGACGTGGTCGCTAATACTGTGGGCTCAATCATGAACAAAACTCAGAATTAAGATGGTTCAGGCCTCATGGTGATGTCACGTAAACGTAGCATCCGTCCTCCCGGATTTAGGAGGTGTGGTCAGAACACCAAGAAAACAAAACGTTCCAAACCCCGCGAATCATTTACAAACCGAAAGAGCAAGACTCGCTCACAAACACACAAGCCTCCGAGCAGAAAGAAGTTTAAGAAAAGCATATTCTAGGAATAATGGCTTTAGTGCACGGTCTGTCCGGAGAATGCATCAAGTCGGAACTGGACATTTTTACAGTCCCACTGACACAGACTGCTATAGAAAAAAATAGCTATATGGAAATTCCGCCATATCCGATACGGCCCCCATAGAATTCTTCATCGCAGGGAACGGGGAAGATTATCTGGATTTGAACAACACATTACTGTTTCTACGTCTGAAAATCACTAAAGCTGATGGTTCAAACATAGATGCAGATGCGCCTGTCGGGTTGATCAACTACCCGGGGGCTACAATTTTTTCCCAGGTTGATGTTTCTCTCGGTGATAGATTAATTTCACAAAGCTCAAGCACGTATACTTACCGATGAGTTATAGAATGTCTACTGAACTACGGTAAAGACACTTTGGAATCGTTTTTTTCAGCCGGATTGTTTTATAAAGACACGGCCGGCCACACAGACTCTGTTGCCATCGACGGACCAAATCTCGGATTCAGTAAAAGAGCATCATTTACTAGAAACAGCAACACGGTCGAACTGTTGGCACCCATTCATAACGACATATTCTTTCAAGAAAATGCTAAATGGGGTGGATGTGAAAATACGTATGACCAGAGCAAAGGACGAATTTTGTCTGATGAAAGCTGGAGACGAAGTGTACAAGATCAAAATACTAACAGCCTCACTGTTTGTGAAAAAAGTAACGGTGGCCCCACCTGTCAGGCTCGCTCACGCCCAAGCTCTGCTCGCCGCCACAGCCAAATATCCGATCGAACGAGTGTGTCTGAAGAACCACACGATCCCGCAGGGAGCGAGAGTGTTCAATCAGGAAAACTTATTTTTGGGCACGTTACCAAAATCCATTGTGCTTGCATTCTGCGACAACGATTTTTTCTCAGGCGCATGGATCAAAAACCCATTTACGTTTAAACATTATAATTTAGAGTTTCTGGCAGTGTATGTGGACGGACAACAACATCCTGCGAAACCCTTTCAACCGAATTTTACAAATGGTATGGCCACTCGCGAATTTTACCAGCTCGCTCTGGCCAGCGGTAGACATTTGAAAAATAACGCGCTGGCTATCGATCGTCAAGATTTTCTGGACGGATACACGCTTTTTGCTTTCAACTTATCGCCGGATGAAGAGTGTGGACAGCACGTCTCGTTAGTCAAATCTGGCAACATTAGACTGGAGGCACGTTTCAGACAACCGCTGCCACGCACGATCAATTTGATAGTATATGCCATTTACGATTCCATAATAGAAATATCAAATCGACGTCAGGTCCTAGTGGACTACTTTTAAGTGTCAAAGATCATGGATACGGTACAACTTACGAATGTAATGGACAAGATAACATGCGATACTCACTTTCTCGGCGTGCTCCCCAGCGATCACTTACCACAGTATGAAATGAAATTGTTACCCGCAGCGGTCATCAACACGCATCCTTCGACTCATCCCGGAGAACACTGGCTCGCCGTGTACATTCGATCCGATCGAACGGCATGTTTCTTTGACAGTTTCGGGAACAACCCCGATCACCCGCGATTCCCGCAGTCCATTATGGAATTTCTCCACACCAACTCTGACAAGATCGTGAATTCTGCGTGTCAGGTGCAAGATTACACTTCGGACGTGTGCGGACAACATTGAGTATTTTTTCTTTACCACATGATTGGGAGGAACGAGTATAGCTCTGTGGTGAAACTATATGGAACCGATTTAAGAAAAAACGACCTCATGGTTTTGACCTTTGTAACAAAGTTTAAAAATGTTAGATGTAGTAGAAATAAGTTTAACTATTCAATGTGTTCAAACGGGTGATATGTTTGTCCATGCGCGTGTGTGACAAGTGAATGTGTTAATAAAACAAAATCACAATCGGAAAATGATCTTTCACGACTTTTTTTTAATTTATTTTGAAAATAAAATTACATAATACAAACACAAATATCAGTATGATAACCACGAACATTGATCAGAGTCGATAGAGGGTACAACATCATTCGATTGAGACGTGTGACGAGGCGCAGTTTTCTCTTTCTGTCTTTTACGTCGTTTTGGATTTGCTGTGGGAGAGGAGGTGTTTTGCAAACTCGAGATCAAGTCTTTTACAGATTGGTTCGGAGTGACGGAGCTCTGTATTTTTATTAGAGAGAGAGCCTCCAGAAAAGCGTTCCAGCCTAACGGTCTGCGTGCCTCATTTACTTTCTGGGGCGATGTGACACAAATTCGCCAGAGTCTGTCCAACTTGCGATGTTTTTAAACTTTGCCATTTTATCTAAGATGTAACGAATGTTTTTAACGCTTCTCTCCGGCACGTTGTTTAAAATTTCTTCCACGATCGGGTCGTTTGGAGAAGACTCGCTACATGCATCCGCTGGTAAAGATAGCGTCAGTGTGTTGCGAGCCGTGTCGTTCTGTTTGCTCACCGCTAAAAACCTCTGTAAGATGGTAGTGTACATTTTTGCCTTCTCGTGTAGAGGGAGATTCGGTCTGAGGAGAATGTCCCTGATGCTCGCGTCAAGTCCATTCTCCACATCCTGTTGAACAGATTTACCCGGAGTCGTTTCAGTTTTTAAACAATCTAGCTGGTTTTGAGGGACCAAGTACATTTTTTTGGCATATTCCATCTCAGAAGACTTATCTCGAGGTTATCAAACTCGTGATGAATGGCACCGCGACGCTTAATAAAGGTAACAGAAATCCACCCTGTTGATTAATCATTCGCTTTTTTCTATTAACGTTGATCTTTTTATCGGCCACGAACGTGAGCGCCTTTTTATTCCTTTTCAACTTTTGGTATTGACGAGTTGTGAGAGGAACGTTCCCACAAATCACGTTCAGAGCTAACTCGCACAACACTGATACGAGTTCGTCCGAAGCCGTACGCAGAATGACCGCTCTTTGCATAGGTTTTGCTTTTAACAACCTCTTTAAAAGAGGGAGATTTTTTACACACTTTTGTAGACATGTCGATCAGCTTTTTTTCTTCTGCAGATACACCACGGGGTGTTCTGACAGCAAACTTGTTCTGAGTCGAAATTGTTCCGGAGTACTAGCTTTATAGTCGATCAACAGATACCCGAATGCAGGATCTGTGGCATCGCGATAAGACTCCATGAAGTATTTGGTGTTTTGGGGATACATTTGTCGACCCAATGTGTTTACTTGCTGATTGTCCCGTGGGTTTTTAAACAGGATCAGATAATTAGTGTTTAGATTTATCGTTCTGCTGGATTTCCCCTGGAAAAATAGATTCTGAACTATGTAAATGACACTGAGGTTTCGGTGGTGTACGTATTGCGTAAACGCTTTCTCCACCTCTCCGCTCCCGCTGGCATCTTTCATAACATCATCCAGAATTAACAAGTTTGTTTTGTCCATGGGGAACAGATGGTCATCATTCAAAGACGAAGGAATTCCTTCTACAAATTTTATATACATTTTTTTCAACATAACATCGTACAAAGGTTGCCAGCAGTCATATATCCATACAATATTCTCAACAGGTTTAGACAACATTTTAAAAGCATTCTCGAGTAGCTGTTTCACAAAATACGATTTTCCCGAGTTAGAAGGACCACTGATCACGCACGAGAAGGGATGCTGCAGCCTAAAATCAAACCCATGTGAGTCTCTCGACCCTCGTGGGTTACCTCGTTCAGTATCCATAAGGAAGAGTCGTATAATCAGGATACAAAACACGCTTGTTGTATACAACCTTACACTTCTTCACAACTGTTTTATGCAATGTCAGGTGCTTTTTTCCCTGGTAATGGTGTCTGTGTATGCGTTGATGTATTGTGTGTCATCTCGGTTTCCGGTTACGTAACGATTGACCAAACCAATCAGTGAGTCTAACTTGATGTTTTTAGCATTCACACTGTTGAGGGTAATGCCTTTTGCCTTCATACACGTTTTGCCTTTTGCGGTCAAATAAGCATACGTTTTCGGGCCCGCCGCCGCAAATTCTACAATGTGGTCTCCTTCAGAAAGCTCGTCAGTCAGCTGACCTAGATAAGGCCCTAGAGGCGGCACGTATTCACCATCTTTAGACGTAAATATTACGCTGTATGTGTCGCTGTATAATACACAATCTCCCAACGAGTCCATCAATTCATAAAGCTCCAGTCTAGCAAACGTGGTGGTAAAAGCACCTATAAACACATTCAAATCCCTAATTTGTTTACTTTGATTGTGTTTATACTTCCACTGAACGTGAACGACAGCATCAGAGAGGAACGTAAAATAAGTGATGTCACGTTCGTTGCTGAAAATGCACTGAGAAAATTGTTCAGGGTCTGAAATCAATTCCGTGACAGCTACAGATTCTTTCATGGAAAATCGCCCCCACAAGCTGTTCAAAAGAAGCTTATTAATAGAGCGACGTGCAAGGTTTAGTTCAATTTTTTCAGGGTCTAGACCAGTGGTTCTCAACCGGTGTGCCGCGGCACTAAGGGGTGCCGTGAGATCTTTTGAGGGTGCCGCCAAAATTTCCGGGAAAAAATTGCTATTTTTTTTATGAAGGCAGAATCAGTGTAAACAGTATTCTCATATCATCTAGGACTAGGTATAAGGTGTTGTTGCATGCGAACTCTCTAAATGAAACAAATAAATAAATACCGTATTTTTCGCCGTAGACGCACTTTTTCTTCCCCAAAACTGAGGGTGAAAAGTTGGTGCGTCTGGCAAATGCAGAGATCCACGGAGCGCGCTCACCGCCATCTTAGTATGCAATACCGCGGTATTGTCTCGCTTTCTCACGCAGAATCTTGTGAAAGAATGAAACCACTATTTCCAAACAAAAACGAACTTCGATCAAAATAAAACAAGCAGATTTTCTCACGCGCGTCTTTAAAACCAAAACAGTCGCTCTCTTAAAGGCACAGTGCAGAAAACGCGTGAAGTACAAACTGTGTTTGATTAGCAATGCCCGTGCCGTCATTGGTAATTAGTTACAACTTGTAACGAAACTAATGTGTAATACTATGTATAATGCTAATCCATGCCTTCATCACATCACGGCTGGATTATTATAGTGCATTATATACCCTTGTCACGGGCTGTCCGGTCTCTGTATGACCGGTGTCAGAGTTTGGTTCGTATTGCCGGTAGCAAGTCATTTCCATTTCCAGTGAGAGTTGGGCTCCGCCAAGGCTGCCCTTGGTCACCGATTCTGTTCATAACTTTTATGGACAGAATTAAGGTGTTTATATACTTATATAAAAATCTAATTCATGAATTTTCACGATATCCACAATATTGCAAATCCATACTGTGGCACATCTATACCGCTATACCGCCCACCCCTACTATCACTGTTATACTGACTTTACTGACTGTTCATGTTACATGTTTGGCATACAATTGTTCTTAAACTGCTGTTAACTTTTATACAATTGACAAAGATCGTTACAATATTTTACTACAGCATTTAGTTGAACATTTAGTTCAGTTCAATCTTTTTTTTCTAGATTTTCCTCCTTTAAAATTGGGTGCGTCTTGAATGCCGGTGCGTCTTTTATGGCGAAAAATACGGTAATAATAAAAAAGCTACGGAGATTGAAATATATATTTCCTTATAAGGGTGCCGGGAACTTTTGAAAGTCTTTCCAAGGGTGCCTCAAACAAGAAAAGGTTGGGAACCACTGGTCTAGACTAATACCTTCAACATCCTGATATTCTCGAATATAAGCCTCTTTGTCAGCATCGGTGACTACATTTTAAGGATACCCACTCGCTTCCTGTTTGAAACGCAAAAAGGTCTTGACATAATCACGAAACAGCTTGTCTGACTGTTGAGGAAAGTGCCAAACCTCATCGATCTGTTTCACAACATACCCCTTCTCTATGGCTTTCATCACCTCCAGACTAACCCACGTGTTAGAGAGAGCTCGCTCAGAGTTGTTGTGCGTGCACAAAGACGTTTGGTTGTTGGTTTCTGCACAAAGTCTACATAATGGAAATGTGAGCTTTCCCCGACACCGATATGGTAATACCGGGTGTAAAAGACCACGTGGCGGTAAAACAGTGATCTTCATGAGCCCATAATAATTTTCAAGAGGTTGGAAATCTCTGAATATTATCTGCGGATGACCTACAGGGTAAGACTTTCGAGCTTGGCAGAACGGGTAGAGACTCGTGAAATCTACATAGTGTATCTTTTCACCGGGAGCCACCTTGTGGTAGAGCTTGTATGCATTGGTCCTCCCCCCAAACAGAGCATCGCGAGGTGATAGCCGTTCCGGATGCTTGTAAGTGGACATAAACGTCATCACATTGGGGTCTCGATGTTTTGCATCGGTCCACTGACACTCCCACATCACCTCCACCTGCAGATTATAGCCGTGTTGCAAAACGAGCACCTTGTCGTCAAACTGCTTCCTGAGGCAGCTGAATGGGACATTCGACAGAGGATTTAAATGCTCGGGGCTATACACACAATCATGACCATGATGCAAACAACCGGCAAATTCTAAAGCATGTTTAACTCCGTCTTGCTCATAATAACCATCGACATAATATTTTCCAAAAGACTCCTCACCATGATTTAAAGCATGGTGTAAATCCACATTTCGCGTGAACTTTACAAATTCAAGCCATTCCAATGACACGTTAGAGAACGTCTTGTGTTGTTTAATGTAGCCGCCATCCCGCGTTAGAGCGAGTGTGTCTCTCTGGAGAAAATGTGTCTTATAGACTGCCATACAACACGAGGCTAACGTTGTGGTTGTAAACGGATCGAGTTGTGTGCACTCTATAAATTCAGCACGGTATTTCATGCACGCCTCCCTCAACAAAACAACATCATTTATACCGTACCATGCCAGCTCCTTTTTAAAATCAAAGGTCTTGTGCGAAATTGTACAATACCACTCATCAAACTTTGCTTTAGCATTGTCACTCATCGTGTCATACCCATAGTAATGTTTGGCCGGATACGGTCCAACATAATTGTCATTTTCCGCCCTGTTAAAACGATGTGGAAAATAACCTTTCTCAGTACATTTCAGATTCAACGCTGCGCTCGTTTTTGAAAGACCCATTGGAATGAAAGAATAGGAATCTATAAACCTCTGTTTGTACGCTGCATCGAACATGGAAATGATTCTACATCCCCTCATGGTTACTAACAGTGTGACGCCGTTGGATGTAAAATGTTCCAGAAGTATGAAGCAGTCAAATCCGGATGAGTTGTGAGCTAGCCAAGTGAAGTTTTTATAACGTGGTTTACGGAATTTTTCCAGCAGACGAGACACACAATCAACTCCCTCAGCTGTGAATTCCTCACCTCGGTATGTGATGGCACAGACGTAGTTTGCGACGTGTTTGTTATTTTCATAACGTGTTTCGAAATCGTAAAATACATACTTTTCACTCGGCTTCCCCATTTTAATAGGTTGAATGAAACACGAGTGCTCATCTGGGTTTACTGATTGTTCACCACAGTGAATGCATCGATCTATCGGACACGTGTGTAGATATGCGGGGTTTTTTTACTGCTGACGTGGTAACGTCGATTGCATCTCTTGCAGTATTTAACAGAATTACATTGCGAATGATGCCGACCGGGCTGTACCTTCATATGCATGATGTAACAGTAGCGAGATTTGCAATACCTAAAGCATTTAGAGCAATGCACGATACGTTTAGGATGTTTCCAACAATCGGGAGCGCAACAAACACTACAAACGAAACGACAATCATGGTCCTTCCGGTCTGAATATCCTGAATAACAGTAATCACATACATATTTCACGCCGATAAACGCTGTGAGGCTCTTAATCATATAGTAATGTCCATCGTGAAGGTATAGAAATACCGTTTTTGGATTGGGGGTATCGCTTGTTACAAATTTCTCAAGCAACCCCGCTTCAGATCTGTGAAATACCACAATTTTTAATTCGAGTATGCGCTCGAAGAGGCTAACGTCGCTAAACGCTATCTTATCGTGTATCGTGAAACCGGCTTTCGTTTGCATCTCTGTAGCCTTAATTGTCAACTCTGCGTCGGTTGCTGATGGGTTGTAGTAATGAGCCAAACATAACGCAAAACACAGCTTGTCTGTAATATTGATTGGACAAAAAAGATTCATTCTGTTTTTTCGAATCACATCGTTATGAAAAAGGTTACGCAGTCTACAGCGTGATCCGCCCCTTTTTGACTTTACGACTGATGATTGGAGAGTTAAGCTCTGATCATCGTCATCCATAATATGATTGCTCTGCATCACTTGTTCGAGTTCGTTCATAAACCGTTCGATACAGAAATTGTCATGTCGGGATAGGTGCGACGTGACATCGGACTTTAACCCGGGGCTTCTCAAAGTGAGTTGTATCGAATTTCCTTCAGCCAGCAACCTCGACAGAGACACAATTTCAGCTACTGCACCATATAGTGATGCGACATGCCCTGAAAGATCCGACGACGCTAATTCGAAATCATCGCAACAATGTCTATGCATCGGAATCGGGGGGCCAATATTACAATCATCACTCTCGCGACCACGCTTGCTAGCCATGTTTTAAAAAAAATTCTTAAGAAAAACAAAAATCACCCATATGATACACAAACGACTATCTGCCATAAAGTCATGTTTTCCAGAAAAACGGTTGCAAACACACACACCCAAAGAACAATGTTTTACAAATCACTACATGATCACTGTCTAGACCAGGCATGGGCAAACTACGGCCCGCGGGCCACATGCGGCCCGTGAAAGGTTTTAATCCGGCCCGCGGAGCTTGTAAAAAATTTAATCAAAATCATATATTTTTTTCAATGTTCCATTATAAAGTCTTTTTTGGTTTCTTTATGAACACATTTTAAAAAGCAGAACAATATACACAAGTGTACGTTAATTAAATGTACTAGCATATTTATAACATTTATTTTTACACTGTCTGTCACAAAACAATAAAAGCTTGCGCATCTACGTTTATGCGCG
The DNA here is from genome assembly GCA_017309775.1 of Paedocypris sp. Pulau Singkep. Classification (NCBI taxonomy): domain Eukaryota; kingdom Metazoa; phylum Chordata; class Actinopteri; order Cypriniformes; genus Paedocypris; species Paedocypris sp. Pulau Singkep. The sequence continues at coordinate 9,582 of MU204258.1, forward strand.
TGCGCCTCAGCCGCTCCGCTGTCCCACTCCCTCCACCCGGCGCTTTCGCTGAGATCAGTCGGAGGCCACGATGTTACAATAGTTTTTTTCATTAGCTCAATTGTTATTTTATTTTAAAACCTTGCTCTCGCATTTAATATTTCTGCACATTTCATTCATTGCATTTGTTTTCACACAGTCTGCTTTATTTTCTCTTCACTGCGTGGGATCGAGGGAGTAGTCCGGTAATCGCTCAAACGGCTTGATTTTGGGGCAAAACGATCATTAAAAGTCACGAATCGCAGGACAGTGCCATTGTCCCCAATCCCAATCCCCGGTGACCAGCGCTGCTCAGTGAATTAAACGTTACTGGGCCGCACAAGTTTAGTAAAACAAATCAGATTAGTGACAAACATGTCAAGCACAAACAAATGTATTTTAAAAAACCATACGGAAACGATTTACGTTTTCGTTTTACTTTTTAATTATTATTTTCCTTCGCAATCTTCACAATATCATTAGGCAGCAGGTTAAAGGCGCCTTTTCGTTCCAAATCAAACTTATCTCCAATCTCCCCGCACGCGCTCTTGTAGTTGACAATTAATATTATTATACTTATACCCACCAAAATAATGGCAACACTAGGCGTGTCATCTGTCTGTCGAAAGTCAGTCAAACATATGAGGAAAAGTGCAATGAAATCTGACACTTAGGCGGTTATTTTCTCTAAATGTAAAGTTTAATAAAACATCACGTTTTAGCGGTTACTTTCTCTTAATAAAGTATATAAGCAAACTTATCACCGTCCTAGATATAGTCGAAATGCTTTATTATGAACCAGTAAAAGAGTGAAGAGGCTCAGCGCATTATTGCTGGCACATTGACTACCGTAATGACATGATTAGCAGCGCAACAAAAACGTGTCTCTTTTTCGGACGCGCGGCTATTCAGAAGATTTTCCAATGTTTCTTGTTAATGTTTCTTGTGATGCTGAAGAACTGAAGAAGAGATGGTTCAGATTTTTTAAATGATTTTTATTGAAATAATCATGCTTTTTTTGTTTTCTAATCTGAAACTTCATTCTTATAAACGAGGAACTATAATCGTGTCATTGCAAAACGTTTTTAAAAAAGGATTAAAATATTATAATATATGATATATAATTGATAATTTTGATATTTTATATTAAAAGAAAAATATATCTAATATCATAATGGGATTCCCTGCATGGTGAGTTAAAATGCTAAATCACTTTATTTGTGTTTTAGTATTATATCTGTTTTTTTTTTTTTGTTTTTTATCTTGAATGCATTTTAATATATAAGTAAACACTATTTAAAGTTAAATACTAAATTATATACAAAAAAATTGTATATCCTAAAATGTGTATTTTTTTGTATATCCCTTTGTCAAATGTTAGAACCCAATGTGGCCCGCGAGTCAAAAAGTTTGCCCACCCCTGGTCTAGACTTATTAGATTTAAGTTGCATATTTACCAAGGTGGTGAGTGCTTCTAAAAGTCCGACCAAATTCTTCTTGACTTCTTGATTGAAGTGCGTCTGGTCGTATCTAAGTTTACACAGTTTGGCATTGAATCTCCTTTGGACCCGTTGAATATCCTCATAAAATCTCACTCTTCTGGCGACTCGTGGCTCAATTGTGTTTCCAGAGGTCTGTGCAATTGGGTCCGTGGATTTATATTCCTCAAGCGTCGTAGCGACTCGCAGCTCGATTGTGTTTCCAGAGGTCTGTGCAATGGGGACCGTGGATTTATATTCCTCAAGCGTCGTAGAACGAACCGACTCAGTTAGAAATCCATTGGTAATGGTATGTCGGGTGACGTCTGCAAACAATTAAACAGTGTCACAACACAGCTTTAAGACAAAAAAGAAATCTGTTATTCTTACATACCTTCGGCTTCACACGGTTGTTCAACTATTTTTTCTACTCCTATTATCTCATCCAGGTCGTATGGTACATCTGATGTGTCGATGTCTGGGAAATCTGTTTTAAAAACAACGTATACATCATTCATGTTTTTAAACAAACTTTTTATTTTTTGTTAAACCATGTTTTATTTTCGTGACCTACCAGCGTGTTTTGTGACTTCTTCTGCGGGAAAGTCTGTTCAGAAACATATAGTTTTATTTGTAAAATAAGCTCATCACACACAAGCACTAAAATAAATGCATCATCATTTAAATAAAATACATACCATTAAAGCATGCCTCTTCAATAAGCTGAATCAGCTCGTTGTCTGAGAAGAAATACTGTTTCTTCAGTAAAAATAAATAAATAAATAAATAGCTGTACAACAATCTACCTTTAACATTACATAGATTTCTGTATTAAGTACACAAAGATAAATCACATATACACTTACCATAGCAGTTAGCCATTGTAGACCCAACGTTGAACAAAAATGCTGAAAAAGCCTTCGAATGACGATCTCCTTGTGGTGAAAATGGCTGCTAAGCCCCCGGATTTGTCACCGCGGCCGCGTCAGCGCGGAGTGAGCCATCTGAATCTGAGGGTGATTCCATGGGGTGGAATCCATGAGGGTGGTACCTGGGCTAAACCACACGCGGTGGCGAAGTTTAGAATAGAATAGAATAGAATAGAAAGTCCTTTATTCGTCCCGCAGTGGGGAAATTTCTTTGTTGCAGCAGCACTAAGAAAACACAAGCAGCATCAAATAAAAAAGTATATACATCTAGAAATTACCAATATGGAATATAGAATATAAAAATATGACAGAAATTGTACAATATTATACACACGAAGGAAAGCACTTGGGTATTGCACAAAGTAAGTAGCGGTATTGCACAGTTCGCTCAGTACGGATATTGCACAGAATGTAGTGGAGTTATTGCACATTTTACTGGGAGCAGCTCTGGTTGTAAAGTCTTACAGCAGCAGGTAGAAACGACCTGCGGTGTCGCTCCTTCAGACACTTAGGATGTTTCAGTCTGTCTCTTAGCTGGTTAGTGATGACACCGCCTCATACAGCAGGTGAACTATGCTTTTACAAAACATTCCAAGAATTACCTCATAATTCCTTACAAATGTGCAATTTACCTTTATCATTCACATTTAGGCATTGCAACTGATCCCACTGATTGTACAAAGGCATACAACTTAAATTGGTAATGAATAATATAGTATTGCACTTGAGGCTTTTAAAGAAATGAATTTTAAACCACTTATATAAACTATGAATTAAATCCCTTCATGCACCTTACAAACTAAGGAGAGTGATAATAAATGTGCAATGAAGAAAGTCAAATTCGTAACTTCATAAATGAAACATGCAATATTTAAATGCAAACAGTATTTAAGCCTTAAATACTGTTTGCATTTACACTCTTTTTCTATTTTTCTCCGTTTAGAACATTTTGATTAATGAGGTTGTAGCGGATAACACCTGTTTTCCGTTCTTAACAAGATGCTGTCCGTCTCAGTGATGCAGCGTTCCACTCCGGTGAAAACAGTGCGCCCCTTAGCGGACAATCAATGAATTGCAGCAATTATTATTATTATTTTTTTTTCATTTCCAAACAATTCGGCGGGCCTGATCGAACCTCCTTGCGGGCCCTTCCGGCAAGTGGGCCGTATCTTTGACACCTCTTTTTTAGGGTCTATTAACAATGATGCCCGTCGTTTCCACATCTTTGTAGCAAATAGGATGCAGAAAATGTGTTATGCCTCCGAACCCCAAGCAATGGTTAAATGTTTCAACAGATGACAATCCAGCAGACTGTGCTTCGAGAGGAAAAACAGTGGAAGATCTGCTCTAATTTGAGTGGTTCACAGGGCCGAATTTTCTGTGCTGAACTACCTGGGGTGTACTCCAGCGGGCCGGTTCAGCGTTCAGTTACAGAGTCAGTATGTGGTTAACCTCGGATTTCAGTTCCGAGGCAGTAGTTCGGGTTCGATAACCATAGCAGCGTAGTTTCTGAAAATGAACCTGATCGCCACGGAGGTCAGTTCTTTGTAGGATCGCTTCTGAGCACGCCGTTATGGAGGACCAAAACCGCCAAAATCAAATATAAATGACAAAGGAAATAAATGTACTTTTGTATTAATAAATGCGGAAATGCATTAGTAAAAATAAATGTATAAATACATATATTTATGTTAGTACAACAAATGAGAAATAAATGTAACCATTTATCTTTTCCTTCTCTCAAGCCGTTTTTTTTCTTTTTCGATGAGGGTCGGCCTTTTTCTTTTTCTTTTTCGAAGAGTGTAGTCTCCTCAAGTGAAGATCAGTGATTTAGTCTGTCAGCACCTTGCACTACTGGCTGATAAATTTAACGACTACTTTCCAGATGATCCCAGAGAAGGACACTTGTGGGTCGTGGACCCTTTTATAGTGGATGCCACTAAAAATGATGTTGCTTTGCCCACACATCTGGAATCACAGCTTTTGGAAGTTTCAACTGACAGCACATTAAAGTTACAATGGAGTAACTGTGCTCTTTCTGGATTCTGGTCTCAAAAGAGTACCCGTGTCTAGCACTGAGAGCTGTGAAACTCCTCCTTCCGTTTACAACAACATACTTGTGCGAGTCAGGATTCTCCATTTTGGCCACAACTAAGACCAAAGCTCGCAACAGACTCAGAACATCACTGGAGGCTACCATGAGAGTCAGCCTTTCCCCCATTCCACCCAGACTGGATCTGATGGTGACTGAGAGGCAGGCTCAAGTGTCTCATTAAGAGATGAGAGTTGTGAGATGTGACTGTTGTTATTGATCATTTGTCACAGATTTGGAGAGTAACTTCTGTTTTTTCTCAAATGCAACAGCAGGTTCAATGTTAAGCTAATGTTTTCATTTGCACTTTATTTCATTTATTATTTAATATTATTTAAAAATATGTATTTATTTATATGGTTTTATTTATTTACTTTACTTTACTTTACAGTCATTTGGCAGACGCTTTTATCCAAAGCGACTTACAAAAAGAGGAGCAAGTGAAGCAATTTGTCTACAATAGGCTACAGTAGATGTCTACACAGGCTATATAAGGAAACTTACTAGACAGAACAGCATGACAGTCAACAACAACAGTGAACACAAGAAAAAGTTTTTTTTTTTTTTTTTTTTTTTTTTTGTTAATCAGTGTTAAGGTGCTGGTGGAAGAGCTCTGTTTTTAGTGCTTTATTTATTGTACTACTACAGAATTTTCTTTATCAGAATGTTCTATTTTTCTTAAAGTACATACTTTTGAGAGAACTACCTTGCTCAGTGTTATATTTGCAGTTTACACAGACAAAATAAATGTTTTTGAGATCCTCATGGCGTCATATTATTTATTTATCTATATTATTTATCTATATTTTAGTGTTAAGTGTAATTAATAAACATATCGGTAGTTATTAAATACAAATTATTGTGATTTGGGTCATCTGAATAAACGTTTTTTTATGGGCCCCGGGCTACTTTGTAATGGATTTTTTGGGCCCCGAGGTCAGAAAGGTTGAGAACCCCTGCTATAGCTCGTTGTATAGTTTTGGAGCTCAAACCAAAATCAAACTCAAATCAAACTCAATTCTGCTTAATATTAATTGAGTTTGATTTTGGTCCAGCCCTCCGCAAGATATTTTGTTTCTCATGTGGCCCCTTGGGAAAAAATAATTGCCCACCCCTGTCCTAAGGTGATAAAAGCTTGTTTTCACCACTGCTTTAATTTGGGAGTCCAGTTTAAAATCACGGTCCATCTTGAAACCCAGACTAGAGACTACCTGATTCTCAAACTGGGCCAAACAACACAACTCATGTTTTTTTTTTACTATTAAATTTTAACAAACTTAAAGACATCCAGGCTTTGATGTCATCAAGACATAACAGACGTAAACTCAAGGAGCAGGCATCCCCTTTTTTCACAGGCATGTAGATCTGACAGTCATCTGCGTAACAATGGAACGAGATTCCATGTTTTCTAAAAATTGAACCTAGTGGAAGAATGTACAGTGAGAAAAGTAGAGGTCCCAGAATTGACCCCTGGGGGACACCGAAACACAGTGGAGCAGTGGAAGATTCATAGCAGCCAAGATTCACGCACATGGATCTATCAGCTAGATATGACTTAAACCATTCAAGGACAATACCATGGAGGCCCACTAGGTGCTGCAAACGGGAAATTAATATACTATGGTCCACAGTATGGAATGCAGCGGTCAGATCAAGCAGAACCAGGACTGCAGGGTCACTCTTAAACGTGCAGACTCAGTGCTATGACAGGGCTTAAAACCGGATTGAAAAACTTCTAAAACATTATGCTGATCTAAAAAAGACTTTTTCTAGATTAGCGTGATTTTTTTTTTTTGATAAGGAGATCAGATATATGTGTGTGACCACTGGGGGGAGACATTGTGTTGATTATTCTGTGAGTCTTTTGTCGTATTTGGGACACAAGTTTTGACGTGTCCATGTTTTAACAATTAAACAATCAAAATGAAAAAAAAAAAAAAAAAAAAAAACATTTCTGGGCGAATTGTTAATTTTCTCTTAAAAAAATTTTTTTTCTTTAACAAACCTAACTTGTTACTTGTATGACTTAATCGTCAAAACGACACGGAACAAGCAACACACTGATTGTGTAGCGTTAGATTGCCGCAGGAGACTGGCACCAGTGAGCCGGGTTTGTCGCAGATGATCTATGATCTGTTTTCCGTTGAATTGAGAAACGTGTCAGAGTCGAGGGTTGAAGTCAACGCCAAGAGGTTTTTTTGACAGATTCTAATACATCAGCTAGATGGAACTCTGACACACATACGAGATCACTTCAGGCCTGAAGATGCTCACAGATACTTCCTCTTCACACGGTGTCGATGGTCTTTAAACAATTGCTCTGCGTATCTGCGGAGTCTGACTAGAGAGTAGAGCTGCACCATTTTGGATAAAATGAGAATCACAATTTTTTTGCTTAGAATAAAGATCACGATTCTTTTCATGATTCTTTTTGGATATTTTATTATTTTCAATATTCAACCCTTAAAATCAGGTTGTCAAACGGCAATATAATAACAACACATAATACTTAAATAAATGGAATAAAATATAATGTAATCTAAAAGCAATGTTGTAAAGAAAAATATATCACCATTAAACTTAAAAATAAACAATCCAAGGAATAGTAATGATCAAACAATGATTACTTTGTAGGCGGGGCTAATAATAATAAGTAGATGTAATAATAATAATAACTGTAGATGTTTGCTGCTTGTGGTTTGCTTCAAAATAAAATCTTTTTTTTTGGTATTAAAATGTCGAAGTGGATAGCAGACTAACTTTACCGTTGGGTTTCCTCGCTCATTCTCCCTGTTTATTTTCAGTTTTTTTTTAAACTCGACTGCTGCTAGAGTTGACATACACTGTCTATAGCGCAGGTAATTAGCGCGCGTCACCGCTAACCCTAACCCTGGCGTCATCAATCCCACGACAGAAGTAAAGCACGATCATCTTTCTCCTGTAATACGGTATTTAAATTATCTCGAGAAAGCGGACGAGTGGTCTGACAGAAACTGCTCGTTATGATCAGAGAGTTTTGTATTATTGCTGAATGAAGATCGTGAAGGGATATAATCGAAATCGCGATCTTTTAACAATTAATTGTGTAGCTCTACTAGAGAGCAAAGAATATTCGTTAATTTTATTTTTTATCAATGTCTTTTGTAAACGTTGTCACGCGTTTCCACAGGTTCCCGGCCGGGCACAAAAAATGTGTTGAACCCAGGCGTTTGTAGGAGACGGGCGTCAAAAAGAGACAGGCCACTAGTAGAAGATGCACTAGCAGGTAAATGCATGTATCATCAGATGTTTATTAGAAGTAGAAGCCCAGAGAAGTTAGGGTGTTGTTCTCGCCAACTTTCACTTTTAGACCATAACACTTTCCAGAATGCACATTATAGTGAACAGGATGACCCAGTGATAAGCTCTTGATGGATAATGTCTTTTTAATACCATCACTTTTGGAAGCCACAAATTCCAGTCCCCCAACAGCTTGGTTGTCTGCAGTGGGCCACAGCGTTGCGGACGTCAGCTGCAACGCTGTGTGTCATTTCATGTCATTTCATTGGATTGTCCAGTGCGGCTCCCAACATTTATTGTGTGTCCGCTTTCAAATGTGACATGAATTCCTGTTAGCGGTCCACTATTCTGAAGAAACACAGAAACCAGCAGCTGTTAATATGTACAGCTAATATATATATATATATATATATATATATATATATATATATATATATATATATAGTAGCGCTGTCAAACGATTCGTTTCTTTTAACAAATTAATCAAACTTCCCTAACCAAGTTAATCGCGAATAATCGCAATTAAATGACTGAAGCTTGTAAAATTGGCTATTGAGGTGTAAAAGGTACATTTATGTAAACTCAACACTAAATAAACACTTGTTAAAGATCTGTAATATAATTTAGCACACTTTGTTTGCACTATATATTTTTAGTTTTTTAACCCTCCAAGGTCAAGTCGCACTTATTTCACGATAAAACACAGTCAATTTTGGCCACACCCCTCGCGCCTTTCACTTGCGCCCATAAGCTTCCCCTATCAAAGTGCTAAAAAGCACGACAGTGTTAAACCAGTTTCACTGTACATTTATTGCGTTTTGAGGATTGCACTGTACTCTGGCGAAGATGCGCTTCCGATGCCTCCCATAGGTACGGTCATCTGTGATAAGCCTTTTCACTCCTGCATTCACATATTTACACTAGTGTCGCGTCCGTCAGTAAAGAGTAAAGACACGTTTAGTAACGTTTAGACCATGTGTAATGTACAGCAGGTCTGCGGTTCTCTGACTCTCAGAGCAGGTGAGCAACACTTCATCTCCACTAGGTTCAGTCGACTGGTCACCGCTGCTCTTCCATCTCACCACCTAACGCTCCACTCAACTACTGCTGTCGTTACTATTGTCTGCATGCGCACTGGACTCTACTCACTCATAACCACAGTGTCACGATTCACTGCTGCAGGTCGTCTCCTAGTGCTGCTCTCACTACTACTGCTGCCTGTTATTATGCAGGGCACATCAACTAATAATTAACTAGTTAATGCTCTAATATCTCATACCAAATATAATAAAACAAATAGCCTGCTTGCGACACTTTAGTTGTGTTACCTGTGACTAAACCCTATATTTCCTGTCTTTCAGAGGATTCATCAGCTGCTCCGGCCACAGCCGAAGGTAAAGTTAGAGCTTTGTTCTGGACATCAACTTACCTGCTTTCAGTGTGGAGACACTTTGATCTGACTGTTTGGTTTTTTTTCCTCTTCCAGAATAATCCCATCATCCCCAAGATTGTGTGTGTGTGTGTGAGTGAGTGTGTGTACGCGTGTGTGTGAGTGAGTGTGTGT
>MU204258.1:27074-42367 GCA_017309775.1 Paedocypris sp. Pulau Singkep
CCGGTCCCCAAGTACTGACTTCGGATCGGGCTAGCTGCTCCACCGCGTGGAGGCCCTCGGGACACGACTCAACCTCCGCAGAACCATATCCGAGTATATAGGGAGGCGATGCTCGGCGATGCTCTTGCTGAACGTGCTATGGAGGAACGGTGAGCCAGGGGCAGTCACCCACGGCCTGTCCCCGAGTGGGATGCCCTCTGGTGGGCTAGAAGGTTGCTGAACGTGCTATGGAGGCACGGTGAGCCAGGGGCGGTCACCCACGGCCGGTCCCCGAGCGGGATGCCCTCTGGTGGGCAGGGACTTTGCAAATCCTGCTGTGCGTGGAGGCCCTCGGGACACGACTCAACCTCCGCAGAACCATATCCGAGTATATAGGGGGGACACGCTCTAACACGCTCCTCGCGGGCACCGGACGGGCGCCGAGAAGTCGGTCGAACTTGATCATGGGGAGGAAGTAAAAGTCGTAACAAGGTTTCCATAGGTGAACCTGCGGAAGGATCATTACCGGTCGAGAGGCAGCAGCGATGCCGTCTCCGCCGACGCATCTCCGCTTTGGTGACACCCCCGGCGGGTACCCGTCTCAGCGGCCGAGGCGGGCCGCGGATTCAAAGACCTCTACTGGCGTCCCGTGCCGGTGGGGCGCCCGCCCGGGGTGAGGCAAGGCCTCCTCTTCTCCTCACTGACTGACACGTATGGGCGAAACCCGTCTTACGAAAAGAGCGACGACTCTTAGCGGTGGATCACTCGGCTCGTGCGATGAAGAACGCAGCCAGCTCCGCGACCGGCTCCGGATCGGCCAGGAAGGGTCGGCGGGCGTAAGGTGGCACGCCGGCTCCGGCAGCGTGCTTTACAGGGCCCGCTCGCTCCCACTGTTGTCCCCCGGGGCCGCGGGCAGTGTCCTTCTCGGGGCGGCGGCGGCCACCGGGCGCGGGCGGAGGCGTGCTGTCCCCAGTCTGCGCCCGCGCCGCGGCCCGTCGCTAGGTCGGGGCCGACCCTCGTACAACGGGCGATCGGGGTCTGCGGAGAGGTCGGCCACCCACCCGACCCGTCTTGAAACACGGACCAAGGAGTCCAACGCGCGCGCGAGTCAGAGGGTGTCCCCAGAGCTCCCACGGCGCAGTGAAGGCCGGCCTCCGGTGCCGGCCCGGGTGGGATCCCCCCTCCCCGGAGAGGGGCGCACCACCGGCCCGCCCGGCCCGTTCCGAAGGGCGGGTGGAGCGAGAGCGCGCGCGATGGTACCCGAAAGATGGTGAACTATGCCTGGGTAGGGCGAAGCCAGGGGAAACCCTGGTGGAGGCCCACAGCGGACCTGACGTGCAAATCGGTCGTCTGACCTGGGTATAGGGGCGAAAGACTAATCAAACCGTCTAGTAGCTGGTTCCCTCCGAAGTTTCCCTCAGGATAGCTGGCGCTCGGGACTCGCAGTTTTATCCGGTAAAGCGAATGACTAGAGGCCTTGGGGCCGAAACCACCTCAACCTATTCTCAAACTTTAAATGGGTAAGAGGCCCTCTGCAATAAGACTCTGGACAGACTCTGGGAAGTGCATTCTCACTATAAGATAAGACACAAAAGGGCAACGGTTAAATACAGCTGCGCTAAATGTGGGAAGACCGGGGACCACAGCCACCCCATCTCCTGTCATGTTCCGAAATGCAGGAAGAGGTCTAAAGATACTTATGCCTCGCACATATGCGACCTGTGCAACAAAGGGTTCAAATCCATTAGAGCCCTGAGTACCCACGAAAGGCATACCCAACCAGCCCTAAGGAATGAGAAAAGGAAGAGAGTCTTGTCCAGAGCGGGCGATCCAGAAAGACTTCTGGCGGTGGATGAGGTGGGGACCAGCGCGGGTCCAAGTGGCCTAAACGCTCTTGGGGAATATACGCATAGCGTGAAGCGCGCCAGACTGAAACATGGAGTTGACGGTACAGGACGAGATGCGCAGGGCGACCGACAGAGCAGCCATCCGGTGACTAGGAATTTGAAATCTATAGCCCTGAGGGGATCCGCAGCCCTCGAAGATGGGGATGAAGAGCTCAGAAAGATTCTGAGGCTCTGGGCTGAAGGACAGGTAGACGTCACTCGGTTGGTATACGACCTTACCCGGCGCATCTTATCCATTTTTAAGAGAGGAACACGGGTGGCGAGTTTGCCAATATCCGCTCCTTCGCGCCGAGGCCTTAAACTCAGGGCCCGCGGAAGGATCCACAGAAAGCTCGTGAGACGGAGGGGAGCTTATCATAAAGAACAGAGGGACTTCCGTAAGGACCCGGCCCGCCTGGCGAAATCCATCTTAGATGGTGGTAAGTCACCAACTTGTACAATCAAAGAACTAGAGGTCTGGGAAGCCTTTAGGAAAAAGTGGGGAGAGGTGTCACCATACGGCGGGCTGGGTCGATTTTGCGTGGGGGCGGAGGCGGACAACTCCCACCTGTGTGGGGCATTATCGTTACAGGAATTGATGGATGCCCTCGGGGCTACTAAGACTGACTCTGCTGCAGGTCCTGACGGCATCACCAAAGGTGATATTCTGGCAAAAGACCCCCAGAGCCGACTCCTGTATAGACTGTTTAACGTGTGGTGGTTTACTGGAATCGTCCCTGGTTTCTGTAAAAAGGCAAGAACGGTACTGATCCTAAAAGGTACTAATCCTACGTCGACCAAGAGTTTGAAGGGCTGGAGACCGATCACGATAGGCTCACTGCTACTGCGTCTGTTTACAAAACTGGTAACAAAGCGACTTACAGAGGCATGTGCTGTGAGCACAAGACAAAGAGGATTCAGGACAGCGCCGGGATGTTCGGAGAACATCGCAATCCTCAAGGGCCTCGTACACAATGCCAAAACGGAGGGCAAGACCCTGGCAGCAGTCGCGGTAGACTTTGAGCAAGCCTTCGACTCTGTGTCACATGAACATCTGTGGGAAGTACTGGAGATGAGGAAGGTAGATCGCCACGTAGTCGGGCTCATTAAGCATATTTATGAGGGGAGCCAGACAGCGATCGAGCTGCCGGGGACCAAGACCCCACCCGTTGACCTGCTAGTGGGCGTGAAACAAGGGGTACCTTTGTCCCCCATCCTGTTTAATTTGGCTTTGGACCCCCTAATTCTGACGATGGAAGAGCTGGTTGAGGGGTACACCGTAAGAGGTCATACGGCGACAACACTGGCCTTCGCTGATGACCTGGTTCTAGTCGGGAAGTCTCATGAGGGAATGCAGAGGAGCCTCGATCTGTTGAGCGAGTTCTGCCTAGTCACCGGCATGAAAGTTAATATCGGGAAATGCCACATGTTTTTACTATCACCAATGAGGGGGTCGTTCGCAGTAAACGCCTGTTTACCATGGACGATTTCGGGCACCCCCCTGAGACACACGGAAGTGAATGAAACCTTTAGATACCTAGGGGTCAGAATAAACCCGTGGGCGGGCGTCGAAGGGAGCGACTTCGCCGGTCGACTGGGCACGTGGGTGACTCGGATCGAGTGCAGCGAGCTAAAACCTTCCTAAAAGGTTAAAATTTTGAATGATTATGCAATCCCGAGACTCTTGTTCGAAGTCGACCATTGCGATGCAGGGCGCGGTGTACTACTCGGACTTGATGGCGTGATACGGAGAACAGTGAAAGGTTGGCTACATCTACCGATGTCCACCTGTGATGGGCTGCTTTACGCCCGTAAAAGAGATGGAGGCCTAGGTTTGTGGAAACTCTCCCGTCACGTCCCATCAACCCAAGCTCGGAGGATTTATACTCTGGTGAAGTCCGATGATGCGATGACAAGGGCGGTAGTGCGAGACCCCGGGGTGGAAGCACGATACAGACGGTGTTGGCTTAGAGCAGGGGGTAAGGATACGGATAGGCCGCCTCTTTTTGAGGATGTGCAGGTTGGAACGGAAGAGCGTGACCCTGTCTCGAGGATAGCCAGTCGCCCCCTACCATGTAAATGGAGAGATGATGAGTTTGCCAGATGGACGGAACTGGAAGTACAGGGAAGGGGTATACTGAATTTCAAATCGGATCCGATAAGCAATGGCTGGCTCCAGAAACCTGGGGGTTTCAGGGAGAGACACTATATCGCACTATATCGCCTTACAACTTCGGGCGAACGTATACCCCACCCTGGAATTTAGGAATCGGGGCCGGTGGGACACCCCGGTGTCATGGAGGCTATGTATGGCACACCAAGAGACGGCTAAACTAAAAGAAAACAAGACAAAACAAATAACTGAAAATGAGAAGCAAAAAAAAAAAGTCTCTGTCTTGGTTTTCAACCACAAAATTAATATTAGGTTTATATTGCTTTATTTAATGCTATGTAATAATATGTTCGTTGTTGTAAAAATTGTTTGTTGTATTGTTTTTTAACCTGTGTTTTCCTGTTCTCACAGCCATGGTGCATTGTGCCCAGTCACTACATAATATCTATTGATTTATACTGTTTTTTAAAAAGAACTTTAAGAATTTTAGTCTCAGAAAGTATAGTCTTTTAAATTGTACTATATTTTAAAAGTAGCCTGGGTGAAACTAAATTAATTCAGGAGGCTTTACACTGACCGTTAGGGAGATTAAACCTTTTCAAATTTAGAGTTGAACAGGAGGTATGCTCCAGACATGGAGATTGGAATGTTTCTTTTGTTTGTCAGGTGATGGGTGTGTTCAGGTCCATAGTGGACAGTCCTTCTCACTGCTGGACATAAAGGGTCCTGGATTCTCTGAGAAACTCGGTGTGTTTTGGAGCTCTTTGCTGTAGCACGACTGTATCTTCGGATTTTCTCAACTTAGTTGGAGAAAGAACTTTATTCCACCTGAACCATGCATTCTGGAAAGAACCGGTAAGTCTTGTTTTATTTTAAAGCGATTTTGGGCAGCTGCTAACAATTTTCATTGTCGTTTTTCTGTGTGTGTGTGTGTGTGTGTGTGTGTGTGTGTCTAAAAACAATTTTCATGGTCGTTTTTTCTGTGTGTGTGTGTGTGTGTGTGTGTCTAAATAACGATTTTCATTGTCGTTTTTTCTCTGTGTGTGTGTGTGTGTGTGTGTGTGTGTGTCTCTGAAAAAACAATTTTCATTGTCATTTTTTCTCTCTGTGTGTCTGTGTGTTCTCAAAGTTTGCTAGATTTTTATTAAAAATCAAGCCAATCTAGTCAGACGAGCTGTTCACACACACACACACACACACACACACACACACACAGAGAGAGACCCTTTCACTCCCCCAACACAACAGTGAAGTGTTTGCATATTCAGAGAGAGAGAGAGAGAGTGTGTGTGTGTTTGTGTTTCTGAGTAACCCATTCTCACTATGTCAATTGTTTTCAGCCCTGACAGTGAGAAAGATCGCCGCATTGTTACCTGCCTTCGGTGTCTCAAGCCACAGGAGGTGTTGTCCCGTCACCTGGCGAGAGTCTGCATGAAGAATTCTTCTGCGGCTGACCGACAGGTAGAGCTGGACAGTGCAAAGAAGTGAATGAAGGAGTGGACTCGTGTGGCTCGCACTTTGCACTACTCCACGCTCTGTGACTGGAATCCAGATCAGGTCAGCCGCAGAAGAATGATTCGGGCAATGCTGGAGATGGACTTTTTAATCAAAAACCTGCCCAGTGACTATTCCACGGAGGAGGCACCGGGCACCGATGCCCCTGCTGTACGCCAGGTGACGGACACTGCTGCAGTGACTGGCCCGTCGACAGGCAGAGCGCAAGAGGCGGCTGTGGAGCCTGACAGCTCCAGTGACTCCTCAGATCCGACATGGCAAGAGTAAGTGTATAGATAAGTCCAGGGTTGCCGGTTTTGGTCTGTGTGTGTTGTTATGTTCGTTTCTGATCCTGGCCCATTCTGATTTTTCAAATAGAATGCCTTTATTGTCATTGCGACACAAGGTTACAACGAAATTAGGAAAGAGCTAAAAAATAAAAAAATAAAGCACCAAACTGGAGAGCTATGAGCCGCAGCTACTGTGCGCGCCGCCATCTTGAATTACTATAAATGAGTAATTCATGTTCTTTGTGTGTCCTCGCAGCCCGTCATTGCCAAAGTGGACTGGCGTTCGGCTGGGCATGCAGGCGATGGGTCTGTATAATCGTTTTCCCGCAGAGGAAACTGAAACTCCTAGAGTTTAAAAACTACCTGGTCCGAATTCTTCTAGTTCAAAACTGCAAGCAGGAAGTAAGTGTGTTCTCCACCGGTGTGACAGAGAGAGTGTCATTCCACCGGCATATTAAGATCCTGACGGTGCCAGTTTCTCCTCAGCACTAACCACACGTGTTGTGCCTGTTGTGTTCCAGGTGGACAACGTTGCGCGGATGCTGCGGTTTCTTCTGCCGGACCAGGCGGACATCACCCCGTGTTTTCTTCAGAAGACCGCGGAGACAACGGAGCTCTTTTACAGGCTAAAAAAGGCTACTCTTTATGTAATTCACAATTGTGGCTGCACACAGAGTATGATTCGCTTTGATGAGTTTTTGCCATTTTCTGATAGTACAGATAATGGCCTGCAGCAAAAATGCGTGTCTTACACCAACTTCCTGAAAATCATCCGGAAAGCACTGTACAAAGAAGGCAGCAAGGCCTCTTCTGCGACGAGGTAAATGTGGTTCTCCATTATTCACTTTTATACAAGCGAATTCGCCTCACACGAGAGCTTTTATGATCCTTTCAAACATCACGACTTTGCTTCAACTTGTTGTCATTTGTGTTTGTTCACCTTTCACGTTTGTTGTGTAAGTTTCACCTTTCACTGTCCATTACACCGGTCCGATCTGTAACACCTTTCGATACGCATCAGCGTGCTTTTGACACAAATTGTTGATTGACACATGTCGCCGAATTTCTGTTTCCTCTCTTCCCCAGGTACGAGAGTGGCTCAGGAAGACTCACAAGGACGGGCGAGTGTGCTTCGGCATTTCCGACCACAAAACTGGCAACAAGTGGTAGATCAGTGCTGACCCTACTCTGTTGTTGAAATTACAGCCATCACCTGCCCAAGGTCACCAGCCAGGAGATGAGGCGGGCAGTGGAGACGGAAGCGGCGGCCTCCTGCACTGAGGAGCAGAGGAGCAAGGTGGCGAGGTACCTGGCGCACACCAGTGCCGTGGCGAACGAGCACTACGTGATGAGGACCATGGGTGATTCGAACTCAGGTGCCGCCGTGCTCTCTGTTCTCCAGGGGGTCAGGTGAGTGACGGCGACTTACGCTTGGACACGTTGCAACGTGTTTCTCATATGAATCGGCTTTGTATTGCAGTCCAGATGAAGCAGCGGAGCCGGTGGCCAAGCGCAAGAGGAGAGACGTCGACCAGGAGACGAAGGGCTTCACCGAGTTCCTGGAAGTGTTCCCGGTGACTCTCCAGGGTCAGCCGCCTTCCAAGGCAGCAATGACCGGTCGTTTTACGACAAGTGGAGGATTCTGTAGTTTGCAAAGTCGCGAGAAACACCTTCTGTGTAAGTAGGTGTCAAGGACGGTGTGTGTGTGTGTGTAAGTAAGTAAGAATCTGCTTCATACTTAATTTTTTTTTGTTTGTCTTCACAGCCAAGTGCTACCGACGCCAGCCGACGGTCAGCAAGCTGCAACACATGATTGCCATGAAGGGCTGGAAAGCCAATCATCCGACGAAACCACTCCCACAAGAACCCCAACGTCAAGCCCCAGCTTTGCAGGATGGAGTTTCACACTGGGGTGAAGGACACCTTGCTGCTGATTGCTGCAAAAGACATCGCTGTGGGCGAGGAACTCCGCTTCGACTACGGTGTGAAGCGGAAGTCTTTCCGTGAGGAAGGTCTGGACCTCGAGTGGCTGGATGAATGACCGTAAACGTCGCTCATTTGTCACTGTCCATGCAGTGTTGCTCACCATGCTAATTTCTTTCAAGAATGCGCCGGAAGATGGAATTTTAATGGACTCGATTTTATTGTTTCTGCCAAATGTCTTCCTGTAACAACTTGTGTATATTATTGTAAATTAAGTCCAAGAGAACCAAAACATAATGTATAAAATGAAGTATAAGTAAATGTATGCATTTTTCTAACACCGATATGATGCAGGATGTAACGACCGTGAATGGTGAGAGGAGCATGTA
Source organism: Paedocypris sp. Pulau Singkep (assembly GCA_017309775.1). NCBI lineage: Eukaryota > Metazoa > Chordata > Actinopteri > Cypriniformes > Paedocypris > Paedocypris sp. Pulau Singkep. Next base: position 35,149 of record MU204258.1, read on the forward strand.
GCTCCGTTACCGTTTTCTGCCGCTGCTGTGTTCAGTTCACCTTTTCTGTAACGCTCTCCCACGGGTAACGCAGACGGAGATATACTGCCAAATAAAAAGGTATTTTTTGTGAGCTTCCCATCAGCCGCCTAGTTGTTTCTTTTGGCGCATTCCCGTGGCGCATCCGGGCCGGCGTTACAAGGACAAGACCGTGACAAAAGCAGCGTGAAAACACATTCACGGCTCCTTCAGAAACACATGGTGTTGTCCCGAGGACAGCTGTGATTGGCTTCAGCCGCCCGCAACCATATGTGTATTAAAGCTTTGCCCGTGAGCCAGATGTAGAGACCAGAAGAGTTATAGGTTTCAGACCCATGATCTACAGCAGTGGAAACGTCATGTTATTTCCCTGTGGAGCAGCACTGAAACTGATGCCGCCTTCGGTTTACAGCTCACGGAGGAACTGCTGCTGGTGGAGGAGCTGACGCCGCACGCCCCAAGCCTCCCATAGCTACGGTCATCTGTGACATGCATTTTCACTCCTGCATTCAGATATTTACACTAGTGTCGCGTCAGTCAGTAAAGAGTAAAGACACGTACTGCCATGTGTAATGTACAGCAGGTCTGCGGTTCTGACTCTCAGAGCAGGTGAGCAACACTTCATCTCCACTAGGTTCAGTCTGCATGTGCACTGGACTCTACTCAGTCATAACCACAGTGTCATGATTCACTGCTGCAGTACTACTACTAAATATGCAGCGCACACTAACTAATAATTACCTAATTATTATGCTCATATCTCAAACCAAATATAATAAATGAATTGCTTACATCACTTTAGTTTTGTTACCCGTGACCAAACCTTATATTATCTGTCTTTCAGAGGATTCATCAGCTCCTCACGCTTCAGCAGCAGGTAAAGTCAAAGCTTTGTTCTGGACATCAACTTGTCTGCTTTCAGTGAGAAGACAGTTTGAAGTGACTTTTTCCCTCCTCTTCCAGAAGAATCCCAGAAAGACCATTGAGTCTGTGTGTGTGTGTGTGTGTGTGTGTGGTGCATGAGTGTGTGTACGAATCTACCTCTAAATATAAATACACACAAATGATTAGAGTTTAATTTATTCGTTTTTATTAGTATGTGTGTCTTTCATTGAATTTTATAGTGAATCGACATACATTGACCATCGCATCCTTCTTGTGTAACTATGACATGACGAAAAATGCGGCACTTGCAGCCCGGCATCAGATCAACACGGATGGCTACCTGGCTGTAACATGCCATATTGTGCTTGAGGAAGGCAATCTCAGCTCAGCGCTGTTGGGAGTGCAGGCATTCACACATTCACACACGCTGTTCAAAATATAGCTGGTGTGAAAGTCTCCCTGATGGAGGATTGGGGAATTGCTAATAATTGCTAATTTGCTGAATTGCTAATTTGTGCGCTTTGAGACGGTTAAACTGTGAAAAGCGCCTTACAAATACCCATTATTATTATTATTATTAATAAGGTGGCATGGTCACTGACTGTGCCCCCAACATGGTTGCGACCAGCTCATCGGGCAGCTACGAGAGAAGCTTTACACTTTACAATCAATGAGCATCATGTCCCGAGCTACACTCCTAGCTAGGGACCTACTTTTCCTTCCTCCCATATTTTATTGTATAATGTCAATACTTTCCTTCCCCTCCTCACTCAACATCTTCATTGTTATATAACTAATCTCGTCCCTTCCTGGTGCAGACTTCCTAGTTTTTGCTACTTTTAAATTGTCCCTATTCGTTTTTGTTTTTGCTGCTGATGTACAAAAAAATTTCCCCAAGTGGGATAAATAAATAAATAAAGCCTTTACTACTTCTTTGTCAAGTTCACCCATATTAAACAGTGTTTTTCTTTTCCCCATTTCTACCCATTTTATTCAGTGCCTCAATTTTCAGACTTAGTTTATTCTCTGTCCCTTTTTCCTTCTTCTGTTATATTATTAGAACTGTGGATCTTCACACAGGCATTAACTAGTACTTCAGCCTTCACAAACACTGCTTAAATACTCCAGAGTAAATGAGGTGCAGGTGACCTGTAATTAGAGGAACTCAAGATAAAGTCCACTGACCTCTAGTGGCGAAGAGAAACACTACAGTATGATAACATTTTTTTTATTTAGAATATGTCTGAAAGTGTTTTCACACTTGACTCGTTTAACCCTTTCAAAAGCAGAGCAGAAATGTTAATAACTACATTTCTATAAAAAATACCAAACGTACATGGAGAGTTCCTGCATAAACAGATTCTTGTGTGAATATAAAATGTCTGGGGTTTTAAAAAATCTGTCCAGTTGGTTTATTTTAGAGAAATGTGTACATAAATAATTTTCTCCGTTCTGTAACATTAAAATATACATCGAAAAAACCTTTATCTAGTTTGTAACCTTTTGTTTCACAGTTTAGAATGATGATATTCTAAATAACATGTGATTATCCAGCTGTAGTGTTTCTCACTGCCACTAGAGGTCATGTGACTTCTTCTGATTTCCGGTCACCTGCACCTCATTTACTCAAGAGTACTTAAGCAGTGTTTGTGAGCTTTGTCTGGCTGTTTAGTTCTGAGACTCTTCTGGAAGTTTAGTGTTTAAGATCCTGTTTCTTCCCTTCAAAAGGTTTTATTTCATTACAATACTTCAGTTTAAATCAGAGTTAACAAAGCAAAGTTCAACATGTTCATTTTTTGTATATGCTTAAAATGTATGTTTTAGTGATTTCGTTTTTGAAAAACTTTGTCTTGGTCCCACAACTACCCTTTATTTTACTTGGGGAAAATAAAATAAAGAAAGAATAAACCAAGTTCTTGTACTAAAAATAGTTTTTTCCAGAACTGTTACAGACAAGAAGATATTACAAATTTCAGTCTCACTACAGTTTTGGTGAAAAAGTGTCTTCTAGCTCTGTTGCCTTTTGATCACCAGAATAGTTCACACTTCACTCGACTCTTATGTGTCTCCAAACCCACCGCTGCTATAAGTCACATTCTCAACAGTCCTGGAGCTGATGCACTCAACCTCAAGAATGTCCTAATCTAACCTGCCGTTTATTTCTAAAATTGAAACCCTGATCCACAAACATTTGAAATCTAATAACTCCTGGACAAAAAAAATCAAAGCGCATGTGTGAATGTGAATGTAAAAGTAGAAGTGTTACTGTGTTGTGAGTGTGTGGGGATATTTCGTAACACTTAATGCGCTGAAAGCGAGCGGACCGAACAACACACAGTATTTGTGAACAAAGTGAATTTGTTGTTATTAAGGTGTCAAATAATGGTGAAAACCTGATAGAATCGTGGTAAAACGGTTAAAATGCTAACAAGGTAGCGTCCAATCAAACAAAACGAGGTTCCTATCTTACTATAACTAAACTGCTAAAATGTCTTTAAACACAAAGAAACACGTAAACTTCAGTGAATGGCTGACTAAACTACTACTAAACTAACTAAACATACGCTAGTTTGCAAGTTAAATACCAACATTATGTGCAATCTTTTTTTTTTCCAATTCTTTACTATTGTGATAAAAAAAATTGATTGCTCTTATCTCTCAGTTCTTGGTGATTTTTATGACGACGCCAAGTGTATTTACAGGAGGTATACAAAGTTTCTCCAGGAAAATATCCAACAAACAGTATATTAATGGTTTTTACGATACACAAACTTACAATCGCTCTACAACAGACTTGGTTCACAAGCATACAAACACGTTTCTGACTTTCACTATGAAGTAAGACTTGAATTGAATTGAATTGAATTGAATTGAAAAATCCTTTATTAGTCCCACAGCGGGGAAATTTCACACACTTAACACACTATGACTAGAATATTTACAAAACTTAAAGGTTGTCTTGTGAATGAAGATAAACATAAATCAGATGGGCTGTAGAAGAGATCATATTGTGTTGTGTTTTTATAGAATATGAAGTGCTCTCTCTAAAGAAGTTAGAACCTGTGATAATGAGAAGAAACCCTCACAGGCTGATGAGGACACACCAATTACCAGGACTGTTACGTGCAATGTGTGTCGTTCAGGAAAGGCTTCCTTGTATTCTTGCAGGTGTTTCTACACAGAGGACAGATCAGCTTCATCTGGACATTTTCTGAGGAACATCTGTTTTGCCACAAAGATTTCATTTTTCAGACGTGCTTTGTCTGCCACTGTGCCAACAGCACCGCCAGAGGCTGCATGTGTTGAAACCATAGTAAGTGCATTAATTATTTATTTGAAAGATTAAGTCAAGTTTTACTAAGTGTTACTAAAGCTCAGTGTTGTCCAGAAGTGTGAATCGGTCAAACCTGTCGACACGTGTGAATGAGCAGAAGATGGAGCTGGAGGAGAAGGTGTGAGTCTCTGATCTTTACTGGCCTCGACAAATACCATCATCTGTGTTGCTTGAGTGTCATTCAGACGTCCTGATGCTGTTGTGATTGTGATTTCTAAGCTGATGGAGACATTTCTGGAGTCGTCGTGGGTCGTTGCTGGTAAAGATCTTCCATCTTTTGTTCTCCGCTTACGCTCCTGAGGTTCTGCAATAGAGATTCATGTGTTTAGTTTTATGAGCGGCATTGTGACCTTTCAGCTAGGAGTTTAGTCCTAATTCTTTTGTCTGGGTTTCTGATTTGGGAGGATTCTGACCTGCTTGTCGACACAAAATGTATATGCTTACTTTAACTCTTGACTCACAATGTATTGACTCCGTTCGCTCACACTGTAAAAAAAAAAAAAAAAACAACCCTGTAAATGTAGGGGAACTTTAACATAAAATTGCAGTTTTTTCTTCTTTGTTTTGTTGTTAACTGCAAGTTACTGTGTTTTACAACTCATCATGGGAAAACGTGTTCGCTCGAGTTTCATGGCCGACCAAACACAATATCTGCTGTAATTTAACAGTAGTATGCAATTCATTTAACTGAGACAAGCAAATGCTCTTTGAATCGTGTCTTGGGATATTTAAAAGTTTGTTTGTTCAAATCAGTTTAAAGCAGCGACCTTCTCATACGAAAATGGCGATGACTAAAGCTTTTTGGAATTCAGTGTTTTCTGTTTTCCTTTTCTCAGGCTGGCAATATTGTGCAGCAGTGCTGAACACACATTTATTATTGTTCGGCAAATAGTGGCATGTTCATTAATTCGGTTGGAGAGGCTGAATAAAGTCACTGTACCGCACACACTGGGTCACTTTCAGCTGGTTATTGGACACTTTAAACATCTTTACTTGGATCACATGACTCACTTTTTTTGTATTCAGCAAACCTCTGAAAGAACATTCTTCATCTAAGCAATAAATTGTGTGAACTTTATAATATTATCTTAAGTTATACTAAAGTGATGTCATAACTTAATATTAATATTTTACTGCATAATTAAAATGATGTCAGATGTTTACAGATGACCACATATTAATTGTAAGTCGCACACATTCAGTAGAACTCATTGTGGAACAGACCGGGATATCTCTGTTTGGCTTTCTTTATTCTACTTTTGTGCAACAGCTTCCTGCTCTGTTAGTCACATGCAAAGATTTATTTACCATATACATGTACAAAGTACACTCTCAGTAAAAAATAATCTGAAAAACAGATGGAAATTTGTTATTAGTTTTGATTCTCTCTCTCTGTGATCACACATTTTAACTAAAGGAACAAAACGGCGATTACATTCATATTAAAAGAAGCAAAACACAGTCACGAGACTAAACAAAGCTGAAAGTCGACTGAAGCATCGCTGTCCTCGTTTCAGTTACAGTCTTATTAATCATCATCGTGCTGCTGTGCACAAGTCACGTATGCGCACTTTACCAACTTGAAACTAAACGTCAGCTCGCCCTTGCTTTCCAGAGCAAAAGCTCATCGCAGCTGTGCTGGCTGAGCACAATACTATGGATAAGGCTGCCTGTTTCATAGTATTTCTCACCGGACGTGAAAACTTCCAGCTTAAACTGCAGTTCCTTTGATTATATTGACTGCAAATAATTGCATTGCACTCTTCTTTCTATATGTGCTCTGGATATATTTCTACGTATGATGACGTGGGGAAGGGTTCACAATCAGGTCTTAAAAATGGCGGTGCCTGAATAAAATGGGATTCAGCTGATGGAAAGAAACTGGGCTGTAAACAACAACAACTTTTGTAGCCTAGTCCTGTTCTCCAGACGTTGCTGTTGACTACAGAGCAGCTGAGTTTCCTGAGGAGGTGCCGAGGATGTTCTCTGTGTTGGAAGAGCGTTTGAGTTTGTTGTCGAAGATGCTGCCCCGGTATCTGTGTTCCTCCACTAATTCCACCGTCTCCCCATGAATGGTGGAGGAGGATGATGATGCGGCCAGGTTTTTTTGTTTCTTGAAAAAAGTCACCACCATCTCTTTGGTTTTGGCTGTTTAGATCCAGATGAGACCTATCCCACCAGTCCACAAACTCCTGCAAGTGTTGTGAGGAGCCAGAAAGCAGAGAGACCAGAACTTTGTCATCTGCGTATTTCACTTAGTGATTGTTTGAATTTCAGTTGCAGTGTGTGAACTCATTCGACTGGTTAGACGAGTAACAACAGTAACACCTCTTGCTAATTTGTTAGACTATAGGTGTGATCAATGCCACCAAAACAAAAGCGATCGTTGTGGACTATTAGAGGCGTCAAAACAACACCACTCTCACTACACATTATTGGTGAAGAAGTGGACACGGCGAAGTTCACCCCGTGCTTGTGTTTTAAGAATTTAAAAAGTGAATTTTATCACATATAAAGGTGAGAGATACCAACACAGAGAAAGTTCTGGGTTTGTGTAAACTTTGAGGACAAAACACAACAATAGACTTATATTGTTCGTATCAATGTAAAATATAATTAAATATATAAAACATTGATGTAGTGTAATATACATTATATTTACGTAACATACATAACATGTATATATAATGTTACATAAAATGTACACTTACATACAGTAAATAAAAATGTACTTTATAATGTATTCTATTTTTTTTAAAAAATAAAAAAACTCCGTATACTCCTAAAATTACTTAGAATTGAATTTATTTTGACTCTGTAGGTGATCTCTAATACTTTAAAATATACAATTAAACTTTTGGTTTTAAACAGTAAAAAAAAAAGTGTGTTTCAGTTCTTGGTGTAAAATTTTGAAATTAACACAACTTAATTTAAAACGAGGTTCTTTTCTAAAATAGTCTCAAGTCTTTAAATAATTAAGTA
>MU204259.1:1441-14975 GCA_017309775.1 Paedocypris sp. Pulau Singkep
GAGAGAGAGAGAGAGAGAGAGAGAGAGAGAGAGAGTGAGAGAAACAGAGAGTAAGAGAGAGAGAAAAGAGAGACAGACAGAGACAGACACAGAGAGAGAGACAGAGAGAGGACAGAGAGAGAGATAGAGACAGAGAGTAAGAGAGAGAAAAAGAGAGAGAGAGACAGGGCAAGGGAAGAGTAGTTTCTCTTGTGATAAATGATTTTAAATTACATCAGACCAAAATATATTGCAAAATACATGGAGTATATTGTATTATACTAGTGGTCCCCAACTTTTATTTTGTCGCAGAAGTTTAAGTTACTTGATATTTGAATTAAATTTTTATATAAAAAAATGTATATATCTGCTTTTTTGTTTTTAAAATGTTTGACACCTGTTTAAAATTAGACTTGATTATTTTCCTCGCTTATACTTTGAACAAAGAAATTACTACAGCTCAGAAACGAACAAAAAATTTGTAGTTGCGGTCAAACCTGAGCCACTATGTGTTTCGTTGCGCTCCTAATTCTGTTATTACGACGCACATATTCAATGTATAATGCACTGAGCCTCTTACTTTTTTACTAACTCATAAAAGCTCTTCTGCTATTAAATACTTACATACTTGATTTTAGTGAATTTAGCCCGCTAAAATGAAGCTTTAAAAATTATATAAATTACACTTAAAAATTGTATATAACACAATTCTTCATGAAGCGTGACATGCTAAGTGTTATGTGTTGCTATTATACTTGTTGTTACCTGTAGAGGCTGATGCTCGCGGTACTTCGTTGCTGATGTACTGTCAAGTCAGTAAAGTCAAGTAAAAAGTACGAGTGAGATGCAACAGACCTGTGTGTCATTCTTGGAATCGGAGTTGAATGTTATTACCATATTTTTCGCCATATAAGACGCACCCAATTTTAAAGGAGGAAAATCTAGAAAAAAAAAGATTCTGAACCAAATACTGTAGTAAAATATTTTACATCAACTGTATAAAAGTCAACAGCAGTTTAAGAACAATTGTATGTCAAACATGTGACATGAACAGTCAGTAAAGTCAGTAAACAGTGAGAGTAGCGCTGGGCGGTGTAGCGGTATTAACCTGAATATACCGGTATTGAGATGTGCCACGATATGGATTTTGCAATATCGTGGATACCGTGATAATTCATAAATTAGATTTTGATACAAGTATATAAACACCTTAATACAGTATTACACATTAGTTTTGTTACAAGCTGTAACTTACAACTACCAATGACGGCACAGACATTACTAATCAAACACAGTTTGTACCTTCATATGCCTGCCGCTCCGTTTTCTGCGCTGTGCCTTTAAGAGCGGCTGCTTGAAGACGTGCGCGAGAAAATCTGCTCGTTTTATTTTGATCAAAGTCTGTTTTCGTTTGGAAAGCATGGATTCATTGTTTCACAAGATTCTGCACGAGAAAGAAAGCGAGGCAACGTATGTAACACCGCGGTATTGCACACTAAGATGGCGGTGAGCGCGCTCCGCGGATCTCCGCATTCGTCGTATAAGACGCACCAACTTTTCACCCTCAGTTTTGGGGAAGAAAAAGTGCGTCTTATACGGCGAAAAATACGGTAAGCGTAATGATGCAGATATAATTACGCGTTTTTGTTTTGTCATTACTACAATGGTGTGTGTTACGAAGCCCATTTTCGAGAAAATATCATCTCTAGTTTTGTACAAAATTGCTTCAAGACATGTAAGGACAAATGTAGCGAAATTAATTCATGCCAGGAGCAGTTTTGTAAGGCTAACATTTAGCATATAAATGCGCTAATTTTGCGCCAAACCTCGTTTTTTTCACGAGTGATAAAATACTGTAATTAAAAACATGTTACATAACAGTTATTGAAAGTTAAAAAAAAATGTAAATGAGTACTGTGGGACTGAAGAAATGAAAAAAAATTATTTAATTTTATCTTTCCGGTTGAACAGCAATGCGTGCCGCTAACTGTCCGAGTGAAAGAGGAGACGATTCATCTGACTGGTCTCTTGTTATTCACACTTTTTGCTCTCATCCAAAAACCGAACCAAAATTCAGTCACGTGATAACATCCACGTCACTCATTGGCCAGTTGTGTCCTTTTAATATTTCCTAAACTGCTTTTCAATTAATCAGAATTGCGGTAAATTCCAGTTGGAGTAGATAAAGCCAATAGACAGAATGCCGTTATTTAGTCTGGAGAGACGACTGCACTGGCTTATTGTGCCTATATTAAACTATTGAACTATCGTATAAAGTTTGTATTGAGCGCTTGAGACAAATATTTATTATATATTATATGTCGCGCAAATGCGGCAGCAAAAAAGAATTTTTATGTGCGAAGCCACTTGGCACTTCACTTCAGGAGAAAGCGTAACACGCTAATAAACCAGAGATATTCGCCACAAGCAAACCGTACCAGAGTTTGGTTGGAAGTCTACCAACACCAGCTTTTCTCTTGGTCTCGGTACGCTTGTTTGGTTCGCTTTGAGTGCGGATCAGTTCGATTGACGCTTTCACACCTGCACAAACCAACCGTAGCAAACAGAGAAACGAACTCTGGTGCGATTCATTTGAACTAAATAAAGGCAGGTGTGAAAGCAGCCCGAGTCTTTACTAAAACACAAGATGCAAGCAATCTGAAAAGGGGCATCACACAGATGAGCACTTCAAAAACAAAAGCTCCAGGAATATCTGGCATGGGATCAAAACCCTCACTGACTATAAGAACAGCAGCACTACCACAAACACAACAGGCTTCACACTCCCAGACACCTTAAACAACCTCTTAAGACAACAGGACCACAGAAACAAGCTCACTCTTCATCACCACATGGAGCTAACCCAAGTCCAACGGTTTCAGGTGAGATCCGCTGGAAGCTGAATAGATGTGAAGAAATCAGCTGGTCCAGACCATCTCTTGCTTCTGCACATCCCAGTCCCAACGGAAATCGGCAAGAAAAACGCAGTGAACTTTTGCCCATCATCACAAATTGCAGTTTGCCTACAGGTTAAACAGCTCAACGTGGCCATAACTGCTCACCCACGCAACAGCGGAACTCCACAAGGCTGCGTACCAAGTCCTCTCCTCTACTCACTCTTCACCACTACACACACACACACACACATGACACCACCACAGTCGAGCTGATCTCACAGAGCAGCGAGACGGCCTACAGGAAAGAGATCTAGTCCTTTTCAAACTGGTGCACACACAACAACTCGGACTGAAATGCAAGAACGCACCTGGAACGCACCAATAGAACCTACTAATAAACTTCTACTGGCCATCACGAGCCTACTGACCTACTGCTTCGGTTCTTCAGCTGCACAGAGAAGAAGCTGTCTCGTTGTTTTGAACACGTCAATGTTTTCTATAAATCTGCATTTTGAATCTTGATTTTGGCTCTCCCATTACCACATTGATAATCGTGAACACAGAACAATGTTGTTTTCACTCAACGTTGAAGAGTAAAAATGACACGGGCCAGAGTGTAACACCCTTTATTGCATTTGTTGGGTTTGCAAAAAACATTCGCTAGTGAACATTTACACTAGTAGTAGAAAACTCTCATCGGTTAAGACCAGAGGTTGGCAAACTTTACCTTTTACTCTGTGATTTGTGAGGGTTTGTATAGTTTTGCTGTTGAGTAGCAGCCATCTTTGGTCAGGTGAACCGCGCCTGTTCTTAAACCAGTGCCATCCACTCTACCATCTCATTTTGAACTGGCTTTGTTCCTGCTTCCTGTGCTGTTCAGACGCACACCAGCATAGAACAAACATTCTAGTTTTGTTTGCCTTTTGATTAGGGATCTTATACATGTAATTGTGCGTCTGTGTGTGTGTGTGTTTTTTTTTCCTAGCCACTGTGGCGATCTAGCTTGCTCTTCTGGTCATACCCCACCATAGTCTGAACAACAACAGACATATTTTTTCCCTTTTTAACAGACTCTTTTCCCCCACAAATTTTTAAAACTCATATAAAGAATCGACATTTCTTTTTTTAAAGACTTTTTCCACAACGTTTTTGCGTTGGTCTTGGACTAAGAAAATCGCTTTGCAAATGAACTTGAACTTGTGTGTGTGTGTGTGTGTGTGTGTGCAATGAACGCAGCTGTAGAAAAAGCCTACAGACTGTAAATAAGCCATTCAAAGAGGAAATGAGTTTTTTGTGCTTTTAACAGGCACATCCGGCTTTGCGTACGGCAGCTGTGTGTAGGAAAGGCCTGCGGGAGTGAAGCGCTTATCTGGGATCAGAGTTAACCTGTGCTGAACCCTCCACTACCCCCCCGAGCACCAACACACACACACACACACACTATTCTACTGACTTACACTCAAGAGGAGATGAAGACAGAACAAGAGCTGATGCCTTTATCAGCCAGATTTTCTATGCCTACGTCCACCCACACGCTCTCTCTCTCTCTCTCTCTCTCTCTCTCTCTCTCTCTCTCTCTCTCTCTCTCTCTCTCTCTCTCTCTCTCTTCCTGCTCATTTACCTCATCTCATACTCTCATGCTGAGATTCTCATCTTCCTCAAACCTCCTCCTATGGAAAACATCTATAGAGATATGAATATTGCACACGCACACGCACACACACAGGTCACAATGCTTCCATAGTTTAGAAGGTTGTGCGTTAATATTGTTAATTGTACGTAAACTTGTGAACATACACAAGCAGCGGGCAGCCCAAGTCATGGCACCCGGGTAGCATGTGGGCATCAGTGTCTCGCCCGAGGCCACAGGTGAAGAACCAGTCAGAAAGGGATTCAAACCTGCAACCTCCGAGGCCTCTACCATCACAGAGAGTGGATTGAGCGTGTTTATATGTATAAATATATACTGTATTTATGCGAATAGAAGCACCTCTTTTTTAAACTTTCGACACTCAAAAACTCAGGGGGTGCTTATGATCGTCGATTTCAAATACCGTATTTACTCGACTAGAAGTCGAAGATTTTTTATTAAAATTTCAGACTCAAAGTGGGGGACTCGACTTATATGCGCGGTCTACCGAAATACAAAATATTTTACTCAAGACAGTGCCACTGAGAAGAAAATTAAAAAAAAAATACAGGACTTCTACTGATTGGTATTTATGTAAAGACTTTGAGTAAAATAAAGGCAAACTATTTCACACAATGCAACTCCCAAACAGTCGTTTCTTCGACTTTTACCTCAACTGGAGATGGTCCAGAGAACATTAGATACTTGTCTAAGCTACTAGTTAAATTACAGCACAAGCCGTGAAAAGATGATATTTGAAGTGGTACTAGTGGTCTTATTTCGGAAGGGGGCGCCGCTAGTGTCCCCGTGGGCCCCAAATAACCCGAAATGACTTTGTTAACATTTGGTTTCTACTCATTTCTACTTTTTCACTTTTCTCATTTCTTTCCCCCGTCTTAAAAGCGGGTCTAAACAGAAAACCACAATCTCACAGCTGAAGTGGAGGCTTAAAAGCGGATCAACTTATAAGCGAATAAATACAGTATGTAAATATAAGCCACCAATTGACTGTATTTCAAGTCAGGAACAATCACAAATAAACAGACACAAGTCGCCTTTATGCAGCTGCGTGTGTATTCGCACAGTATATATAATGTTAAACAATGGTGCGTAGTCAGACGTGCTACAGTAGAAGCTTTTATTAGCTCAATAACAGAAATAAAGAAACATTAGACACACCGCAACACTTAACAGAGACAAAATAACACTGGAAGAAGTAAGATTAAACTAAATAACACAGTACAATAATTTATATTACAACACATTTTGCCTGTGTTCTTTGCCCTGTGTTTGATGTCCTGTGCTTTAGTGTGTTTGTGTGTTTTCTCCATGTATACACCAGGTAGGACTTTGGATTTTGGTTGTTGACTTTGATTTTTTGCTAATCTTTTGGATTCGGACCTTTTGGATTCGTTTTTTTTGTTCTGTCTGTTTTTGTGTTTTGGACTTTTGATTTTTGACTTTTTAAGTCAAAAGTGTTTTTTCCCTTGAGTTGATTTTGGATTGTTTCCCTGAATTTAGGGTTCTCTCTTCTCTGCTAGTTTTTTTAAATAATTGTTGTTGGGGACAACGAGTCTACAGTAGGACAGTATTGGGAATGTGTTGCTGGATCAGCTTGAACGGACTGGAATCGATTTGAGTTGATCCTGACATGCCAACAAGTACAAACTCATGTAGGCCACGGCAGAACTGAGTGTGATTGTCACTCGTCGAACAAAGTGCATTTGGTTTCGTTACGCACGGTTTTTAAAAAGTCCATGATCCCGGAACCTCCTGTGCCTCTTTCTTCCAGCGCCGCGGGGGCTTTCTGGACCGTCTCGGATGCGGATTGCTTGTTGGCACGGAGCTGCTTGGCTCGAGAGGCTGGAACGCTGATGTAGCGCGTGACCGTGTTGATGTGGTAATTCCGAAAGTCCCGCAGTCGAGACGCACACTGTCGAAACGAGCGGCTCAGCTGTTCATCCGCCCGCTGCACCACAAAGTTCGCCAGCGAAGGGCGACGAGAGATTTCCTCGATAAAGCGCTTGTGAGATGGAGGCATGTAGTCTCTCATTCTTCTCAGGAAGTCGCCTGAGGAGACAGTCCATAAGAATAGCACACAATCGGTTTCAAGGTGCTTTTTCACAGTCAAAGAGAATCCCAAAGCACAAATTAAACCGTCTCAAACGCATGTTAGAGTGTTTAGAGTACGACATTTCCTGAGAGGTTCTGACCGATGGAGCGTTGTTTGAAAGCAGATTGAAAAACGATCTAAAATTAAAACTAAAAGTAACACGAACAGTTAGAAGACACGTGTTTATCGGCATCATTTCAAATAAATAATGATTATATTTAAATAACAAATAAATTGAGTTATAAAATACAGTCTTAATAAATCTAAAACCAATATTGTTTATTGCATATTTAAAGTGAAATTAATTATAGGCAACTGTAAAACCAACATTGTTTTTTTACACACCTATAAGATATCTGCATCCGCAGTTTTAGCTTATTACAAGATCACTTAAAAATCGTTAAAATTAATCACATTTAAATTTGTACATTCATTGTACAGAATTAGTTGGTATAGAAAGTTGGTATAGTAGTTTCAACTCAACAGTACCAAAAAGGCAGAGAATGTTATTTAATGACATTCACTAATATCGGAGAGCATCAGTTTATCAAATGTTTTAAATTAATGTTTTATGTTTAAATTTTTTTTTACTTCCCATTTTATTTGCTATGGTTGTTCTTGTTTTGATGCGTATTAAGAAAATTAAAAAGAAAGAAAGTGAATTAGTTCAATCTGAACTATATGAAGTTATTATCAGAATGGCCACAAGGAGTCGTATCAAAACATTGCTCTGCATTTACCATCCAGTGAAATTACACAAACATAGTGAAGTGACACACACAAACCCGAAGCAGTGGAAAAAACAAGACTTTAAACATACACCGATTTTGCTCAAGCAGCCGATTTCGCTAATATTCAAATTGTGACCATACAACAGCGAGTTTAAAACTGTAAATTGATAGATGCATCTTTTTTGGGGGGTAAAAAATAGAAGGATTTGACTGAAGGCCAGAATTCTGCGATAAGTTACAGCCATTCTGGTGAAACGTGTAATTACTCAATCACACAAAAACATTTACATATTTATTAGTGCTGTCAAAGTTAACGTGTTAACGCACATGATTCATTTTAAGTGCTTAATGGCGTCAGTTAATTTTAACGCCATTAATCACAGTTTCATTTTTTTACTTTCATTTGGTAACGTGTAATCAATAGAACCAAGAGAGCTGTGCGCTGTCTCCAGGTGCGGCTCATTAAGATCAGCAGCTCACAGTCATCGAGTTCAGGTGTTGTCACTTAGGCAAAAAGTGTTTGTAACACTGACCTACTTTTCCCCTCAGCAGCAACACAGACACGTTCCTTTACAACTGCAATATCAATAACTTGCTCTGTTCAAAAAGCCGAAGCTTTAGATTCATACGGATTAGATAAACAGACAACACTGTATTTACTTACACTTATGTTTAAAAACAGACATTCTAAGCTTTATGTAGACGTGTGTCATGTTAGAGTCACGTATTTATTAAGTTAGTTTGTTTTCAGCTGACAAAGATAACAGAAAAACAAAAACAGTTTTAGTTTCATTATTATTATTTTTACAAAAAAAACAACGTCCTGTTTTTCTTAAGAGTGTAACCTAAAAAAAAATATGTACTTCAAACTTGATGGATAACACTTATATGTAAGACCAAAAATGTACTTTTTTTGTGCTTTATCTTGGAAAAAAGTGTGACTCGACAAATTGCAAATTGAACAAAAATTATACTCAATTAGTTTACAGTATGTAAACGAGTGTTTATTTAGTGTTGATTTTACAATAATTTACATATAGCACTTTCAATATTACAAGATTTAGTCTTTTAATCGCGATTAATTTGGTCAGGGAAGTGTGATTAACTAGTTAAAAAAAAAAGAATCGTTTGACCGCACTAACATTTATAATAACGCACAGACGAGCGTCTTACCGCCGCGGCCGTGATGGCTGATTCCCAGCAGCTGGTCGAAGCAGTGGAGGACGCTGCTCTGTGCGGCGCTGCCTCCCGACAGCTCCATCGCCTTCTCCTCAACCCCCTCATACACCAGACCTTCTGACATCGACGGGTTGTCCCTCCACCTAGCGGAAAATCCACCTCAATCTTCTTACCAGAAGAAAGACAAATAACTGCGTCTGACTCACCCAGACAGAAAAATCCGTATCACGCCGTAGAATACAGAGGGATCAACGTGATCTGCAAACAGAAAGACTGGATGATATCTTTAAACAGAGTCTTTAAAGCAGACCTGGGCAAGAACTGCAGAACTGAACGGCTGATATTATTTGCCAACGTAAATTCGCTTAATACGTTATGAAGGTTTATTTTATTTTCTTTATGAACACGAGTAAAAGAATTGTACTAGTATATTTTTACCTTTTGTTTTTACACTGTCAGAGAACAGTAAAGGTTTGCTTTGCATTGACGTATTCGCTGCGAAACCGCATTCGCAGATTTTTCTCTTTATCTCAGTGGTTTTTTGATTTTAAAATCTTGCTCTCGCATTAACTTCTGCACATTTTGATTCACTTTCGCACTTTCTGCTTTCCTCCGCGCTCATCTTTCCAGAGGGAGCTCAGCACATCAATCACCAAACAGGTCGATTTTTGCACAAAAAATATTTGAGTATTTACACTACTCGCAGTACAGTTCTTATTTCTGTTCGATCCTTCTCTCCACGATCACCATGCAAAAGCCTGAAAATAGCATCAAATGTCCACGACGAGGTGCATTGTTATGAATTTTGCGTTTGCGGAATCGGGCTACAACTGTATTTCCTTCATATCCCAAAATGTGTTTTTTGTTTGTCGAATTTTAGAACCCAATGTGATCCATGAATCCAAATACTTGCCCACTCCTGCTTTAAAGTCACTTTATTATCATCACACCTTACTTTTAGTACTTTTTAATTAGAGCTTTTTGTAGTTTTATGTTGTAATGTTATATGTTCGTATCTGTTCGGACTGAGAGTAACGGAATTTCAATTTTCTGTAAGCATGTACTGTACATGTGACAAAATTGACAATAAAGCTGACTTTGACTTAAAGAAACGGGATGTGCTTGATGATGTGTACCGTGCATCAGTGTGAAGGCCTGCTTCATGCTCTCTATGGCCTGACCCACAGCGTCCAGAGCTTTGGTGACCTGAGCAACATCTTCAGAGTGGACGCCGTTGATGACATCAGGTATGGACTGTAAAAGCAAAAAGAGCTGATCAAAATCAAGCAAAATGAATACTGGATTAATGTATCGTATGCAAATCTTTTCAATTGCTAGAACATGATGCTGGAAGCGTGGGAGATGTTGGAGACAGGCGGCCCACCATTTGCATTTACTACTGTATAATTGATGTATAGTGTCCTATTCACACATTTTCTTGTTTGTGTACGTGTCACAAAATATTTAGTTCATAGGACGACACTGCACAAATGAGTCTTTGACACTAAAGCCCAGACAAGGGCAAACTAAGGCCCGGGGGTCACATGCCTCAAACCATTTAATCCGGACCACCGAGCTTGTAAAAACTGAATTAAAGTCAGATGTTTTTTTTTCTAATGTCAGATATTTTGTGGCAAATTTTCTTCATTTTCATTTGGAATTAAAGTCTACATTTCCTCCATGTCCCAAGATGAGTTTTTTTTTTCCCTTTGTGGTATTTAGCCGGGAATGTCTGTATGTGTGAATGGGGCTAATGATAAGTAGTAAACTTCTGTTGCCGTGGGTTCAGCTAATAATAGCTGAATTTTTTGTTATTTTTACGGTAAAATATGTATTTTTTTTTTTAATAAAACAGAATAAACAGGGAGTACGAGTACGAAAACACAACGGTCAAGCAAGTCTGCTATCGGACATTTTAGTACCAGAGGAAGTATTTTATTCTGAAGTGTGTGTGTGTGTGTGTGTGTGTGTGTGTGTTTACTGCGATTCCAAATGAGATGACACTCAACAAACCATATACAGAAATCTACAGTTAAGGACAAAAAAATGTAATAATACATTTATTAATGTAATATATATATATATGTTTATGTTTTGCATACTATATATATAAAACATTATATTCATTTCAAAAGTAGATTGCGAACCGAAAATGAGTGTGCACCCCGATTACACTACGTATATTACTATAGTATAATGGCCTCTCTGAGTTTGATCAAATTGACATCAACCTGTGGAGAGCGTGAAAGCTTCAGCAGAGAGCGTGAGAGAAGTGTCAGAACCTTGAGGCCCGGAGCAGCAGCCATCTCCACCAGCAGCGTGACCAGAAGGAAGCCTCTCAGACTCTCGCCTCCAGGCAGACGCAGCAGCAGCTCCAGGTTCCTTCTCAAAGAAATGACGCAGTGAAACACGTCTCTGAAACCTTAAAGCCGCTCAACACAAACTCAAAGCAGTGAGAAACAGAAAGATGGCGCCCTCTGCTGGACAATCAGATCCCACCTGAGCGTCAGACAGCTTTACTCACTCGATTGAAAATGGCCTGGGAGCGCGTGTGCGTGGAACAGACGAGCGTGAAAGACAAGGGGGAAAACGACATGTTTTATTACATGTTTCACACGCACAGTCACAATCATTACATAACATCGCTTGTTTAACGTCTAGAAAAGTTTCAAATGGATTGCATTTAGAATCTAATTTTGCAGTAACACGCTGGTCTTTTTATTGCTGTTTGTACACATTTTAAAACCATGATTTACTGTAGAATTGCAAACATTCTAAATTCAGTTGTGCGAATCTAGTCAGCGTGTCTGCGTTTGGCCTCACACTGCAAAAAATGGAAAAACAAGCCACGCATCTCGAAATTACACAATAAATCTTGCTTTGTGTCAGTCGAGAGGAATTAATTACAATTCATTAGATTCATTTGCTTGTTTCATGAAAATAGGTTTCAAGCGTCTTACCAAGTAAGATTTTCGCACCCCATTGGCAGACAATTTGACTTGATTTAAGACGTTTTACTTCTGTCTTTATTTATTTATTGTAATTATTTTTCTGCAGTGCATAGAGACAAGCTCTTCAAAAACCTCTTTGTTGGATCAATCAGAGTTCAACCTTGCTTTCCGTCCTCTCGCTTCCTGTTCTTTTGTGACCGAGTATCAGTTTCTCTTGTATGTTCCTCGGCATCTTCACCATGTGATTCACTGTTTGAACCTCGTGTTTCCATTTTGGGTTAATCACGTTGGTTCTGGCACGTTCTGTCATTGCGTTGATAGCCTCGTGCGGTGCTGTTGAAGTGGTAAAAGCTGGACTTCACACTGACAGATTTCACAACGGAATTGAACTTTCAAACTTGATCTGCTCGCCAGGTTTCAAAGTTCAAGGCCTCCGACTGTGTGTGCGTGTATAACTCTACACCGCTTTGATGGGTTAAACAGGTAAAGTGAGGTAAAGTAAAGAGTGAGCTTGACAACATGGACCATACTATAATTGCGCTTTTAAATAATATTGCATTTAATCATTCAGTTACACACACACACACACACACACACACACACACACACACACACACACACTGGAGCAGTAGGCAGCCAGTGAGGTTCAGTGTGGCAGTTGTGGTCCAGTGATGGGTTCAAGTTCAAGTTCAAGTTTATTTATAATCAAAATAATTTTACAGTATTTAAACAAGTGCTTATTTAGTGCTGAGTTTACATTACATTAGTTTACATTTTACACTTCAATATTCAATTTTACAAGCTTCAGTCTTTTAAATAGCGATAAATTTGGTCAGGGAAGAGCGATTAACTAGTTTAAAAAAATGAATTGTTTGACAGCACTAATTTAAATATATTCAACCGAACAGTAGAAACAGAAAACACCTTATATGTAAATATGTTAAAGTGAGGTAATATTGTAGTGTAATGATGTTGTTTGGTGTAGTATTCTTTACACTCGTTGTTTAGACTCTGCTCTACATATTTATTGTAACATTTGGTGTACTTTTTTTGGCCTCATTTTTTTTTACTAGAGATTCTATTTATATTTCATCTCATTCAATGTGTAGATTCTCTTACATTTCTATTTTGTGTGCTTTTCCCTTTGCGTTGCACCAAACGGAGTAGTGTTCTCGATTTCATTCTAACCAAGTGATGCAAAATTTAAAGGTTAAAATTATATATAAATGCAAACGCGCTGAAGCGCTGAAGACAGTTAAAACTGTGAAAAGCACCTTACAAACGCTCAGAACTTCAACTTGAAACCAAGTTAAAGCTGCAGCTATTTTATTATTTTAGTATGTGTTTAAATCGGCCAATAATTTTTTTTTTGATTAACCAGACACTCGACAGTCCTTTCAAAAAGATATTTTCTTTTGCTAGTATTCGTGAATGAATAAATGATATCAAGTCACTTAGCAATTACAGCGAAGAGTTAATTTATGCTCATCATCGTTTCTTAATTTATTATTTTTAATGCCATTCACCAGAACTTTCATCTAGTTTTAGGAACTCGAACATGCATTTATTATGTTGTGCATTTCTACTTCTCTTTCGGCTTTTCCCTTATCAGGGGTCGCCACAGCGAGTCATTCCTTTCCACCTCATTCTATCCTGAGTATCTTCTACTCTGACCCCAGCCAACCTCATGTCCTCTCTTACAACATCCATATATCTTCTTCTTGGTCGTCCTCTTGCCCTCTTCCCTGGCAGCTCCATCTCCAACATCCTTCTACCTATATATTCACTATCCCTCCTCTGCACATGTCCGGACCATCTCAGTCTGGCCTCTCTGACTTTGCTGCTAACACAAGTAACGTGAGCTGTTCCTCTGATGTGCTCGTTCCTTATTCTGTCCAACCTCGTCACTCCTAAGGAGAAGCTCAACATCTTCATCTCTGCTGCCTCCATCTCTGCCTCCTGTCTCTTTCTCAATGCCACTGTCTCTAAGCCGTAGAGCATAGCTGGTCTCACCACTGTCTTGTAAACCTTTCCCTTGAGTCTAGCTGACACTC
>MU204260.1:8264-45119 GCA_017309775.1 Paedocypris sp. Pulau Singkep
ATCCCGTATTTCAGATTGTAATTGCCGTTCGTAATCATTATGGGACGAGTTTTGTCCCGTATTTTTTATCGTCTCATGTAAATCGTCCTTCAAGCATTTTATGAAGATTCTCCTTTTCTAGATTTGATTGGCTAATACTCAATGTCAATGCTAGTTAGAATAATGTGAAAATAGTGTGTGAAAATCTGGGTCTTTTTTTGTTGTTGTAATTTTAACTAAAATTTCCAAGTTAAATAATAATAAATACATGTATTTAATGTGAATTGAGCAAAAACATGTCAACACCTAAAATCACAGGGAAATTAAGGGTTATAATCAAACTTTATCTGATCTGGCCTGTTTTTCACACACGTGTAAATATTGTTATAAAAATAATGTTCTGCAAATGCAAGTGGATCATAATCCAATGTGATATTATGATTTGCTTGTTAAGGTTGAGACACATAAGCATTCATTTATTACATGAGATGTAAAATATACACAACAAAATGCCCATGTGTAATGAAAATAAACTATTAGGTTGCAACTTTTTATATCGTTTAAATGAGAACAACGCTTTATAAACATTTTTTGTATTTATTGTAAAATATAGCTATTTTACATGTGTGCTGTTCCAAGCTGCAAAAAAAGACATATTTTAGCCACCCAATAAAATACGATTATCAATAATATCATTAAATACGATTTGTGGTCTGTTGATTTGTAAAAACAAAAATAAAGACTGACTGTGTTTCATTTAAAGACGGTTTGTTTTAATGTTTCGGTGTTTTTCCTGAAAACAGATTTTACATCGCGATCACCGCGTCACCAAGAGATGTCGCCCCGCCCCCATTGCCCCGCCCCTCTGCAGCGTGCTTCCCTGTTTGGGTATTAAAAGTGGTAACCAGCTTTCATGAGCCGTTTTTCAGCTCAGCTCTTTCTTCATCACAACCTTGATCGCGTCGCTGATGATGATGATGATGATGATGCTCCATTCCGTCTGTCAATCTCACGCTCCTTTTAACCCTTTCTTCACAATAGTGTATATTATTCTGCAGTTGTCTGCCACCACAGTAATTTAGCAATATCATGCAAACATAACTTTAATCACAGTTTATTGTAGTACCAGATCAAAAAAAAAAAAAAAAGAAATGGGGAAAAAAAACAAGTTTCAAACGAAAACGTGAGGATTGCAAGCAAACAATACAAAGCAATAAACAAACGTAAATGTGAAGCATTTGAAATTTACGTTTGATTTTTTTTCCGGCACTAATCTGATTCCACACGGCTCGCGGTTCTAAATGAACATGGCTCCTCGTAAAGGCTCCGTGCAGTGGATCGAGTGTAATATCACCTAAAGAAGTGTGTTTTCTAAACGCAGCCTGTCTTTCTGTGATGTTTAACAGTTATTCGTGTACCTATAGTACCGTTTATTGCCTATAGGTGGCAGAGTTCTATAGCGAGTGTGTGTACGAAACTCAAAAGTTGAGTTGAGAATAAAGTGAATAAAAGTGTTCGTGAGCTACAAAACGTCTGTCGTCTTTCACCTGGGAAGCGTTCCACTTATTTTGACCGAATGAGAACGAAATTGAGATAATAAATTGAAACGTTCTATAGTATTCAATTATTTGTTGTATAAAATGTTTATACAGGAAAACTGTCCACTAATATTGCTCACTAATAGATAGATATTGGTTGTTATTATTATTATTATTATTATTATTATTATTATTATTATTATTATTATTATTATTACATGTATATCGTTGAAGCTGGATTTTATAACAAGAGCTGATATTTAGAACACTATTTCACGTTAATATTTAATCCATTTATTTATTTGTTTATTAGAAACGAGTCTACTATGATTTTTCCACAGATTTGAATACTTTTATTACAGAAGTCAGTTTTGCACCATTGAAGCACATTAAAGGAGAGTTCATCTCCAGGTCGCGCGCTGGTTCTTCTCTTTTTTTTTTTTTTCTTTTTTCAACTATCTCAACTATTTTGACTCCACACGGCTTGTGGTTCTAAACGAACGTGGCTCCTCATAAAGGATGTGGATCGAGTGTAATATCCCCTAAAGAAGTGTGTTTTCTCACCGCAGCCTGTGTTTCATATTCACTGAACCGAAAGTGAAAGTAAAAGGCGGCGGCGCTTCTCTTCACACCGGAGATCATCGGGTGAAGCGCGTGTCCTCAAGTTAGCGGATAAATATTTGCCGTTTATTCTATTTTATTTTTATTATTTACGTTATTACTCGTTTTTACACGAGCCTCGTCAGTGCCGTTGGTTCAAAAGTGCCGGATCACAACATGGCGGAAGCGCGAAAGATCCGTGAGTTCTTGCGGAGAAGCGGAGAGAGCACCGCGGTGAAGATCGCCAGGGGAACCGGCCTGGAGAAGCCAGTGGTGAACAAACATCTGTACAGCCTGCACGAGTCCGGCCAGCTGCTGAAGACGGGCGCTAATCCACCCGTGTGGAGCCTGAAGGAGCTGAAGAACCGCGACCCTGACCGTGACCTTCCGGAGATGATGGAGAAGCTCGAGGTTTCCTCCTCGGAGGAGGATCAGATCCGCCAGCAGCTGAGGTCTGGACCAGTGAAGGCGCATCAGATCGCCAGTGGAACCAAGAAGCCGAGACGCAGCGTCAACAAAGCCCTGTACGAGATGATGAGGAAGGGCGAGGTGGAGAAGTGTGAGGAGAGCAACGCCTGGACTCTCAGGACTCATCAGCCCCGACGACGGTTTGACTGGAATTTGAATTCATTTGCGATTATTAAGTTGCGATTGTGTCATACTCAGTGTTGGGAATGTTGCTTTACAAAAAAGTTCGAGTTGCGTAGTTATGAAGGTAACCGCCTTGACCAGGGAAAGTAACTATTTTGTTTTATATATATATATATATTTTGTTGCTTGTTTTTTTCCAAAGTACAATTTCAAGTTTTTTTCCCCTCCTCTTTTAACTGACTCTTTTCCTCTAATTTTTTAACACAGATAAATAACCAACATTTTTCTATATACTATTTTCCCCCTAATCCGCAGAGCGACTTTGCGTTGCTCTCGAACTAAGAAAAGCGCTATATGAATAAACTTGAGTTGAGTTGAGTTGAGTTCAAGTTTATTTATATAGCGCTTTTTATTTTAGTTCCAGACCAATTCCATGTCACTAGGCAAAGTTAGAGAAAAATTAGGAAAAGAAAAATGTCCATTGTTCATTTTCTAACTTGTCAAATAATTCGGCGGCTCTCTGTGTTAAATATGTTAAACGAATAGAATGGTAACTAAATATAATAAATTATTATATTTATATTTAATTAGTAAATTATTACTATAAAGATTTGTACTTGAATCTACACTACTACATGTGAGACAAAAATTATCATACATTTAGTGAATAATAAAACACAATATAAGGTCCTGTACTTTTAATATTTATTGCACAGACCACAACTGGCCAACAAATAAGTTTGAAATTAAATGCTTCTTAAGGAATGTAGCAAAAATAAATGAATGAACTGTCACTTTTACTGCAAGTTGAACTGTTTTTTTTTTTTGCTTTAGAAACGAATGAATTGTAAAAAATACAATTCACAATCGTATAATATACAGTCCTCTGGGTGCAATACAGTACAACCAAAAACACTGCCACCATTGCTTTTTACAAAAAAGTTTAGGCAACCAGAATTGCCAGTTTATTACCGTAAAAACAACGTTTCTTTTTTTACAGTGTGAAACACTGAACAATCTACCAATCAAACACTAATAACAGAAATGTACACTCTATCTAGTGCTAATTAAAATTAGATGTAATCCGGTAGTAAAATAAAACTCGTGTCTGTCTCTTCGGCTCATCGCTGACTCCTGCTGGGCGAGCGCAAACTTCTGTGTGTTAAATGATGGACATGTAATCTAAGCCAATCAGCACGTTTTCAGTCGCACCACTTTCTCTCTCACACACACACACACACACACACACTCATCACCAGTTGTGCCCCGCCCCCCGAACACACCCACCGGAGAAAAACACAGTGCAGTAATTATAGTAACTTTGTAATGGAGGGAAAAGTAATTGCGGTAAACTTGCGGTATTATAACGCCGTTATTCCCATCACTGGTAATAACCAGCTATAACGTCTATAAATTCTCTCTCCACAGAGCGAATGATGAAGACGGGAGTCAGTCTTCTCACTTTGGGTAAGTAAACTGGGCCTTTACTCCCAACACATAATTGTACAAAAATGTACTCTGGAAATGTAAAAGTCTATTTGAGATTCAATGTGAGAAAGGAAATCAAAGCAAAAATCATTGTCAGATGTGATGCTTGTTTTTTTAGATTAAAGTCTATTTTTTAGATTTAAAGTCTCTCGGCAGAATGAAGATGATGGTCTGTGAATGTGTGATAACGTGACCGATGTTTTGCTCTTCATCACAGAGAAAATTTTTGCGCAAACGTCACGTCATTTTCAGCTCTTCCAGTCGCACATCTGGAAAGTTTACCGCTTACAGTTCGGCTTAAAACTCTGGCGAGATTGTTGTAATTTTGTCATTCAGTTGTGATTCTAAATTACAGCACACTCATCCTCTTCTTTCTTTCAAATAATTCACTAGTGTATACATTAGTGCTGTCAAAGTTAACACGTTAACGCACGTGATTAATTTTAAGAGCTTAATCGCGTCAATTATTTTTAACGGCATTAATCACAGTTGCTTTTTTTTTAACTTTCGGTTTGGCAACATGCAATGAATAGAACCAAGAGAGCCGTGCTCCGCTGTCTCCAGGTGCGGCTCATTAAGATCAGCAGCTCACAGTCTTTGAGTTCAGGTGTTGAGTTCAAGTGACACTGACCTACTTTTCCCCTTTTCGCAAGTTAGGTTTGTTAAATAAAGAAAACTGCATTTTAAAGAGAAAGTTTACGTAATTTAGCCTGAAACCAAAAAATATGTATTTTTTTTATACATTTTTTAGTTGGGATAGCTTATATACGCATCAATACGATATAGATAATATTTTCACAAATTTAGTGTGAATATAGAAATAAAAGAGGAAGCCACATGCAATACAATTTGGCACAAAAGCGACTTTCACGATCACGTTGTGGCTCCGTCTCCAGATATAAAGAACATTTTGAGGAGATCAGAAAACTTGGCGAAGGAGCGTTTGGCTGCGTCATGCTCGTGAGACATAAGATTGACGGAACGCGGTACGCTCTGAAGAGGGTGGAGCTCACGAGGTACGTGTGAAATAATTCATCAGTAAATTAAATTATAAATGATCTAATAGCAAAACCTCGTTTCGTACCCCAGTAAAGCTGATTCTGAGGTAAAAGCCTTGGCGAGACTGAATCACCCCAACGTCGTTCGTTACGTCACGTGCTGGACAGAGAGAGTCGGTGACGGCGAGTCGTCTCAGAGTGACCGGTACAGTAGGGACACGCCCCTCTGATGATGTCACACCTCGTCATCTCATCACTCTCCTCCACCAGCTCCAGCAGCTTTAGCTCCGAACCTTGGGATGAGTCCAGTGGTAAAGACAGTGGAAAGAGCGAGTAAGTTTCAAATTTTCTAACTTTACTCGTCATATACATATTACGTTCCAGCGTGTAAACAGAGGGATGGGGGAAATACAAAAAAATGTGCGAAAGGGAAACGCACTAAAATGAAGAAATACGATAAAATACAGTGGATTATATATATTATATAAAGATCAAATAAGAATAAAAATACAAAATGGTCAAGATAAAAATACCATAAATTAACGTAAAAAAGGTAAAATATTTTTATATTTTATTCTGCTCTATTGAAATGTTTTTTTCTTTCAGCACAGCATCGTCCTCCAGTCAGAAAAGTCCAGATGCTGTCGATGGGTGAGCAATACTTTTACTGACTGAGATTTAACTACACGTTACATTTAGAGCTGCAACTAACGATTATTTTCTTATCGATTAATCTATCGGTTATTTTTTTCGATTAGTCGACTAATCTATCGACTAATTTTTCGATTATTCTAACGATTATATTTTGCCCAAACGATTATTTGTCCATAAAAATTAAATAAACATTCTATTTAGTTTTTAATTAACACTTTTTAACTTTTTTTTTTTTTTTTTAAACACAAAAAATAATGAAGCATTTAAATTCAGCCAACAACAAAGTGACTTAACTGAAGCTTATCTTGTACAAAACCGCATAGTACGTTTCAATATCCCTTACAAACATTAAATATTGGCCAAAATAAAGACATAAAAATTACACAAAATAAATAACGAGGCCCTATGAGTTCTTAACACAAGTGCAAAATGAATTCAGTGAGATTGACTCGACTGTAAATATTAAAGTGCAACATAAAATATCATTCCTAAAAAAAATTAATCACACGTGCATGTCTATCTGCTCAGGTGACGCTTTTTTTTTTTTCAAATCAAGTTTTAAAATAATTTAACTAAACGCAGATCTTCTATATGATTATTTAATTAACATCAACAACTGAAATTAAAGCATAGTGCATACATTTCGTATTGACATGAAAAATTAGTAGTTTTCTTCTCATTAAAACAACTATTATTATTTATAATAAGATATGAATAGTGTATCCTGTGTATTTCCTGCATATGCAACGTATCAATGTAAACAACAGATTTGCAGTAATGAAAAGCGAGAGAGACAGAGAGAGAGAGAGAGAGAGAGAGGGAGGAAGAGAGAGCGCGGGAGAGACAGCGAGAGCGACGCGCACACGCGCACATTGCGTGCGCGACCAAATCTAACCTGGAGCGCGTCTTTCTCTAACTTTCACTAACTAAAACAGCAGCTCTTAAATGCACATTAAACAGACATCGGAGAAACATTAAACAGACACTTACAGATGCGCTCGCCCCTCGCTGGTGTTCAGTTGGGCGCCGGTTACTACGTTTTCTGTGTTCGATTAGCAATGCCTTCTCGTCATTTAACGTCATTTAAAGTTTATTTTGTTCTATGTCATCCTTCCTGAAGCCAAAATGTGTCCTAACGACAGAGACCTCGATCATCCATTTATGTTTCCCACACTTTAGACCACTTATTTGCTATCGTCTGCTCCGTTATAAAATTTTTTGATTCAAAACAAATTCTGCCATTAAAAATGAACAGTGTATTTTGGCAGTCGCCATAGCAACATGGTTGAAAATACAGCATGGCTGTCATTGGCTTTTATGCTCAGGGTGGCCTGATTGAAGTTTTCAGCAAATGTGGTACGCCTGTGACAAACTAATTTTTGGCTCTCCATTCAAAAATGTTTGGCAATAAGAACGAATGGTGGTTTTTGGCCATTGCCACGCCCACAGGGTTAAAGTTACAGCAGGATAACAATTGGCTTTTATGCTCAGGACGGCCTTCACTAACTATACAGCAAATTTGGTATGTCTGTGACAAACTCATGCTGGCCTCTATCGTTATACAGAGGGCGCTATAGGTGCGATTTAAAAATGTCCTTCACTTTTTGATTTACCATGTCGGGGTCTATGTTTTTTCAAGAGACTTTGATCGCGTCTGACGAGGCGTGTGCGAATGAGAGCAATTTTAAGTTTTGGAAAAAAGTGAATGTTTTTCTAAATTCCCAGCTGTCGTGCACTTTTTGTCACTCACGTCACTAGATGTGTTTGTGAAAATTTCAGCTCATTTGTCCTTTAACTAGTTTGTTCAAATGTGTGTCGTGTAAAAACGCAGTTTTCTAAAGAGGGACTTTGAGCCAAGATAGTGGACTTCATGTTACGCTATCTTCCGCTATCTAATACTTACTATTTATGCAAATATTAGCACTCCCCTGATTTTTCAGGCACTAAAATAATATTTTTTTATTATTGTTATTTCTGACGTCCCGGCATATGTAGTGTTTTTTTTTTTTATTTCTGTTATTGAGTAAATAAAAGCTTATATGGACATACCTCAATATCCAATATTACAAGCGTTAGTCATTTAATTGCGATTAATCGAGATTAATTTGGTCAGGGAAGTGCGATTAATTAGTTAAAAAAAAATGTATCCTAATTTCAATATATTTTGTTTCCACATATGGACGATTGTTTTATTAAGTTTATGGCTTATGCAGCAACAGGTCAGAAGCCGAATTCAATTCCGATGTGATTTGCAAAGCACAGTTTTTTTTTCTCTTGAATGTTTCTATTTCTAACGTTGTGTGTTTTTCAAAGTTTAGAATTATTTTTTCGGTGACAGTATTCCTGTTTCTTTCCATTCGTGTTTATGTTCATGTAATGTTGTGTTATGTTTATCTTTATAAATCATGTAAACTGTTTTTTGCACTGATTGTCGGTTTCTGGCAGGTGGTATCTGTTCATTCAGATGGAGTTCTGTGGAGGCGGAACCCTCAGTGACTGGATAACGGAAAGAAATGACAAGAAAAAACTCAGAATCCAGTCAGAAACGCACCGAATCTTTTCGAACATTGTCGGGGGAATACAGTTCGTCCACTCCCAGAATTTCATCCACCGAGACCTGAAGGTAAAAGCGTGAGCGTGTGGTAGACGTGTGGTAGACGTGTGCTGTGACGCAGCCGGACAACGTGCTGTTCGATGACGCCGGAACGGTGAAGATCGGAGACTTCGGCCTGGTGGCTCCACTGTGCGACAACAACGGCCTTCCAGTCCACCGATCCAAGAGGCGCGGAACCCCCACGTACAGGAGCCCGGAACAGGTCACGCTCCTCCGGCTCCGTACACCCGAACCAAAACTTCAAAGTAAAATGTTTTTTCCCCGATTAAACATGATAGTTCTAATAAAAATATAAAGAAATTTAAATTTAAAAAAAAATGTGTATTATTTTAAGAGTATCTCCTTGGATAACAATGTGCTTTACAGGAACGAGTTAAAATTTCAATCATAAAAATTGATCTCTCCACATTCAAGAAACCCACCAGACAACCCTTCACATTTTCATTTAGAACCGAGTTTTTACTGTTGTCGCCTCTTAGACCTCCAGAACTAGTTTTTTATGAAAACATTTTCCAAATTTGGAGCGGCTCCCCTAGTGGTCACTGCTCTGAAAAAGCAATGGAGCAGTTAATTGCTGCCACCTATTGATCAAAATATCTATTAAAAGTGCATCTTTGAAATTTTTTTTATTTAGGTGCCTGTAAACGTACGATAAACAAACTGTAAAAAGCAAAAAGCAAAAAAGGGATACATATGTTATTAAGCATTTTGATGCAGACATAACATTCGTTATTATGGTGCAACGGTTTCAAGAAAAACGTGAAGAGCGAACGCTTCCAAGCGAACTCTAGTGCGGCTCGATTGTGGTGAGAACACGGTCCAAACTCAAACCGTACCAATTGCAATAACTTCTGCGCCTTTTGACATAAATGGACTAAGTTGCGCTTGTGCAACATCTCCGGAAGATTTCTCAACAGTAACTTACGACTCCTCCTAAAGTGAACTGGGATGCGTTTCGCTGCGTGCAGTACAACAATTTTTTGCATTCGCGCTTTGCTTTCAAAATATACGTGTGTGTGTGTGTTTGTGTTTGTCTCAACCAATAAAAACAAGCTATACACGGTAGTTTACGATGACTCTGCACACAAACAGCCAGTGCAGTCGTCTCTCCAAACTAAATTACGACATGCTGTCCATTGGCTTTATTTACCTACAGGAGTTCCACTCACAATTCTGACCAATCGAAGCGCAGTTTAGGTAATACTGCATTGACACATCTGGCCAATGAGTGACGTGATGGTCGTCACATGACGGTGTGAATAGAGCCTTATACTTTATTGCATTTATTCTGATATTGATGTTGTGTTACAGGCAAATATGAGAAAGTATGATGAAAAAACTGACGTTTTCCCCTTGGGACTCATTTGGTTCGAGATGCTCTGGCAGATCTCCACCGGGATGGAGAGAGTTGAGGTTAAAATGCTTGAATTTTCGCCTCCTTCAGGCGCATCGTGAACCTGTTTTTAAAGTTTCTGTACTTTTTTTGCCTGGACTAGTTTGCCTTGCAAATTGTTAAACTTTATTTAAGTACTTATGGTAGTACTTACCAGATTTTTGATCGCCTTTTCATCTTTTAAACGTTATTGTAATGTAAATATTGAAAACAAATTATTTTAATACCAATGAGTATCAAAGTATGAATTGCATTTATACAGTCATACAAAATGAAAAGGTCCACTTTGAAAATGTGACTATATGACGCGAATATAAGCACCCGTTTTTTATTTCTCCAATTTTAGCGGCTCAAAAATTTGCGGGCAGCTTGTAATCGCCGATTTCAAATGCACGTAAATAGATAGATCGTAAAAAGTAGATCAGCGCTAACGGCTAACAGCTAGGAGTCTATAAGCAAAAGCTTCGGAGCAGAAAGAAAACCGTTCAAAATGAAGAACACCAGAGTCAAACACTATCAAATCACTCTGTCTGTGGCAGAGAGAAAAACAATACTGTTCTAATATTTATTTCATTTTATTTTATTTCACTATGGGAGGTGTAGTTTCCGATCGCTCTAACAGATTTTATATCATATACAATGGGGACTGTAGAAGGGATACGAATCACAAGTTGGGATTGTTAAATAAAGAAAAAATTGTATTTTTAGAGAGAAAAAAATAAAGAGAAAAATTGACGAAATGTAACCAGAAATAAAAAAAAACATATATTTTTTACACTTTATACTTAAAAAATCAGGGAGGTGCTTATATTTGTGTAAATACCATATTTATGCGGTATAAGCACTCGTTTTTTTTTTTTTTTTTTTTCTTCAAATTTTAGCAACAAATTTTTAACTGCACATTTTTCGCAGCACTGTTCTTATATTTACGCCTATAAAACCCATTTCAGTCAGCTTTACTCTATGTTTTTAGCGCAAAGACTCATGGGAACCAGTGAGCAGCAAAGCATGATGGGAGGTGTAGTTACGGTCACTAGAATAGATTATTGTTGTATTATTTTTAAGTAAAACGACTATGAAGTGATACGAGTCCCGAGTTAGGTTTGCTAAATAAAGAAAAAAAAAATTGTATTTCACGGAGAAAATGAACGTCATTTAGTCAGAAATAGTAAAAGTAAAAATGTGTTTGTAAAACGACATTGAAATGATACGAGTCGCTAAATAAAGAAAAAAAAACCAGAAAATTATATAGAGAAAATTAGCCTAACGTTAGCCAGAAATAGAAAAAAATCAAAATTAGTTTTGTGCTCTAGAAATCAGGCGGGGTGCTTATATTCACATAAATACGGTATTTTAAGTTCGGTGTGGTGTTTGGCAGCTGTGGGAGAACCTGAGGAAAGCAGAGTTTCCTGCCGCATTCGAAGAGGAACACGCAGCGGAGGTCAGGAACGCTTTATTCCACACTGATGATGTCAGAGCGTCAGATGAGCGGAGTGTCTGATGATTCCTCAGGCGTCCCTGATGAAGAAGATGCTGTCTCACAACCCAGAGGAGAGACCTGCTGCTGGAGAAATACGAGACACACTTCAGCTCTTTACCGCTCGCCTGGATCCGTTGAGCAACAGAACCGTTTGATGACATCATCGGGGGCGTGGTCGGATGCGGGGTTCGTGAGAACATTGCTGTTTTACATCTCACTATTTAAAGGGTGTCGTGTGTCGGAACCTTCCAGAATTTCAGAGCTGGCGACTGTAGCGGAAAAAAATGCATTTCTCACTGAAATATGAAAAAAAAAAAATTATTTTCTCTCATATTCCTTATCTCTATTTATTGTTTACCTTTGGGGCTGCTGCAAAATGTAAATTTCTCATAGCTGGGACAAATAGAGGTTTTCTTGTTCTTCTTCTAAACTTGAAAATGCCAAACTGTGCCTTTCGCAATAGGAAAATGACAAATCTTGTTCGTTTGTATTTTTTTTTTATCTCTATGTCTTTGTATTTTTCATCTTTGTTATCTTTGTTTTTATTGTATTTCTCTTTCTTAACCACATTGTTTAAACGGCCATTTTCACTCAGCAATGCCGGTAAATTGCCGGGGAGAATTACCTCACTTTACTTTCCCGTTAAAGACTGTTCACAATAGCACGACCATTTTACCGGCATTTGACCGGTAAAACACCATTCACACAGTGTTTTTAAAATACGGGTATTTTTGGTGACAACATTTTAAACAGCTGCGGCTGTGAAGACGTGAAGAGAATGTTCTGATTGGCTCAGATCGGTCGTTTACGTCAGCGCGTACTGAACTTCTGCTGGATTATTCCGGCAATCTTTGTCTCGTGTTCACACCGGACAGTTTTCCGGCAATTAACCAGGAATGTTGCAGCAACCCTTGCTGGCATATTGCCAAAACTAATTTACCGGCTTTTTTCCTTGCATGCCGGCAATTTACCGGAAATTTACCGGTCTGTACGTGTGAGGCTATTGCTGGTCAATCTGAAAAAAAAAAAAAAAACATTTCACGGCATGTGTATAATGCAACAAATAACATTTTAATTTGGAAAATTCAACGGTTATTAAACGGTCATGTTCATTACCAAGTCTGGCCATCTTGGCAAAAAGATTGAGAATAATGGACTTCATGAATCTCTTTGATTGTGATTCACGTCTGACTGAAATGTCGCTACGTTTCCATTTGAAAAAAATATACAAATTCACGCAATCAACAAGGTTTTATAATCGTGTGTATTTTTATGATTCCAAAACTTTTGTGGTGAAATGAAAATGACGGACAGTTCCGTGATTATGTGTGCAGTTCTATTCAATTCGGCATGTTGTGTTCAATCAAATAAAATCATATATTTTTTCAAATTGGGTGTGTTTTGTCTTGAATCTGTGTTACATTTTATTCTTTTTCTCTGTTGTTGTTTTTTTTTATATGTGTATATGCGTGTGCCATGTTTTATTTCATTCAAACCAAAAATACGAATTGTAATAAAAATGAAAAATTCGTATGCTATATCTTGATTGTCCAGCAGATGCCGCTGCTGCGTAAAGTTTACAAACAGGTTCCAAACGATCGCGTTGACATTGGCGTGGTTCGTTAAAATCTCACAAGACTTTCCCGATCAGTTTATTAGTGATTAGGTGACGTAAGATTCGGTGACGTAATTACTGTCTGTTGAAATGCGCGCGCGCCGTTATTACCGCGTTATTACTGCGTTTCTGAGCAGATTGAAAGGGAAGCGAGGCCATTACTGCAATTACACCATCAAACGACACCCGACGGACGCAAACAAACACTCTTCTGTGCGGAACACTCTTTCATTTGAATTCAACAGGGTCATGGCCGCTTGTTCAGAGCAAACCTCGAGTATTAATGAGGTCCAAACACACAAACAACTCTATTTACAGCCTCAACGCAAACAGCAGGGGGTGGGGCGAGTGAGGTGGGCGGGGCGACAAGGACACGTGATGGCAATAATATGTAAATAATGTTTTCAGGAAAGCATGAACACGAAACATTCAAATAAACTTCTTTAATTATTAAGTCTTTATTTCTAAAACATTCATATTGGAATAACTATAGTCTTGAATTGAAATACAGTCAGTCAACTCAACAGACTTCAATAATGATAATTGTGTTTTATTGGATGGCTAAAGGTTTTGAATTTGTTTTTTTTAGTGAACATATAGAAAGTTGCACTTTTGTGTCAAGTAATAAATTAATGCTTATGTGTCTGTCTCACTTAACCTTAACACGGTTATAATAATGCATAATATTACATTGAGTTGTGATCCACTTACAAGGTATTGCAGAATTTTTCGAATTTGTGACACGGTGTGTGAAAATCAGGCCAAATGAGATCAAGTTGGTTTTAGCCGATCATTTCACTGCGATTTCAGTTGTCGACATGGTTTTACGCAATTGATAATAAAAACACATTTTTCTAAATTAATTAACATGTAGAAAACGGTCAATAATTTGAGTGTAAAAATAATAAGTTGAGTGTTACCCAATCAAAAGTAGAAAAGGAGAATCTTCATAAAATGCATGAGGGAGGATTTACGTGAGACGATAAATCGGGTAAAAACGATAAAACAATTTAAATCAGGATGTGCATTTGCAACCTGAAAAACGGGATTCTTCTTTTTTGTTTGTTAAAAAACTGTTAAAAATAGTCGTCGGGCTTTGCTTTGGCGAGGAATGCGCGCGCACTCACGTGATTTACGGTCACATCTGCTGGTGATAAGCGAAAACTTTGGCTCGTTTGTGTTAAAGTGTCGCTGTTCTAAAATTCTGTCCTACGCGGGAGAATTTCCTACATCGCCCTATGCGCACGCGTGAAATACAATTACGTCATGTTCTGGTAGAAACGGATAGTTATATCTATTTAAGAATGTGGTAATTAGACTAAAATAAAGTATAAACACAAAGAATAACGTTTGGCGAAGTTTACATTTTCAACGAATTTTCACAAAATGTACAATTTGATTGACTGTAAAGATAATTCCTGCTCAGGAATCTTGGAAAAAAATTCTAGAAAAAACTAATCTAGAAAATCACGTGTATAAAAGCTGATGAACCCAAGTAGTTTAAAGTGCTGGATTAATGTGAAGTCAGGAAACTTTGCACTTCTATTCTAATGGGTTTAAAGTCAGATGTGTAAGGTACTTGAGTAAATGTACTTTGTTACTTTACTTAAGTATGTTTTCGGCTACTTCGTACTTGTAGTGAGTATAAAAAATATAAGCAACTTTTACTCTCTACTCCACTGCATTTCTGGTTGAGTAGCAGTACTTTTCACTCCACTACTTTTGAATTGACACTTACCGCTACTCGTTACATTGTGATTGTGCGCGACGAACCATAATCGATTTTTATCGCGGTTAATTTCTTGTTGTAGTCTGCGGAAGATACTGGAAGCTTTTTGTTCTTTATTTATTTTATTTTACCATATTGGAAAATAAAACCTCATGAATTCAGTTTTTTCACATTTATTTGTTTTATTCTAACCTAAATTCAGTAAGTAAAATAGGTTCTTTTAAAAATCGATACTTTGCTACTTTGACTCAAGTCTTTTTTTATAGTGGTGACAACTTGCATTGGAGTAACTTATACAGCACGTGTCTGTACTTTTACTTAAGTGTGGTACTCTTCACACCTCTGTTTAAAATA
Organism: Paedocypris sp. Pulau Singkep; assembly: GCA_017309775.1. Taxonomy (NCBI): domain Eukaryota; kingdom Metazoa; phylum Chordata; class Actinopteri; order Cypriniformes; genus Paedocypris; species Paedocypris sp. Pulau Singkep. The sequence continues at coordinate 23,298 of MU204260.1, forward strand.
AATAAATAATTATTTAATAGACATATATTGAATCGCCTAATTACCTCCACAGCACGTGTATGTATTATTAAAGGCGCATGCGCACAGCAGGAAATCATTCCGTGTAGGACAGAATTCTACACCAGCGGGGAGGGGCGGGGCTAGCGGGCGCGCGCGGGGGTCTCTGTGCGCGTGCGCGTGTGTGTACCTCAGGCGGCTTCGGGCTCGGTTCGGGACTGGAAATGGGTCTGGAGCGGCTGATCTGGTCCGTCTGGATCTCCTGGTTCGGACTGGCGGTGTGTGTGCGCGGGATAAGCCGGGCAGAGTTGTTCCCCTTCGGGGCGGGCGCGGGGGACGCGGCTCTCGGCGAGGGCAGCGACCAGACGCGCGAGCTTCCGCTGGACAAGAGCGTCTTGTTTTATAACGGACACTTCGACAAGATTTACGTGAGTGACGAGCTTATTTTGATTATCCAACGATTAACAAATTGTATTTAATTGTTTACAGATTTTGTGTGGATTTTTTTTTAACTGTAAAAAGTAAAACTCCCTGTAAAAAAAACTCTATAATTTCTTTTTTTTTTCTTAAACAACCTGTAAAACGGTCTGTAAAACGTAAAACTCACTGTAAAAAAGAACACTATAATTTCTTTTAATAAGTTTTTTTGATAAGTCTCTAAATTTTTTTATAAGAAAGCTTTTGACACTTATTAATCAGCAGCAGAATCAAAGGAAAGAAGCAGTTTAAACGACAACATTAAAAATCTAAATTTGCACAAAAAACACCACAAAAAGAACTAACGTTAAAAAAAAGTAACAGCATGTTGGAAGTTTATGACTTGTTGCCGTTTTTTACAGCATCATACTGTTTTGTCCTTCACGGCATTTTACAAGTCTTCCAACAGCAACTTCCTGTAAAATGTAAATTCACAGTTTTATCAAATTGTATATTGAATATCTTTTGTGTGAATGTTTTTTTTTTTAGTAAGTGCACTGTTTTTTTTTAAACAACCTGTAAAATGGTCTGTAAAAAGTAAAACTCCCTGTAAAAAGAACTCAATAATTTCTTTTAATAAGTTTTTTTTTTTTGATAAGTCTCTATACATTATTTTTATAAGAAAGCTTTAGACAGAGACGTATTAATCAGCAGCAGAATCAAACAGAAAGAAAGCAGTTTTAACATAAACAAAATACAAAAATTAAAACGACAACATAAAAACTCCAAAGATGACTAGTGAAAAAAAAATGTAACAGCATGCTAGAAGCTTATGACTTATACCGTTTTTTTACAGCATCATACTGTTTTGTTCTTCACAGCATTTTACATTTATTTTACTCATATTTTCCTGCCTTGTAAAAATCAAACAAACAGCAACTTTCCTGTAAAATGTCCATGTAAATTCACATTTTAACAGTTTTAACAGTGTTTGTCCGTTTATCAGTAGAAGGCTTGTGAGTTCTGGTTTGTCGAGCACTTTTCTCCCCCCTTTTATCACTAGTGCACGAATATGACGTTAAAAACGAGGTAAATAAACATTATTCACACACAAACGAACTGTGTGACCCCGATAACACAATCCAGAAGTTGCCCAATAACCACAGACGAGTCCGTGTGATGTGGAGATTACACTCAAATAAAAAAAAAAAAAAGGCAATTTAAATTATAATGTACTAATGGGTTAAATGCAGAGAAAGAATTTCCCCATGAGGGACTAGTTCAGATTATTATTTTCAGATTATTTCAGATTATTATTTATATGTGTATTATTATTATTATTATTATTATTATTATTATGAATGTAACAGAATTTTGACACAAGACTTAAAAGGCGTTCTAAAATACACAGTGCTTATAATTCCTTTCACGTAAAGGATTGTGTAAAGTTGGATAATGGAGTAAACGTTGTGTAATTCTCCGCCGGCGTTGCAGTGATGTCACGCTCGGGACCGTTGGCTCATTTCCAGGGTTTGCGTGTAGAACGTTAACGCTTAACGGCTGTTTTTTCCTCTCGAGACGCGAACAACAATCCTAATTACCGCTCCTTCCTTCCTTTCCCACAATCCTCTGCATTGCTGTGCGTTTCCTCGTGCTGGACTGTTTGCACAGGCTTTCCTGTGTGTCACGGCGCAGAGTTCACATCTGGAAATGCCTTCAGCTCCAGACACACATCTGTGATTCCAGAGTCCGTGATGACCGTTCTCCCAGGACGTTATTACTTTTCAATCCGCTGAAAACCGTAAACCGTGCGCCGTAAAAAAACAGCGACACAAGATAACTACGGTATTTATTGCGAATATAAGCAGCGCCCTGATTTTTTAGGCACATGATGAAAATTTTAAAATAAAATGTTTTTTTTTTTACATTTCTGGTCTAATTAAGTTAGTTTACTCCTAAAATACAGTGTTTTATTTATTTTGACAAACCTAACATAGAAACCAGCAACACAAAAAAACTACCGTATTTACGCGAATGTAAGCACTGCCCTGATTTTTCAGGCACTTGGTAAAAAAATAAGTTTAAATTACTAAATTAACAAAAGTTTTAATTATGTCAATTGTCTCTTAAAATACAGTGTTTTATTTACTTTAACAAAACTAAAGTGTGACTCGTGTCATTTCGATATGGTTCAACTTAATAGTTTAAAAAAAGTCGATTCTAGTGATCCGAACTCCAAGTCCCAGAATTCTCAGCCGATCCCAAGAGCCTTTGCGTGCCTGTGTTCATTGTTTTCCAATGTTTTCCGGTGCTTTTGGGCTTTGTCTTCAGCCGTTGATGCTCCGTCTGTTCCAATAATAGTTATTTTTTGTTCAAACACAATATTTAGCCGCTATGTGTCACTATGTTTAATTGGCTTAGATCTTTAAATCTCGATCAGTAAAGTGAATGACTCACTCCGAGTCACTCTTTCAGAAGTGGTTTTTTACAGAAACGAATGATCCGAAAACATCCGTTTGAACACATTGCGAATGATTCTTCTCGATACAGACTAGCGTGGGTGCTTATATTTACGCTTATAATTCAAATCGGCGACTAGAAGCACGGTGCAATTTTTTGAGCGTCGAAAATTTGAAAAAATGGGTGCTTATATTTGCATAAATATGATTAAGTAATAATGATAAATCTACTAGCATGGGTGCTTATATTTACGCTTATATTTCGAAATCGGCGACTAGAAGCACGGTGCAATTTTTTGAGCGTCGAAAATTTGAAAAAAAGGGTGCTTATTTTTGCATAAATATGATTAAGCAATAATGATGAATCTACTAGCGTGGGTGCTTATATTTACGCTTATATTTCAAATCGGCGATTATAAGCACCCTGCAAGTTTTTAGCGTCGAAAATTTCGAAAAAAAAACATAATAAACGAATGTAATAATGATGAATCTATTGACTTGGCGTTAAAGGATGCGGACTCGCAGTGGTTCTGACGGTTCTGCTTGATTCAGGTCAACACCAATGGCTTTGTGGCTCTGGACCGGCCCAGCGCAGAGTCCCAGTATTTGGGGCGTATGCCGGCGGACTTCGGGATGATCGCGGTCCTGATGGGAGACCTGGACACCAGTGACGGCGTGGGGAAGGTCTTCTTCCGTCAGGACTCCAGTCCAGCGCTGCTCCAGCTCGCCGCCGATCACATCAACCGAGCCTTCCCGGACGAGCAGGACGTCCTGCCGCTCCACGGCCTGGTGGTCACCTGGGTGGGCGTGGCCTCTCACGGAGGCGAGAGCAGAGGGGACGACCTGCTCCACGACGCTAAAGTATCGTCTCGCCGTTTCGCTAATGAATATACGTTTTGTGTGAGAGACCTTGGGCGATGGATCGAAATTACTCAAATAATTAATAATAAAATAATTATTAAAGTAGCGATGCTTCAGTAATGAAACGGTAGATCAGAAAGGCATGACTAAAGAATTCAATTACGGGTAGTTTTTGTTTTTCAATTATTTTCCGGTAAGACTTTCTCGTGTAAGAGCTTTATTAGTAGTTATTTAGCCAACTAGATGAATTTCAAATTAAGCTTTATTAACAAAATTTAAACTGTTACAGTCCGGACTGATTAATTACTGACAGGTGAATCTCATTATTGTGGAGGGTGATCAGCTGTCGGTCATAATTTAGATTAAATTTAGTTTAAAAATATGAATGTAGTTAAATAATATCATAAAAGTCGAATCATGATAGATAATAGCTTATCTATTATAACAGAAACACAAAATGAAATGAATGGAGCGGAGCAATTTAAAGAGCTAATTTAAACAAATATAATAAAAACAACATTTTGCGTCATCTTGTCTGTCTGGCTCTTGAATGATTTGAAAATGATTTGACTCATTTCATACGTTGCCTGACTTTATTTCGGGCATTCAATGAGGCGTTTTAATGTCGGAATGAAGCTAAAAGTTACTCAATATTAATAAAAATACTCATTATTATTAAAAGTGCTTAGACGATAAAGGCCTAGACATTCTGTAGAATGCCTGAATTGAAGGCAGGCCAAGTTTGAAATGTGTCAGATTCGCCACTGAAAGGCCGTTCAGAGAAGAAAACAAACTAGATGACGCAAATTGTTGCTTTTTATTATATTTATTTAAATGAGCTCTTATGCAAAGATTTTCTTTCACACGAGTCCACTGGCATGTTAATGGAAGTTGACTCCTAAAACTACTGTCCGCTTCCTTCTCAAAAGTTCTGAAATTGGTCAGAATATTTAATAATAGTAATATAATAATAGTAATAATAATAATAATATAATAAAGTAATCCTTTTTTTGTTCCTCTCATATTTCCAATAATATGGTTAAACGATTCTCTTTATTTTCTGTATTTTTACCATACATTGTTTCCATTTTTACTTTAATTGAAACCCATTAAACATGAGGAAAGAATTGGCAGTGATACGTTAAAATAAACCACAACTTGACTCACTTGAACCAGACTAGATCATCACTGAGAAGCGTGAATATTGACAATCCCACTGTCCCAGGGTTCAAAACATCATGCCAATCTTGAAAATCGCCTTTTAACGTGACTATAAGCAACGCTATTAATTTTGAACTTGTGAAGTTCAAAAAGAAAAGCCTTGTGTTCACTCGAGAAAAAGAACAGTGTGATATTGTGTGATGAATATATCATCTGAACATTTCACATGCCAATATTAAGTCGGCGTGACTCCACCAAAAAAGCATTTATGTGTGTGATAATAGAAGTTTTTTTTTTAAAGTTATATTTAAGGAATTTGTGAAAAGTAGGTTGATACAAATCTACAAAACCAAGTACATTTTCTAAAGTTTCCATTTTCTGTCAGCACGCCTAATCTTAGTTTTAAGATTATTTTAGCACGGCATTTTAGTTTTTGTGCGCGCTTAAGGCTAAAAAAGCAAAAAACGTGTCCGATGGCAGAAGTGATTGCGAAATGTCGTTCCAGAGAAACACCTTCCAGCTGGTGATCGCCTCGACTGAGAGCGCCTCCTACGCCATCCTGCTGTACCCCAGCGAGGACGCAGAGAGCCACGCCCACAATCCCACAATGCACGCGGGCTTCAGCAAAGGCCTGGAGAGCTACCTGCTCTTCTCCAAGAGACAGGGACCATACTATCGCATCACTGACGACACCCAGGCTTCAGTCCAGCGCTTACACCAGTACGTCTGCACCACAACCCACCACAAAATGCTTTTTCATTTAGATTAGATTAGATCAGATTAGATTAGATTAGATTAGATTAGATTAGATTAGATTAGATTAGATTAGATTAGATTAGATCAGATTAGATCAGATTAGATCAGATTAGATCAGATTTGATTAGATTCTATTCGATTCTATTCGATTCGATCAGATTAGATCAGATAACATTCGATCAGATTCGATCAGATTCGATCAGATTAGATCAGATTAGATCAGATTAGATTCGATCAGATTCGATCAGATTAGATCAGATTAGATCAGATTAGATTCGATCAGATTCGATCAGATTCAATCAGATTCGATCAGATTAGATTAGATTAGATTAGATTAGATTAGATTAGATTAGATTAGATTAGATCAGATCAGATCAGATTCGATATGATTAGTTTCGATTAGATTAGATTAGATTAGATTAGATTAGATTAGATTAGATTAGATATGATTAGATTGGATTCGATTCGATTCGACTTTATTGTCATTACACATGTACTGGTACAAGGCAACGAAATGCAGTTTATGTCTATCCAGAGGTGCTATAGCAGTAAATATAAAAGCTAAAATATACAGAATATATATAGAAAATGTGCAGAGATGTGAATCAGATGCTATGAACACAAACTGTATTTACAGATACTATGAGCCGTCTTTGCGGGAATAGATATAAATCTTACTTACAGATGCATACACAGCAATTTTACGCTGCATATAAATAATTTTATAAATTAATTTAATAAATATAAAATAAATATAATTAAATAAAAAAAATTGGTTATATAATTAAAAATTGTTTACAGTGGCAGGCAAAAACAAAATTCAATATTTTTGTTTTTAGTTTAATTTTATTATCTAATCTTATTTTACTTCATAAATCAAATTTAGTTTAACACTAATTTAATAGACTATATACACTGTAAAATAATTTACCTGAGTATGTAGAGGCTAGTGCAATGGATTGTGCGGATTTACGCAGATTAATAGTGCAGTGGTTGAGAGGACAGCTTCGCAATTTATTACATTTAATACGTTTTGTATAATTTCAGTACGTTTAAATTTTTGCTTGATTATAGATGAAATTCTCGATGTTCTCGTCATGTCGTTTAACAACGTGGGGCAAGACGGAAGATAAATGCACTGTGGACATTCTAACAGTCGCTTGTTTTTTTAACTCTCGGGTTCTTGACCTTTTTGACCTCAGGACCCACATGTTTAAGATCAAAGTGGCCAGTTCAAACAAACACATTTGTTCCTGCCAATCCAAATCATGATTTAGGCTGCGCTTAAAAACTGTATAAAGTACATGTTACAATTAAGTTTAACAAGCTTTTGTTATTTAAAGAACATCATACAGAGCATCTGAAAATGTGTTTGTACGCATGTAATCCAGCATGTACAACACTGAATAAGTGCTCTTATTACTATTAACTCGCATTGACATTACTCGATTAGGACTAATTACTATTTGAAAAAATATACACTTAAAAAGAAAAAAACAGCAGATGTATGTAAATAAAATTCTGCAGTGATAAAATAAACACATTTAAATGAAAAAATCAAGCTACATAATTAAAATTCGTCTACAGTGGCAGGCAAAACCAAAATTCAATATTTTCGTTTAATTGAATTGAATTTTATCTAATTTAATTTCATGTATTTGTATTTAATTCCATTGAATTGAATTGAATGGAATAATTTAATAGTTTAACTTAATAATATTACTTTATTTTTCATTTTATCTAATCTAATGCAATCTAAAGAAACCTAATCTAATCTAATCTAATTACATTTTTGCACAATTATTCTGTATAATATTATCAATAATCTGTATTTTATTTTATCTATTTAAATTTTATTTCATTAAATAATTAAATTAATTTTTATTTTATTTTATCTAATCTAGTCTAATGTAATCTACTCTAATCTAATCTAATTTACTCACATTTTTTTTGCACAAATATTCTAAATAATGTTACATAACATTCTGTATCTGCACAAATAGAACAAAACAAACAGACGGATCACTGGCTACGTTTTAGCCGTCGTGAGAGACATGAATCAAGTCATCTCCGCCTTCGAGTATTTTGCGGTCGTCATCTCCTGATTTGTGGTCTTTTCCCAGACACACTAACTCGGGCCAGCGCGGCGTGTGGGTGTTCGAGATCGGCGCCTCCCCTCACTTCACCAGCATCATCCCGGGGGAGGTGCCCCACCTGCCTCTAGACTCCGCCCACCACCCGCATCAGCACCAGCATCCCACCCACCCCGATCAGGATGGGGTGTACCACCGCCCCGAACACCCGCCCCCCCTCCACCCGGTGCAGTACACGCCCGAGGATGCCGAGGTGGTGGAGATCGAGAACGATGACCAGATCCAGGTGGACGGTGGGCAGGAGCCGTCGTTATCACAACAGCCACCATAGAGCTGCACGATTAGTCGTTAAAAAATGGCGATCTCGATTCTGCCTCTTCACCATCTGAATAAAGTTGCGATCACGCGCGGTAATTACCTGCACTAGTATGTGTGAGATGAGCAGCAGTCGAGTTTAAAAAAAAAAAAACGGAGAGATTAAATGATTAAATACAACGGTAGAGTATCAACTCCGACATTTTACTACCTGAAAAAGGATTTTATTTACAGTTGAGGAGAAAATTATTAGCCCCCCTAGAATAATCATCGTTTGGAAAGTTTTTTAAAAGAGATATAATAATTTTAATCAATTCTAATAATCCTCAACTGGACATAATGCTGCACTTGTTCGTGTAAATGTTTATTTTTATTACGTTTAATGGTGATTTTTTTTTTCAACATTACATTATTTTTTTCATTCCATTTATTTATAATTAAAGCGATTCGCAATATGTGTTATTATGTCGCTGTTTGACAACCAGATTTTCAGGGTTGAATATTTAAAATAATAAAATACCCACAAAGAATCGTGATCTTTATTCTAAGCAAAAATAAAATCGTCATTCTCGTTTTATCCAGAATCGTGCAGCTCTAAGCCATGGGTGTGTCGGCACATTACTAACCCGACGCTTCTTTATTTGCGTAGTGTTTAGCTACGGCTCGGGTGTGTGTGGCAGACATAAATGCTCCAAGTTTGCCGAGTGCCAGAACTATCCAGGCGGGCAGTGCTGCCAGTGCAAGCCCGGCTACTACGGAGATGGAGTTCAGTGTGTGTCGGAAGGTATGGACGCGACAATTAAACATAGTTAAATAATTGAAAATGTGCAACGCTAACACTTACCAATAACTAATATCACTAGCGATTCTTCACTAGTGGTCCCTCAACCCAGGGTAGTACCGTATTTACGTGAATATAAGCACCCACTTTTTCCAATTTTAGCGGCTCAAAAACTTTACGCGCATATTTTCAACTAAGCACGTAAATAAAAGTGGCCGTATTGTGTTACGTGTGTTAGGACAAGAAATAGTTCATATTGGAACAGACAGAACATGCGGTGAACTAGCGCCTGTGGCTGGAAACAAAGTCCAAAAGTCGGAAGCAGGGAACAAACACAATCAAAACGCTGGGTTTGCTGTGCAGGGGGAAAAAATCCTTTGCTACATTCGTCTTCAACTCGTACTCTGGGAGTTGTAGTTCTGATCACTAGAATCGACTTTTTTAAAGGTCTATTGTTCAAGTAATACGATATCGAAATGATACGAGACACAAAGAACAACTAGTATTCTTAAGAGGAAATTAACGCAGTCGAACCAAAAATGTATTTTTTTTTCCTCAAAAAAAAAGTATTATTTTGAGGAGTATGTTACGAAAAATACAGTATATAGAAATACAGTTTAATAATAATAATAATAATAATTGAACCTTTATTAGTCCCTCAGTGGGGAAATTTTAAAGAGAAATACTCGGTCATGCATAATTCTGTATGTCATGAATGTGTGTGAAATCAGAGTGCACATATTTGGGGGCGGGGTTATGGGATCCCAAAGCAATGCGATACACAACACTTGTCTAGCGGCGCGGATGTTGGAAAAGCAGTGAAATAAATTGGAAGGAAATTATTCAGCTACTGCATCTACGCAAATATAAGAACTCGCTTTTCTTTTCTTTTTTTCAATTTTAGCGTCTCAAAACCTTTGGGGTGGTTTATAATCGGCATTTTCAAATGAGCATGAATTGTAAAGTGAGGAGCAGTCACCAAAAAAATGGATACATTTTTTAGGGCTGTCACAGTTAATGCGTTAACTCATGCGATTAACTAATTATGTTTATTTGCATCAAATTTTATCAATTATCAAAACTTCCAGTATTTCAGTTTTCCCAGTATTTCTGGTTTTCCGTTTTCGGTTTTTGAGTTTCACTTGAAAACCATTCAGTATTATGTGTACAGTATAAAAAAAACTGTTATTATTGGAACAGATGGGACAGATGGGCGCTCACGGCTAACTGCTGAAAACGTCGAAAGTTCAAAAGCGTCGGAAAACAGTCAAAATCTAAGAACACCGTGGTAAATAATCCTTCGCTACGATTGTCTTCACACGGCATCGGATAAAACGTGAACCGGAGTGCAAAGGCTCCTGGGATCGGCTGAGAATTCCGGGAGTTGGAGTTCGGATCACTAGAATCGTTTTTTTTTTAAATCTGTCATTCGAATAAAACGACATCGAAATGACACGAGTCACACGTTTTAAATTTTATTTGAAAGTGAAAATTATTGTAAATCAGTCAGAAATTAAAAAAAAATTAACTTTTCATTTTGAGCCTGACAAATCAGGGGGGTGCTTATATTCGCGCGAAGACGGTATTTATTGGCATTTGTTTATCCGAGAATTTTTTTTTTGCTCCCACCATTGAGCAATTTGTCACTATGTACAGTACATCCTCATATGTCCGTTTAAATCGCGTTTGTCCGTAGGGATACCTCAGAGGATGAACGGGAAAGTGAGCGGCAGCGTGACCGTGGGCGACTCAGCGGCGCCGGTGGAGTTTGACCACAACGACCTTCACTCATACGTGGTGGCCAATGACGGGCGAGCGTACGTGGCCATCAGCGCCATCCCGCCCGGCGTGGGCTTCTCTCTGCAGCCGCTGTCGGCTCTGGGGGGCGTGATTGGCTGGGCCTTCGCCCTCCAGCAGCCCGGCTTCAAGAACGGCTTCAACATCATCGGTGAGATCTCACCACTACACCTTGACGTCAATGATAGTCAGGATCTATGCTCAAGTTTAGTGCTAGGTTTAGTGGGTAGGTATATACGCTGCAAAATACGGATTCTTGACAAGCCAAAAGATCATGAAACTACACAATAAATTTAGTTTTTTTCTCAGACAAGATTAGGTAACTATATTAAAATTGAGAGTAAACGATTAGTTTGCTTGTTTCGAGAAAATACGTCTTGTTTCAAGTCGTCTCACCAAGTAAAATGTTCTCACCCCATTGGCAGATCATTTTACTTGATATTGAAGTTTTTTACTAATTTTACGCATTTTTGCAGTGTACTTTAATGATCCCTGAGGGAAATTCTTTGCGTTTAGTCCATTGTTTGTGGGTGTTTAAGATTATGACCAGTGAGCAGGCAACAGATGAGACGGTGGCCAGGTGAAAAATACCTCCCTGGCAGGATGTGAGGAAAAACTCTGGGCCACAGGTCGTGCCAGTCTCCCCTGGCATTCTAACACTACAACGTCATTGTTGACGATTGTGCCATGGTTTTTACACAAAGAAACACGTAAAAAAACAAAGCTTTACCAAGACATATAGTGCCATAATTTAAGATTTTGGCTCTCTTAGGTGCAGGTGTGTTTTGGTTCCAGGCAACTAGACTGTGCAGCCTTTCTTGACGGTTATATTCAGTTGATATATATGTTATAATTACAGGTGAGTTTGTGTCCGTTGAAGAGATTCAGTCTAGTTTTACATTGACTAACTGTTTCTGAGTCTCGGATCGTGCTAGGCAGAGCATTCCAGGGTTTTGGTGCTAAATATGCAAATGGTCGTCCACCTTTGTAGCTTTTGGAGACTTGAGGTATTATAAGCTGCACTGAATTATGAGAGCACAGCGATCGCGCTGGCTCATAGTAAGTGATGAGACAAAAAGAAGCATGCAGTGCTTTAGAAGTAGTGAGTAGAGTTGATTTGTGTGATCCGTCATGTCCGTCAGGGGGTGAGTTCAAGCGTCGGGCGGACGTGACCTTCCAGCCGGGCGGTGAGAGGTTGACCATCACCCAGGAGTTCCGAGGCATCGACGAGCACGACCACCTGGCAGTCGACACCAAGATCGAGGGCCGGATTCCTGAAGTTCCTCAGGGGGCCAAAGTTCAGATCGAGCCCTACACCGAGATCTACCAGTACAGCAGCAACCGTAAGTGAGCTGAAGGAGTGGTTTGGGCTCCTGGTGGCATCTCACAGGGTCTGGTCCGCTCAGTGGTCACCTCCTCCTCCACGCGGGACTACCTCGTCACTCAAGATGGCCACGCCGACCGCTCGGGAAGCTACAAGTTCCGGGAGACCATCACGTACCAGGGCTGCCAGCACGACGAGGCCGTCAGGGTGTCTCCGTCCACACAGATGCTCAGCGTGGAGCAGGTCTTCGTCCTCTACGACGTCAACGCTCAGCTCCTGCGCTACGCCATGACCAACAAGATCGGAGACGTGAATGGTGAGTGTGCTCTGCTGAAGCCTAACTCTGAGGGGATGTAGACGGCGTCGATTCTTTGAAAGACGGTTTGGGATCGAATCAGATTAGTGCCAGAATTGTTGAACGAAAATGAAAAAAATCTATTTAGTTTGAATTTTTTTACATTTTTCGTTTCAAATTTTTTTGTTTGTTTCATTGTTTTTGTTTTGGAACTTTTGGGACTGGAGTATAGGTAACTTTACTCTTATAAATAAAAAATATTTTTTTGTTATATTTTTCGCTTGCAATCCTCATATTTTTGTTCGAAACTGGGTTTTTTTTCGCTTTAGAGTTTTTTGTGTTTCAGTTTCTTGCGTTTGGACTTTTGCCACTAGTTACACTAGTTACTTTTACTCCGATTGATTAAAATGAAAACAATTGAATGAAAATGAAATTGTCGTTTTTTTGTTTTATTTTTTGCTTGCAATGCTCATATTTTTTTTCTAAACTTTTTATCGTTTCAGATTTTTTCTTTTGTTTCAGATTTTTTTGTTTGTTTAATTTTTTTGCGTTTGGACTTTTGGCTTTAGTTACACATTGAGGCGGTCCTTTACTCTGATTTTTAAAAATAATAAAATCAAAATGAAATCTTTTTTTTGTTCTATTTTTTGCTTGCAATCCTCACATTTTCGTTAAAAAAATTTTATTGTTTCAAATTTTATTCGTGCCTCTCAGATTTTTTCATTAGTTAAATTTTTTTTTTGCGTTTCTTACTCAAAAGTCCAAACACGGAAATAAAAATCTCGCAATCCTCACATATTCATTCGAATCTTTTTATCGTTTCAGATTTTTTCCGCTACCCTCAGACATTTTCATTTTAGACTTTTCTGCCTCTTTCATTTATTTTTTTGCGTTCGGACTTGTCTGGCACTAGCTTCACGAGTAGGCGGTCCCTTGCTCTGATTGGCTGTTGAGAATGTGATTGGTAGCTCTTAACGAGATCGATGCCCCGATTCAATCTACTATATGTATATTCACTATACTATACTATTTATACTATATGTATATGAATTACATTTTAGTTTTTTGTTCAAATTTTTGCTTGAAATCCTCACATTTTCGTTTGGATATTTTTTTCGTGCTAAGAAACGGACTAAATATAAACGGTCTAAAATGCAATTGACAAAATACAAAGCAAAAAGAACAAAAAAAAAAATGTAAGTTTCATTGTATTTAATTATTGTAATCAATTGAAGTAAGGGACCGCCTCCACGTGAAACTAGTGCCAAAAGTCCAAACGCGGAAAAAATAAACCTCGCAATTCTCACATTTTCGTTCGAATCTTTTTATCATTTCAGATTTTTTCCGCTACCCTCGGATATTTTTATGCATTTTACACTTTTTCGTCTCTGATTTATATTTTTGCGTTTGTACCTATTTGGCACTAGCTTCACGTGTAGGCGGTCCCTTTCTCTGATTGGCTGTTGAGAATGTGATTGGCAGCTCTTGACGAGGTCGAATCCTCCCGATTTCTTCCCTTTCCCTCAGGTGGACGTGCAGAAGAAAACCCGTGTTTCACCGGACGCCACGGCTGCGACACCAACGCCGTGTGCCGACCCGGAGACGGGAAGCAGTTTGTGTGCGAATGCGCCTCGGGCTTCAGCGGAGACGGACGAGCTTGTTACGGTACGATTAGTCCTGCAATTTACCCCGCCCCCTCGCGCCCAAAGCACTTCCTGTGGGAAGAGAAGAGGACGTCCATCATGAAAGTGCTTAATCAGATGTCTGGAGACCTGCTCTTATCACGCAAGCCTGTGATGATCTTATCACGGAAGCCTCTTCCTCTTCCTCTTCTCCTCTTCCTCAGATGTGGATGAATGCAGCGAAACGCCCGACATCTGCGGCCCCAGCGCCGTCTGCAACAACCAGCCCGGAACCTTCCGCTGCCAGTGTCAGGACGGCTTCCAGTTTGCCAGCGACGGACAGACTTGTGTTGGTTAGTGGCTTCAAAACCGTACGCAAAATGTAATGACCAAAAAACCTTGACGGAAGGGTTGGATAATAGAATGGCCTTCTAATGGGGGGAAATATCAAGCAATTAATAACAAACATGACTAAAAAGCCAACTGATAAAGATCGTGTAAATGAAACAATGTTTGTGTCAGGACTGCAAGGACAAAAATTGCAAAAAAAAAAGTAAATAAAAAATAAGCAAACTGTCCAAACAATGACTCCAAGGCACGCTCACAGTACAAAGAACACATGCAACAACATAAACGGAACATAGAGAACAAGACACAGCTGAAAACAATCACACGATAAACACAAATGGTGAAATGGCGACATCTAAAGGCCGGACTGGTTCATGACCCTGACAGTTTTCACCCTGAACGTGAAATGACAGAAATGGGGCAGAAAAACCGAAAGATTTTGTCTTCTTCTCTGTCTTCTAATTTGTTGTACCCCGACTTACGAATGTTCTCGATAACTCTATACGAATCTATACAAAATGAGCTTTTTCTTACCGCTAGCGTGCAGGGAGACGAGAGTCCTGACGTGTTTAAAACAGTCGTTTAATCTTATTTACATGTCAAACAAACAATAAACAACAAAAGCACTAGTTAGATACAGAAATCTTGCTTCCGGAATATAAAATAAGCTTGTCTTCTCCCATAATGGGAATGTTTTTTTTCTCTCTCCCATAGGGCCACCATTTTGAAATAGCGTGGTGCAAATCCCTGAGATGTTCGCAGTCTGGCGAGAACGGTGACGTCGCTTGGTCTTTCCTCACGGAAATCTCGGGGATTAGCGTGATGTTTTCAAGATGTTGAAACAACGAAATTTTCGCAGAACGAAACGACTTAATTTCGTAGATTTCGTAAATTGAGACTTCGAGTCATTATCGTTATATCATTATATGCTGTACTTTCATAAACAAACTAAACAACTGCTATGTAACACGTCACATTTATTACGAATACTTTATCATTTATAAACAATTTTTGTCTGAATTTATGAAGGCGTGGCACGAATTGGATAGATTACGTTTGGAAATTTTCGCCGAAGAAGGAAACGACTTAATTTCGCACGTTTGCGTTGACAGAGGAGCAGCGGCCCGTGGACCCGTGTCGCAGCGGCACTCACGACTGCGACGCCCCCAGCCGCGCCCGCTGCAGCTACACCGGAGGCTCCTCCTACATCTGCTCCTGTCTGCCGGGGTTCATGGGAGATGGGCGGAGCTGTCAGGGTGAGTGTCACACCAGAGCCAGGAGCGGCTGATCCGAGACCTGCCCGCACAGAGAGAGTGTGTGTGTGTGTGTGTGTGCGTGTGTGTGTTTCAGACATTGACGAGTGTCAGGTGGGTCAGTGCCACCCAGAGGCCGCCTGCTTCAACACACCCGGCTCCTTCACCTGTCAGTGTAACCCTGGTTTCCACGGTGATGGTTTGCACTGCTCCACAGGTAAAGTACTTTCAAATTCCAATTTTATTTGTTACACCCACAGTTGTTTTTCAACAACGTGAAGTGAAATGTATTTTGCAATCGTCCGGCATGTAAACATGTGTGTGTGTGTGTGTGTGTGTGTGGGGGGGGGGTGACGGAACAAAACATTTAAGATAGGGGATAAAGAATGAAACACAAAAGCAGAAAAATACAAGAATACAGAAGCAATAAAATACAATAAAGAGAGAGAGAGAGATAAAATGTGAATAAAATACAAGTGACAAAGAAATACAATAAGGTAGAGAAAAAAATACAAGGGAGACTTGAGAATTGAGTAAATTACTCAATTATTTTAAGGCTACTTTGTACTTGTATTAAAAATAAAGACTGTCAGCAACTTTTACTCTCTTCTTGACTAAATTAGCGATTGAGTATCTTTACTCCACTACATTTGAATGGACACTACATTGTGATTGTGCGCGACAAGTCGGCATCTGTTTCTACCGCGGTTAATTTTTCGGGCGGACAAGGTGATATGTTCAAGTGAAGATACTGTTCGATTCAAATTGACCCGTGTTAAAAGTTTAGAAAATAAAAGGAAAATACTTTAAAGGATTTAAATTAAAATTTAAAATCAAATTTAATTTGTCACGAGGTACAACATGTAGTGAAATGTGTTTTTTGGTCGTTCAGGCTTTAAACCTAGGGATGGGGGAGATACAATAAAATGTGCAAGGGGGGAAAAACTATAAAAAAATAAAGAATAGAAAACGATAAAACAGGGTATAAAGATAAAAATGCTAAAGGAAATACCAAAGAGTTAAAAAAAACAATAGAAATATGCTATAAAATAAAATGTGCTATTCAAAATGTGCAATGGAAATACCAAAGAGATTAAAAAAAAATAACAATAGAAATACAATAAAAACAAGATATGAAGTTAAATATGAAATATGAATAAAAAATACAAAATCTCACTTTGAAACTTCTCCTGCTTGTCTTAGTTGGTGTCATCTACATGTAATCGAAAAAAATGGTTCAGTTGAGTATATTTGTAACGACCGCCACATGCTTTTGTCACAAAAATAATGTTCGGGCCAATTTGGAGTCAAAAAGATCAAATACTATTAGTTTCTTTGCAACAATGAGACATAATATACACTGTCACGCCCACACACACACACACACACACACACACACACACACACTCTCTCTTAGGGAATTTTTTGGTTTCGGACCCTTATATACATAATAAAAGTCCCCCGTGTCAAATTGACCCGCGAACATTATTGAAGCTGGAAGTTTAAGCGAGTATTTTTCACTGAGGTTTGCGTGCAGAAGGTGAGACGCGGCGCTGTGAGCGGCACCGTGAGAGCGTCCTGGGCTCGGAGTTTGGCCCGCGTGGTGCCCGCCCTCAGCCCGGTCAGTACGTGCCCTCCTGTGACGCCCGGGGCGGGTACGAGCCCATGCAGTGCCACGCCAGCGTCAGGCAGTGCTGGTGCGTGGACCGGGACGGCCTGGAGGTCTCCGGGACACGGGCGGAGCCGGGCATCTTTCCCGACTGTGAGTAAACACTAGGGCGCCGCCAGTTTTGAGAAAAATCCTAGTTGCGATTTTTCAGGGAAAATATTGCGATTATTGCGTATTTTATTATGATTTTTCTAAAAAATATTGCGATTATTATGTATTTTATTTGGATTTTTCTAAAAAAATTTGCGATTTTGTTGCGATTTTCGATTTTTGCATTTTTAAGTGCACACAACTAAAATTATGAATACAATTTTGTGTTACTTTTACAACACAGTTAAATAAACAACATGCAAAGTGATTGAGGTGATGAGATTGTTTGATGCTTCGTGATTAATAAATACAGTAGCTGAACGTAAATACCAGATAATAAGAGTGGAAAATAACCACTTAGTCATTTGTTTTTTAATTTAACTGTCAGAAACACAGAAAAATAAAAAATTATCTCATACTTGAATTTAAATCAGACAATGTTGTCACTGGCAGAAAAATGAAAAAGTGAACAATCCTTAATAAAACACATTTTGAAATATCTCTCAAAAACAAAATAAATCTAGTGCAATTTACTGGCTATTTAATAAACGTAGAACTTGCATTACACACGTTTCACTGGCACCAAATAAATAATGGCATGTGATAACAAGGCAAAATGGAAAATACACGACTTAAAACATTGTAAAACAGGAACAATCGCCAGACATTAGTATGATATTATTATTATTACTAATATTAGTGTGATTTTATAATGAGTTGTGTTTCCTCTAGATCTGGCCACGGCACATCGGCACATTTTACACCATCAAATCGATTCGATAAAGGTTAATCGTGAAGCCCTAGTAAACACCCAACCACGCTGCAAAAAATCCACGTGAGAAAATAAGGAACAAAATGAGTAAAAAAAAATTGAAATCAAGTACAATGATCAGCCAATGGGGTGAGAAAATGTTACTTGGTAAGACGACTTGATCATCAGACTAAATATCTCGTAACTCAGTGGATTTGTTTCTGCATTTCAGTTCTTGTTCTCATTGGCTCTGATATACGAAAAAGCTGCAAGTTTCTTAAATGGAGAAACATTGTGTTCTTAAAATGAGACGATTTCACTTTCGTTTCAGGAAGTTCCGTGTTAAAACATAATGTCAACTTTAAAAACAGTCTCAGTTTAGTGTAAAATATCATCAAAATGTGCGTTTTGTTCTATTTCATTCGCTTGGAATAAGCAAAGTCATCTCTCACTCTTAATCCCAACATAGGTCATTTATCTTGTAAGAGAAAATAACAAGATTTATTGTCTAATTTCAAGATTTTGTAGCTTGTCAAGAATGTATTTTTTTGTAGAGCAGATTGGATTTTAATCTTCCGGTCAAAACCGACCGCTTTTAATTTTGAAAGGCAAAAAACAACCAAAAAATAATGTGTTGATCACTTCAAGGCTTTTTGACTTTGACAGTAACACTTACACAAAATAAAAAAATAAATTAAAAACATTTCCAATTATTAAAATTCTCAAACTTGTTAAGTTCGGTTCCGACCCGTTCCTAAACAGATAAGCAAAACAAAATGATAAATGAATTTCTACGCATAAAACTGACAACCAGGTTATCGTCCAATCATGTGCTGTGTTCAGCTGCCCAAAAAACAAACAAAACTGGGAATATTTAGACCAGTAACATCAATACACAAGTAGAGACTTAGGTGTGTGTGTGTGTGTGTGTGTGTGTGTGTGTGTCTTGCATCTTCTTGAGTATCTGCATCTCACAAATTCAAGCAAAAGTGAGAAAAAATTTCCCAAGATCCCAAAAAGTTTGAGAAAGTTGAGAAAGTGAAAAAAGAAAAATTCACAGAATCGCAAAGTGATAACGATGAGCTGGTTTCTGAAGAGAAAGGTGGTCCAAAGATGGAGTAACGATCCAGACCAGGCAGAGGCCCCGCCCCACTCTGACCTGCTGACCTCTTCTGACCTCTGACCATCTGTAAAAGTAATGTAGCCAAGAAAAAATAGAGTGGAAAAAAAATGTTCAAAAACGACCAAGTTATAAACAAGTTCAAGTTCCGAGCATTTGTAAGGCGCTTTTCCCAATTTTAACTGTCTCAAAGCGCACAAAGGATGTATAATGTTAATTGTAATATTGTAATAAAATTGTAATAATGGTAAAACAAAAGACAATTCAAGCTAAGTTAAAAAAAAGATGTGTGTTATAGAGTCCCTCAGTAACAGTAAGGTGACACAGCAACTTTTTTTTTTTGGTAAAAGAATTTTTTAAGGCATATTTTAACACATTTCTAAAGTACAAATGTAGGTGTGTGTTGTAAAAAAAAAAAAAAAAAAAAAACAAAAGACAGAGAACAAATAGCTTGTAAAAAAGTTATTTGGTGAATTAGGAAACCTCACCAGATAACTAAAAAAATGGGTGATAAATAATGGACTGGTGTCAAAGTCAAAGTCTGATTTATTGTCAATTTTGTCATATGTACAGTACATACATACAGAATATTGAAATTTCGTTACTCTCATTTCCTAGATACGAACAGACAACATTACAACATCAAACTTACAAAAGCCACAAGAAGCTCTAATACTTAAAGTACTGAAAGTGCGGTGTCACTTGTGTATTATATTACTGAAATAAAACCGACCCGCTAACACAAAAGATGCGCAAAGCAAAACAGGGTAGGAATGTTAACCAGCTGTGTGGACTCTCACTCAGGCCCCCGTCACGACGCCCCCGGCCCCGTCAGACCCTCGCCCCGCCCCGACATCAGCCCCCTGCCCCCGGGCAGCCACATCCTCTACTCGCAGAGCGGCAAGATCGACTACATTCCTCTGGAGGGTCACGACCTGAAGAAGAGCCAGGCCAAGACCGCCCTGCACCTACCGGTACACGCGTACGAGGCCACGCCCTCACCGCATTTAACCCACACATGAGGGAACGTTCCCTTAAAAAAAGAAATGAGTTACAGTTACTAGTTCTGACAGAAAGTAACTGGGTTGGTAAACGAGCTACGTCGTTATGAAAGTACTTTTTGCGGACATTTCTTTTTCTTCATTTGTCGGATAACTTGGCTGCTGTCGATATTAAATTTGTTCAATTAATGAAATGGACGCTATGAAACATTTCATTATTATATAAAATAAATAATTATTATAAAGCAATGCACATTCATCTACACTATTTTAATATTGTTGTGGGACAATGTGAGAGACGCCTGTCATATTCAAAATGGTATTGTAAAAAATATCATTAGCATAGTGAATAATAAAACACAATAGATAAGCAATAACTTTTAATATTTATTGGTCAGACTACAACTGGCCAACAATTGAGTCTAAATTCAAATTATGCTTCTTAAGGATTGAAAACGATTAAAATTCACAAAAGTAAACGGTTTAACAAGACATGATCTGCTCTCAATATAATGCCTAACAATATACCAAAATTAAACAATAATAACACAAATGTACACTCTTTCTAGTGCAAATTAAAATGAGATGTAAACAATTTGTGAAATTAAACTCATGTTTCATCTTTATGTTAGGAAAATATGCTTCCGCTCGTCTGACTCCTGCTGGGCGAGCGCTTGTTTGTGACCAAACGCAATACTTCAGCGTGGTAAATCGTGGACATTTAATATAAACCAATCATCACATTTTAAATCGCACCAGGTGCACAGACACACCAATCGCCAGTGTCGCCCCGCCCCACAAACACACACACCAGAAGAAAAAGGACGAAAACGGCTTTGGTGGCCACAATAATAGTAAAAAAAAAAAAAAAAAGTACATAAAAGTAACGCAGTTAGTAGCGCCTTTTATTTAAAGTGCCGTTCTTCCCATCCCTGGTCATGTAAACATTCTCTCCTTCTCTTTTATCTGTGACTGTCTCTGGGTATTTTGAAATTCTCTCAGTGTGTTTAGAGGAGGACTGGTCTTATCTGGCCTTATCTGGTCTGCTCAGCGTCAGTAATGGACTCTGAGCTGATAACACTGAGTGCTGCTTGGATTTTTAGGATTGCGTGTCAGATGTGGCTCTGTGGAGACATCTCTGCTTCAGATGATCAGAAACGTTGTTCAAATCATCCCATTGGAGGCTGTAAGGTCTAGACGACTCTTAGCCTCAGTTCCTCCCAGTGAGTTCAGGATTTCTTGCCTAAAGAAATAGACACCAGACAATTTCGTCAGGTTTCAAACAAGAGTGGCGGTCAATCTTTTCAGCGTGCTTCTTCTCAGCTTCCTGACCAACCCACTCCTCACTGCCTCACACTCCTCTCTTCTCTGTTCTACTCTTCTTGCCCTTTACCCTGCTTACTCTCCTTACTCTGCTTACTCTTTTACCCTCTCACTCTGCTGAAAAGACTGACCTGCCACTTTATTTACAGTGATTCACAAAACAAAGAGATTCATGTCTCAAACCAAATAAGGAAAAAGACCTAGAACCCAGGCTCTTCACTTGACCAATCAGATTATTGAAGAGAGTGTCTTTCCAAAACAGCACGAGGTCTGAAACGCTGGTTTTACAACTGGTCTTATCAGCTCACACTCTACATCAAAGACACGAGGCAGAGACAATGAAACGAAAGAGTGAGAACAGTCCCGTTTGGATTATTGGATCATGAAAT
>MU204260.1:49350-56850 GCA_017309775.1 Paedocypris sp. Pulau Singkep
TCTCTCTCTCTCTCTCTCTCTCTCTCTCTCTCTCTCTCTCTCTCTCTCTCTCTCTCTCTCTCTCTCTCTCTCTCTCTCTCTCTCTCTCTCTCTCTCTCTCTCTCTCTCTCTCTCTCTCTCTCTCTCTCTCTCTCTCTCTCTCTCTCTCTCTCTCTCTCTCTCTCTCTCTCTCTCTCTCTCTCTCTCTCTCTGCATCTCTCTTTCTCCCTGTCTCTCACTCTCTCTCCCTCTATTTCTCTCTTTTTCTTTCTTATTTTTCGGATTAACCAGGTCACCCCCCGCGTCTAACTTCTTACTTAAAGTAAAGTTAAAATACAAACATTGTGTACAAAATACAATTAATTAAGCTACAAATTAAGTAACGACGGTCTACTAAAATGTAACGTATACCTCCTCCAATGCCGTCATATAATACCGATACAATAAAGTACCGTGACATGATACAAATTTGTGCGCTTTGAGACAGTTAAAACTGTGAAAAGCGCCCTACAAATACTCGATATTATTATTATTATTATTATTATTATTATTATTATCTGAATTTTCACTCTTTTACCGCTCGCCTGATTTCTGATTAGGTCCAGGTGAAAAGATGAGTGATAAGATGAGTGTGTGTGTGTGTGTGTGTGTGTGTGTGTGTGTGTGTTCACCACAGGGACCAATAAAGTGGAGTGTGTGGATCCGCAGCAGGGCAGCCGCCGGACGCTGAAGGACGGAGTGCAGTATCCGTTTGGACTGACCACTGACGGGAAGAACCTCTACTACACCGACTGGCTGAGGTGCGTATGACCGCCATCAGGTCAAAGGTCAAGCAGTGGGCGGGGTTCTCTCCTGCCCCGCCCCAGCCAATAATTAATAACTGTAATAAATTAACTGTATAATTAATAACCTGTACTACACCGACTGGCTGAGGTGCGTCAGACCGCCATCAGGTCAAAGGTCAAGCAGTGGGCGGGGCTCTCTCCTGCCCCGCCCCAACCAATAATTAATAACCTGTATTGTTAATAACTGTGATAAATTAACTGTGTAATCTTCTGCAGTTGAGGCCTCAGGTCAAAGGTCAAGCAGTGGTCAACCGTCCAAACGTTAATGTATCCACACTTTTATCTTATTTTTCTTTATTCACTTGGACAGTTTGATCCTTCATTAATGGAGTTATGTGCGTTTTGATAAGCTGAACAATTTATAAGGATTTATGTTAGAGAAACAAGCAAACGTGGGTTTTCTTCGCTTATTTGTCACTTCAAATTCAAATTTTCAAATTCAAACGGTATTCGGGTATTTATCGCGGTAGATACGTTCTAAGCCCGACCGCGATAGGTGAATTTCCGCGAAGTGGAGAAACAACGTTTACATATTTATTTAACACTTATTCCGACTTTTAAAACACTTTTTTTCAAGTAGAATTCTTGAATAAAGTAGGTAATGTTAACAATCTCCCCGCCGCGCGCGTCGTCCCCGCTTAGATATTCATTTTCAAAAGGTTGTGAACGGGAGGATCGGGCGGGAGTGCGCGCAGACACGGGCGGCGTTTTCCACAGCTGGCGGGGAGACGGCCGACATAGCGATTGGCTTCTCCGCGGTGAGACGCGTCTGGCGGCGGTTCGTCTCGAGGCACTGCGCGCATCCTCCGCCAAGATACGAGCGGGAAAAAATTAATCCGCGAATATATGTAATAAAGAAAAAAAAATCTGCGATACAGTGAACCCGCGATAGTCGAACCGCGAAGTAGAGAGGGATTACTGTATATGTTTATATCTACAGTATATACGAATATATTATATATATAGTAAATATATATATATATATATATATATATATATATATATATATATATATATATATATAACACAAACAGGGGCACCACTAATAATTACATTTTATTTTAAGATAATATTTTCTTGTACATATTAAAATATTACGAGCGGAAATCATAATTGCATAAATCTTAATATTTACTTTTTTTTCCCATCATTTCTTTACATAAAAAAATTTCACGTGTGTGTGTGTGTGTGTGTGTAAATGATATTTTATTTTATTTTGAAATATTACGAGCGTAAATCATAATTGCGTAAATCTTAATATTTACATTTTTTTATTATCATTTCTTTACATAAAAAAATGTCACGTGTGTGTGTGTAAATAATATTTTATTTTATTTTGAAATATTACGAGCGTAAATCATAATTGCGTAAATCTTAATATT
Source organism: Paedocypris sp. Pulau Singkep (assembly GCA_017309775.1). Lineage (NCBI taxonomy): Eukaryota > Metazoa > Chordata > Actinopteri > Cypriniformes > Paedocypris > Paedocypris sp. Pulau Singkep. Next base: position 51,557 of record MU204260.1, read on the forward strand.
TACATTTTTTTCCCAATCATTTCTTGACATAAAAAATGCCACGTGTGTGTGTGTGTGTGTGTGTGTGTGTGTGTGTGTGTGTGTGTGTCAGGGGTGCGGTGGTGGTGCTGGACCGCGGCTCCGGGTCCGAGTTGGAAGAGTTCCAGCCTCAGAAACGAACACGTCTGTACGGAATCAGCACGGCACAGGCCCAGTGCCCCCCCGGTACGCACACACACACACACACACACACACAGGAAGTACGATCAAATGATCAGAAGATAAAGAATATAAATACAATGAAATACAGTAGATATGAAGATCAAACAGGAGTGCTGTCAAAGTTAACGCGTTAACGCACACGATTAATTGTGAGTTAACGTAGGTGTGTGTGTGTGTGTCCTCAGGTCAGAACTTCTGCTCCGCCTCTAATGGCGGCTGCTCTCACCTGTGTCTGTCCACCCCGGCCGGCCCCGCCTGCAGCTGCCCTGACCACGCCCCCGACTGCCTCCGCCCGCTCTGATTGGCCAGTGTCATAATTTAGCCTCACGGACCGTAGATGTTTACACGACACTGTTATAAAATAAAAGTCCTATTTTATTTACGCCGCTGCTCGTCCCACTCGTCTGATTCTCGATTCGTCCTAATGACTCTAATTGACTAGAATTGACCTAATGAATTTACTCGTCAAAAACACTCGTCAAATGTTCACAAATTCGCACTGTGAAACGTAACAAACGAGTCAGCTTGTTGTAGACTTTACCTCAGCGAGGGGTTTGTTACACCTTAAGTACTAATATTACTCTTACTACTTGTACTCAGAGTGCAAAGTACTACCTGTAGTAAAAGTAAACGTCTTTTGCGTGAGTTTCGTTTTTTTCACTAAACTTGTTTGGCAAAAAAGGCGCCAGAATGTGACTTAATTTAAGTAGGATTTACTTTTACTACTTGAGTAAGTATTTGATATAAGGTTTGCGTGACTTGATTAGAATAATTTGTTGATCATTTTTACTTATATAGTACCTGCTATAATGGTTAGTTTAAGACTTACTTTTACTACATTAGTCAATAATACCTGCTATGATGTCACGATGACGTGTTCAAAATAAGTAAATGTGACAAAGAGTGAAAAGATTTGCTTTTACTACATGAGTAAATTGCACTTAATTTTAAACGTCACCATTACTTATTTGAATCCAGGCAACCAGTTTGCATAATTACACTAAGTAAACATGAAAACTTACAGTGTGGGAAAAAATAAACGTTTAAATAAACGTAAATGAAGATCACCTGTAGCAATCACACTTTTAAAGTAAATGTTTGAATAACTGTAGCAAGATAGTGAAATGCATTTAAAATAATGCCGAATAAATTCTAATGTATTTCTTTGGAAGCTGGAAACCGATCGGAGCTGTAAAAAAATGTGACCCAATTTTCTCAATTTTTTTATTATTGCTGGTTTGAATACTAAACACTTGATTGACAGAAGAACAACATTTTCATGTATTTCCTCACAGAGATTCCACTCATTAGATACTCTTCATTACGGTTATTTACATTATTTAAACAAATATTGTCATCTTTTAAGATAAATCGCTTCCTAACAAATGTATCGAAATGGCATTTGATTACTTCACGTGTTAAGATTTAAATGAACGTGACTCAATTAAAACCGCAAACCAATTGAACCAATTCTCTTGAAATAAATGTAATTTATCGTTTAGCAATCATTTTAGCCAAAATGGTTTCTTATATTCAAATTTGAATATTGACCCCCAAAATTTGCACCAGTTTGCTTGAAAAAGAGGTGAGGTCTAAATTTGTTTTCACCAAAATGTTCTCAATATTTTAAGGGAAACATGGAATTTTTTCTCAGGACACGAGCACGTTCATTTTAGCAATCACATTTTTTCATGAAAATTCCAAGCCTCACAATTCATTTTTTTACGTACACAGCCGCTAGAGGGAGACAGAGGCCGCACAGAGGAAGACGCGCTCTCGCGTTCTGGACGCCGAATTTCATACTTTAAATATGGTAAGACTTGTAGTGAAATGTTTTTTTTTTTTTGTCTTAAATCGTCAAACTTTTATATATGGCGTGTTGAGAAAGGAATGCATTTAAGAGTATAGAGGATAAATTAGCAATGAAATGGAAAAACAAACGAAGATCAAATTTTAAAAAATATACAAACACTAGCTGGTTGAGGTAAAAAGACTCACGTGACCCCGTTTGAATTCAGGGGACCCGAAATTCCGTTAAAATTCCGTCGTTCTTCGCCAAAAAAATGTGTTTGTCACTCACTCATTATCGATCGCCATGATGCAATCAGCGACGCGGTTTCTTCTCTGTTTAGCGTTCTAAACGTGAAAGTATTTCAAAAAAATGTTCTTTTAAAATAAACAATAAAAACATGTCAAAATAAATGAAAAATCCATGTATCAAATTTGGGGGGGAAATTTTTATCTGATTAAAATAAATTATATTGCTTTTGTTTCAACCCGTAACAAGTATAAAGTGACCATGTACCGAAAATCCGTTAAAATTCCGTCGTTCTGTGCCAAAAATTCGAGTTTGACACTGATTATTGAAAGTATTTTAAAAAAATGTTTCTCTGTTCCTTATAACGGTGCAATTCTTCTAAAATAAAAAACATGTAAAAACAAATGAAAAATCAATGTATCTAATTTTGGGGAAAAAGTGTTTATCCAATAGAAAAACACAATCTTTGACTGTTCAAACTAACCCGTAACAAAAAGAAACGTGTTTATCCCCCCAACATTATAACAATAAAACGAGTATTTCCCACGTGATGACGCCTAGTCCTCCAGTCCCCGCCCACAAGGGGGAACACTCTCGACGTCACTTGAAAGACCGACGCCCCCGTTTGACCGACAGGGGATCCACGCGCTTCTCACCAATAACGTCGCCGGGCTGCCGTCCGGGAGGCGGGACTTCCGCTGACGCAGGTGACGTCAGTCGTTTCGGCGGCTTGTGTGTTGATGTAGTGAGGAGCGAGACGCCTCGAATCCGTCAATTAAAGTCTTCCGCGTTTTATTTCCCCCCTCGTTGCGGCTCCAGTTCACACACCGGAAACAGTCGCGTTTGTTATCCGCCGCGCGCCGCGTGATTTCCGGCGTCTGCCGCGGCGCGAAATTCTGAGGTAAATTCGGTGCGCGTGCGTGTGCGTGCGCGTGCGCGTGCGCGTGTGGAGAAGCACCGGGACGTCCGGAGCAGGGATGCCCGTGCAGGGGTCCGGCCCGAGCCGCCGGTGGTGCTGAGACGGGACGGGGGCGTGAGCAGGGCCGGTCTGACCGCCACTTCCGGTCTGGAGATGTCCGGTCCGCGCCTGGCCGAGCTGAGCCGCGCCTGGGAGAACTACACGGAGAGCCGGGCACAGGGCGCCGAGCTGCAGGTGAGGACAGATGTGTGCGCCCCTCACCCCAAAGAACAGGTAGAATAAAAAAAAAAGGAATAGAAAAAGAAACGGGCCACTGACAAAGATCAAGAAAAAGGGCTTGAGAGAAGGAAAATAAGAATAAGGTCAGATGTGTGCACCCTTCGCCCTAAAAAAATAGGGAGAAAATTAAAGGAATAGAAAAAGAAATGGACGAGAAAAGAAAGCATAAATATGTGTATTTGTACGTTGTTTTTTTTCTTTTGAAAAAGCTTTTTTTTTTGCGAGCTGCAGGTGAGGACAGACGTGTGCAACCCTTCAACCTAAAAACAGGTGGAAAATAAAAAGAAAAAGGAAAAGAAACGGGCCAGCACTCACTGATAAAGATAAAGAGAAAGGGCTTGAGAGAAGGAAAAGGCAAACGATCACATTTATTTCCCAATGTGTTGTATAGAGTATATTTCTGATATAGAGTTTATATTCACGCAGTCCCAATAAATGCACGCAATCTATACAGTATTGGTATGTGATATATCAGTAATAATGTGTTTTATTGTGCATATAAGTGTCAGAAACCACAAAGTTCTCCAAAACTCTGTGTGTGTGTGTGTGTGTGTGTGTGTGTGTGTGTGTGTGTGTGTGTGTCGCTTGAATTTTAAAGGAAGTGCTTTGAAAATTCTTGTAATTCTACAGTGGACTCTGGATAAGTGCATCATTAAAATCATTAAAGTGCGTGTGTAATAAACAGGTGGTGATCACTATGATCCAGGTCTGGTTTGAAGTGCAGTATGTGTGAAGCGGCAACAACTGTAATGTTGCAGTGTTTGTTACGCGCTGTTTAACTGAAACACACGCAAATGTCTGATTTCTTACTTTATATAACGCTAGAATACAAATTTAGCCTATAATGTTAGTAAGGTGTATTAGAATGCAATGTCCATTTTTATCCGCCACTACCACAAAACTTTCCCTCAAAATAGTAACGTTTCATTTTGATTGTGTTTAGAGAGTTTTAAATGTGCATTTTACCACACGGTGCTGGAAAAAACTCGAACGTGGACCTTGAAAGTGCTTGAACTTTTATCTTTCAGAAAGTGTAGGAAGCCTGAACGTATTAGTAAATAAGAAATAAATAAATACTTCGGGTCGATTTGATCTAAACAGCGTCTTTGTAACATGTAGCACGGTGTTACAAAAGTCATGGTTACATTTTAAAAATAAGCCACCAATCGAAGCCAAGCAGGTGTTTCAAAGTGAAAAACGACTTTCAAGTGTTTTTAACATGTGTTTAAACGTTGAAAGCGCGTGAATCAGACGGGCGTGGCTGTAATGGTGTGAACTGCGCGGACGCACTAATCCAGCACCCGCCGCTGGTGCTTTACTCGCGGTGGATTTGTGGTGTTTTCGGGATTTACGGCCGAGATAAATCTCCATTTGTTTTTTTTGTTTTTATTTTTTTTTCGTCTAATCCTCCAAACCCGCGTGCTTCTGCGGCTCAACGCTGATTTATAACGAACAATTGTCCCGGCTGAGGAGAGGAGTGAATGTAATGCCTTTATTCTTCCATCACAATACTGTATATAGAGGATCAACTATGTGATATACAGTATATATATCAATATATATACACATCTATATGAAAAAATAAACAAGTAAATGAACATAAACATTAATATAAAAAAAATAACAATGCGCACACACACACACTATACATAAGTAATTAAATGTATTATTTATATATTTCATTGATATTTTGAAATGACATTAATATATTAACTGTGTGTGTGTGTGTTATATATACACACACACACACGTACGTATATTCAGCACATACATATCACAAAAATAAAAAAGGAAATAAATTATTAAATGTATTATTTAGATTTTAAATTTATATTATAATGGGGACATACACACACA
>MU204260.1:59350-61508 GCA_017309775.1 Paedocypris sp. Pulau Singkep
TTAAACGCCATTAATCACAGTTGCAGTTTTTTCACTTTCGGTTTGGTTCGGTTTTGTTTGTTTGTGTGTTTTATCTTGAATAAAGAGTGACTCGACCTCGGAGGGTTAAAAAACCTAAGAAAACATGTTGCAAATTGAACAAAAATTGTACTAAATTATATTGCAGTATTTAAACTAGTGTGTATTTAGTGTTGAGTTTACATTAATTTACATATTACACCGTATTATCCAATTTTCCAAGCTTTAGTCATTTAATCGCCATTAATCGCGATTAATTTGATCAGGGAAGTGCGATTAACTAGTTAAACATTTTTTAATCGTTTGACAGCACTAGTTTAAATATTTCACCCTGAAAATCCGGTTGTCAAACAGCGATATAACAACACACACATTACTCTTGGCTTTAAATTGAAATAAATAGGATGAAAAATATAATGTAAAGTAAAAGCAACGTTGTAATGAACAAAATCACCATTAAACGTAATAAAAACAAACAATGCAAGGTACAGTATTATGTACAGTTGAGGACACAATGATTAGGTCGGTTTCAAAGCACTTTTGAAATACGTATCAAACGGTGATTATTTTGTAGGCGGGGCTAATCATATTGTCCTCCGTACTTTCTCCCAGGTAATGCCAGATTTCAACATAAAAGCTCGTCAACAACACAAACAGCTAATGATTTAAAAAAAAAAAATAGCAACAAAAACAAAGTCGAATAACTATTAAATCTCTGCAAAAATAAATAAAGAATGCGAAGATTATGCGAAAGAACTTTTGTTGTGTCCTTTTTCATACCTCGTGCAAACTATTGCGTCAGGTTCTGCCTTAGCGGCTCCGCCCATAAATCTTTCCTACCAGAGTTGAAAATCCGTATCAAACGGTGATTATTTTGTAGGCGGGGCTAATCATATTGTCCTCAACTGTAGATGTTAAACCACAGTAAACACACACACACACACACTTTAGAATAAAATCCTTTTTCAGGTAGTAAAATGTCGCAGTTGATATCAGACTTACGTTATCGTTGTGTTTCCTCACTCATTCTCCCTGTTTATTTTCAGTTTTTTTTTTTTTTTACTCGACTGCTGCCCGACTCACATCCACTGTTCTAGTGCAGGCAATTAAAAATAAAAGCACACGTGCACAAAACTGCAGTTAGCCAATTAGGACGACGCCCAAAATTCGACAGAAGTAATTCAAGGTCGTCTCTCTTTTAATATATTTAAATGTTTTTTTTAAATATTTAATATTTAAACGCCCGCATAAAATGGCGAGGGCGGCAGAATCGAGATTGCGAACTTTTAACGATTATTCGTGCAGCTCTAGTCTTAATTAATCGACTAGTCGTGTGATTATCTATATTGAGGCTGTGTGACGGTTCAGATTATTGTCGCTGTGAAACAGGAAGTACAGTAGGCAACACTTCCTGTCTGATGCTCAGTGGGGTGAAAGTTCACCACACCTCAAGTCAGTCTCGCGCTTCCCACTATTTTTCGGAATTCCAAGACCCGTAAATATATAGACCTATAATGTGGATTGCGTTTAATATGGATTAATTGTGCAAGTTCTTTTATATTTTTTCAAATAAATATAATCATGTTTTTTTTTTCAATAGAAAGCACATTTGTATTGGATCATAAAGTGCACAGGTATTTATTTATTTTATTTTTTTTTAACAAATTTACGCCTTATAGTCCGAAACAATACAGTACTTGAACATTTGAAACGGGAAATAGCCGCAGTTTTCTGAAATGAAACGCTTGTCTAAAGTTGCGGAGGAGATCATTTCTTCTTCTTTTCACATTTTTACACTATTATAGTTACATAATACAGTATTTAAGCGCATCTAAGCACCGCCGCCCTTAGTGTCCTGACGAAATACATCTTTTGGTGTCAAGTGTGACTCTTTCACTAAAATAATAGACATAAAAGTAGAATGTTAAAAATTAGCACAATTCTCTCTCTCTCTGTCTCTCTCTCTCTCTCTCTCTCTCTCTCTCTCTCTCTCTCTCTCTCTCTCTCTCTCTCTCTCTCTCTCTCTCTCTCTCTCTCTCTCTCTCTCTCTCTCTCTCTCTCTCTCTCTCTCTCTCTCTCTCTCTCTCTCTCTCTCTCTCTCTTTCTCTCTCTCTCTCTCTCTCTCTCTCTCTCTCTCTCT
>MU204260.1:82976-95036 GCA_017309775.1 Paedocypris sp. Pulau Singkep
TCTCGCGCGCGTCTTTAAAACTAAAACAGCCGCTCTCCTCTTAAAGGCACAGCGCACTAGAAAACGGAGCGTCACGTGTGTGATCTATTAATTCAGTCTGTTACGCTGCTTTCTGTGTTCGATTAGTAATGTCTGTGCCGTCATTGATAGTTACAACTATCGAAGCGAATGTATTATACTGTATTAAGGTGTTTATATACTTATATAAAAATCTACTTCATGAATTATCACGGTATCCACGGTATTGCAAAATCCATATCGTGGCACATCTCAATACCGCTGTTCACGTTAATACCGCTAGACCGCGCAGCGCTACCACATAGTGTTAAGGGGTTTATTTCGAAGAGTAAATTTCGTTGTTTGACCGTTCACGCTAAATCCGAAGATGGTTCTAGATCTCCTGCTCGCTGCCTCGTTGCATATCGTGAACATCGCTTTTGAGTGATTCGTTTTAGACGTTTTTTTTACCAAAGTTAGCCATAGCTAGACCGCTAGACTTGTTCCGCGTGTTCCACGTGCGCTCTTCTGAATTTGTATCCGTATTTTAGGTGACTTCATTTTATCCAAGTTGTTTTAGGCCAGAACTCTTGTTAATTAATATGTAAATTAACGTAAGCCCAACTCTAAAAAAAAACACTCGTTTAAGTACTGTCAAATGATTTAGTATCATTTATGTTCAATCTGCAATGTGTCGTCGTTGTTTTTTAACCCTCCGAGGTCGAGTCGCACTTTTTTCAAGGTAAAACACACAAAAAAAGTCCATTTTGTGACATTGTGTTGTTTATTATTCAATAATAATAATAATAATAATAATAATAATAATAATAATAATGATAAAACGAAAACGTGAAGCGTGTTTTGCCTGTTTTTTACCTCTTTTGAAAACAAACTGTGACCTAATAAATACTTATCACTCTAACATGAAACATGTGTCTACATAAAGCTTAGAATGTCTGTTTGTCTAATCATTCACTGCACATTTATTGCGTTCTGAGGATTGCTGGTTCGCTGCTTGATCCGACCGAGCACACAGAACACAGACGAGCAAGTTATTTGCAGTAGGAACCACGTCAACGCGTTGAAAATAATTTACGCAAATTAACGTTGAAAATGAATCGCATGCATTAACGCGTTAACTTTGACAGCACTGATTGTGGTAAATAGTTGGTATAAACCTCTGCACCTTTGATTCCAAAAGAAAATGTGTGTAACCGGACCTCTTGAGAATTTATTATTATTATCATAATTAATCTTAAATGATAAATCTTTGGCGTTTCTAACAGTTTTCTAACAACATTTAAGAGTGTAAACATTGTGCAGTTTATATAACCATGCCACTCCGTCTTCCGGCATCTTCTGTCTGGCCGCAGGATCTGCATCGACCCCAATGACGAGATGAAGGCGGGGCTGCTGGCTCAGGCGGAGTCAGAGGGCGGAGTTCTGCCCCCGGGAGGCTGGCAGCACCTGGCCCTCACCTACTCGCAGCAGCCCGAGGGCAAGAAGAGCGTGCGTGGCGAGCTGAGCCTGTGGCTGTGTGGCATCAGGAAGTGCCACGTCTGGCTGGACTTCACCCCGCCCCGCCGCTCCGGCCTGTCCTCAGACGCCAACAAAGCCTACTGCATGCTGGGACACTGCCGCGGGCCCACTGAGGAGCCCGCCACCGGGGGGCGCTACGACCTGGGCACCATGCTGCTCTTTAACGGTACGTGTAATTCTATGTGTAATTCAGTTGACCTTCTGAGGAGAAAAAGTCTGAAAAATTATTTTAAGTACGTACAATTCAGTGGACCATCTGTGGAGAAAAAAAACGGGAAAATTATTTTAAGTTCAAGTCGATTGGCCATCTATTCAGAAAAAGTCTAAATTGTAATTCGATTGACCACCTGTGGGGAAAAAAGTCTGAAAATTCTTCTAAGGACAATTCGGTTGACCATCTGAGGAGGAAAAAGTCTGAAAAATTCTTTTAAGTGTAGTTCGGTTGACCATCTGTGGGGAAAAAAGTCTGAAAATTCTTTTAAGTACAATTTGTTTGACCATCTGTGGAGAAAAAGTCGAAAAAATTATTTTAAGTGTAATACGTTTGACCATCTATGGAGAAAAAGTCTAAAAATTCTTCCAGGTGTAATTTGATTGACCATCTGTGAGGGGAAAAAAGTTGAAAGTACGTACGTACAGTTCAGTGGACCATATGTGGAGAAAAAAATCCCAAAAATGATTTTAAGTTCAATTCAGTGGAACATCTGTGGAGAAAAAATCAGAAAATTATTTTAAGTTCAAGTCAGTTGATCATCTATTCAGAGAAAGTCTGAAAATTCTTCTAAGTGTAATTTGGTTGATCATCTGAGGAGAAAAAGTGTGAAAATTCTGCAAAGTACAATTCGGTTGACCATATGTGGACAAAAAATTATTTTAAGTTCAATTCGGTTGACCATCTATTCAGAAATAGTCTGAAATTTTTTTTAAGTTTAATTCGTTTGATCATCTGTGGGGAAAAAAGTCTGAAAGTTCTTCTCAGTACAATTGGGTTGACCATATGTGGAGAAAAAGTTGGAAGGTGTCTTTGAAAGGCCGAAAGACTATTAATAATAATGTGTTGATCACTTCACAGCTTTTTGACTTTTGCCAGTAACACTTACCGTAACAAAACATAAATTTACATTTAAAAGCAAAATGTAATTACCAACTATTAACCCTCCTGTTGTGTTCGTTTCAGAGGGGACTTTTATTATGCATATAAGGGTCACGCATATAAAGACAAGCAGGACAACAAGTTTCAAAGTGAACAAAGACTTTGAAAATAACAATTTTTTGGAGAAGGTGACTAAACGATTAGGCGGTAAAATTGTGGCGATAAGTATTAAATGATTTAGTGTATTTTATAATTAACACGCATACAAAACGCACAACAGTGCAAAACACAAGTTCAAGTTTATTTTATTTTTTATTTAGGTTTTTTTTTAGTTACTCTTTATTTTTTATTATTATTATCTTTTATTTTTTTCTCATTTTATTTTTGTTTTATGTCCTGATACATTAGGAATCAGATTAGTGGCGACATTATCAAACGTACATTTCTAACAAATGAACGATAATGCTTCACAGTTACGTTTGGTTTTTTAGTTTTCGTTCGCAGTCTTCACGTTTTCGTTTGAAACTTTTTTTTCCGCTTCTGATTTTTTCGTTTTATTTGTTTCATTTTTTGGTTTAGTGAGCCCTTAATCACATTCCCAGCTGTCAATCACATTCTCACCAGCCAATCAGAGTAAGTCCCGCCCCCCGTGAAACTAGTGGCAGAAGTCCAAACAAAAAAAAATGAACAGGAAACGGGAAAAAAACTGAAGCGAAAAAACAAACAATTCAAACAAAAACATGAAGACTGCAAGCGAACAATAAAACAACTAAAGTACATGTGAAGCATTTTCATTCGTTTATTAGAAATGTACTTTTGATTATTTTGACACTGATCTGATTCCACACAAAAAAAACGCAGCATGAGGATTAAAAGTAAAAAACGTACGTTTTATGTTTACGATTTTTACGTTTATAATTCTGATTACGTTTATAATTCTGATTGCACAAAAACGCGAGTCTCCGTCTCTGTCTCCGCCCACAGGTGCCCGCATCGACACGGCGGAGGCGTTCCACCTGTTCTCCAGCGGGCCGGACCTCACCTCCGTCATGCCCTGCAAGCATGGCTCCGCCCACACGCCTCTCTCCGCCCACGTGAGCCGCGAGGCGCTGGAGTGCGAGGCCCTGCGAGACCTGCTGCTGAGCTCCGCCCACGCCGACCTGTCTCCGCTCGCCGTGAGTGCTGACCACATGACCCCTTGACCTCTGACCTACTGACACCAAAGTGGGTGTGGCAGGAGAGTTTGGCGGTGGTCTACACTCCCAGCAGCCCGGGCGTCTACACCATCTTTGAGCCGGTGATCCGCCTGAAGGGTCAGGGGCGGTCAGTGGGCGTGTCCCAGCGGCCCTTCAGCACGCGGGAGTTCCAGAGTGCCACGCCCCTGCCCAGCCTGGTGCCCGGCCGCGCCCGCGGCCTCCACAGCGTCCTGCACGAGAGCGGAGGCTCCGCCTCCTTCGTCTTCCTGTTCGCGCGGGTAGGTCTTCGGCTCTGGGCGGGTGAATGGGCGGAGCCTGATGGGGGTGTGGTGCAGGTGGTGGAGCTGAGCGAGGGGGAGGAGACTCAGGCCCTGGCGCTGCAGCTGCTCCTGTCGCTGGTGAAGAACAACGCTCACCGACGCCACGAGATGGAGTCCTCGCACGCCTACGCCATGGTGCATCAGGTCCTCATCAAGCCCAGGTGCATTGTGGGATACCACGTCCTGAAGGTGAGGTCTCGTTAGTCCAGCGTGACGCTCAAACACTTTCATTCATTCTAGAGCCAATCAGATCATTTCATTGTGCATTTTATTGTGAAATTTGGAACACGCCCATATATGGACATAGCAAGCGGAACAAAACTGTGGGTGGGGGTGTCTTTTCTTTTTATTTCTTCATTGTCTTATTTTACGGTACGGTAAACTGTGGGATACCGCGTCCTGAAGGTGAGATCTCATCGTTAGTCCATCGTAATTTCAGTTCATTAAACGCTCAATTTCATTCTACAGCCAATCAGATCATTTCATTGTGCGTTTTATCGTGAAATTTGGAATACGCCCATATATGGACATAGCAAGTGGGCGTTACTTTTTAATCAGTTATTCAAGTAAAACGACATCGAAGTGACGTGCGAGTCACATGTTGGCTTTGCTAAAGAAAATTGCCAGAAATTGTTCTTTTTTGTGGGGGGTCTTTTTATTTTTCAATGTCTCATTTTCACGTATGCTCACGTAAATAAATACCGTCTAAGTGTTGGCATTGGCTACAGCGTGTTCATGCTATTGCGTCGATAAGCCTAGTTGAAATATACAATGACGATGACGATTCTAAACCTCCACATTCACAATCCTGTAAATATTCGAATTGGGCATAGATCTTTTTTTTTTTCGTCTTTTATCAATTAAATACACACAGACACACACACACACACACACACACGCACACACACACACAGAGAAAAGAGAAGTGGAAACGTTTATTGAAGAGCTGAGAAATGTTAAGAATTCAGCTCTTCCTGGTTGGACACTGCTGTTGTATAACCCAGTGTGTGTGTGTGTATGTGTGTGTGTGTGTGAGCCAGGCGCTGCTGGACGGCTGCTGCAGTGGTTCGGTTCTGACGGTGGACGAGGACGGACTCTTTCGGCTGGACCCGGAATCCTCGGCGCTGCTGCAGGACGTGCGGCTACTGTCCGAGATCCTGCTGGACTGGAAGATCTGGGCCAAAGCTCAGGTGCTGCTGGACCGTCCCAGTGTGTGTGTGTGTGTGTGTGTGTGTGCACTCTTCTTTGAGTGCAAAGTACGCAAGTAAGAAAAAAAACGAAAAAGAAAAACGAAAAAAATTACGATTTTGACACTTTTAAGGTCAGATGTGTTTCGGTTCCGGGCATCTAGACTATGCAGCCTTTCTATGCAGTTATATTCAGTATATCTTATTTGTGTGTGTGTGTGTGTGATCAAGTTCGGTGCATATGTAAAGTTGCAACTGTTCCAAAGCCGCTCTATAAGTGGAATATTGTTGCGTTTATTTCATTGTTCGTGGGTTTTTAAGATTATGGCTAAGGCCAGTGAGCAAGCTCCACTCTCCTCTGAACGCAAAGTACGCAAGTAAGACGAATAAACGAAAAAGAAAAACGAGAAAAAAATTACGATTTTGACACTTTTAAGGTCAGATGTGTTTCGGTTCCGGGCATCTACACTATGCAGCCTTTCTATGCGGTTATATTCCGTATTTAATGTGTGTGTGTGTGTGTGTGTGTGTGTTCAAGTTCGGTGCATATGTAAAGTTGCAACTGTCCCAAAGCCGCTCTATAAGTAGAATATTGTTGCGTTTATTTCATTGTTCGTGGGTGTTTAAGATAAAAAAATGTTAAAGAAAAACGAAAAAAAAATTACGATTTTGACACTTTTAAGGTCAGATGTGTTTCGGTTCCGGGCACCTACACTATGCAGCCTTTCTATGCGGTTCTATTGCGTATTTAATGTGTGTGTGTGTGTGTGTGTGTGTGTGTGTGTGTGTGTGTGTGTGTGGGCAGTGTGGCGTGTGGGAGACGCTGCTGGCGGCGCTGGAGATCCTCATCCGTGCCCACCACCCCCAGCAGATGTTTAATGTGCGGCAGCTGCTGAAGGCTCAGGTGGTGGAGCGCTTCCTGCTGACCTGTCAGGTGCTCCAGGTGAGGCCCGGGCGCAAAACACTCGTTCCTTTTTCACTACAATACTTATTTTTGTTTTTTTCTCGCCCGTCGCTTTACGAGACCTTCTCAAACCGCTTCTCCCGAAAACTCTTTCTTTCATCTCGTACGCAAATTCTTTCTTTCATTTCGTCGACGAAGTATTTCCGTGATCGTCTTTGTCGCAAACATTTGCTGCTTGTTTCACGGTTAAAACTGTCACTGAGCACTTTTCACTGTTAAAATGTAAAAAAAAAGGAAGATTGTTGCGTTTTTTTCATTGTTTGTCGGTGTTAGATAACGGCTACGACTATGACCAGTGAGCAAAGATCGTATGAAAAAAAAAACACCTCTCTGACGGAATGCGAGGAAAAATGGGATGCAATTATTATTCATTTTATTTAAATGTGTTTAATGTTGTCTCTGTCGAGGTTTCGTTTGTGAGAACACGTTCGTTTGAATTGAGAGAAAAGTTCATAAAAAAAGTGGTTCAGGAAAAAGAAACGTTCTCGCAAAGAAAAAGATCTTTGTGTGTATTTCATATGTTGACAGTTAACTACGTATTCAGATAAAAAAAATGATTAAACGCCGTTGGTAAAATTTGACACAGATTCGGTCAACAATAAAGTGACTTAAATAAAAACTAAAGCTTAACATGTGCATTACTACATAGTGTGTTTCAATATCAAAAATACAAAGACAGAAAAATGACAGAAAACAAATTAGAAGGCCTTATATGTCCTTAAATGTCACAAAATGACATAAATAAATATTAATTATTAATTAATTAAGCAGAATAAAATGTCCATTCTAAAATCAAATTGAATTGCACTAGGGCTGCTGATAACGATGATTTTCTTATCAATTAATCTATGGATAATTTTAAATGTATTTATTTTTTATCATTTTTCTTCGATTAATCGACTAATCTATTGACACATTTGCCGAATAATCTAACGATAACGATTTTCTTTTTTTATTTACTTTCAAAATCCAGTTTTAAAACAATTGAAGGAAACACACACATCACGTATTGAGATAAAAAAAATATGATTAACACCGTTGGTAAAACTCGACACAAATTAAATGAATCGTGTGCGTTAACGCGTTAACTTTGACAGCTCTAGTTCACAGGTAACTACGTATTCAGATTTCTTAGACGTAGCAACTTTAGTAAACATTTAGAATATGTAGCACCTATATTTTCGCTGACTAAATCTATAGTGTATATCAGTCGACTGAAAATGTTGTCGACTAAAATCAAACTAAAAACGGAAAAAAAACCCAAGACGACTAAACTGGGACTGAGTTGTAGCCAGAAGACTAAAACGAAATAAAAAAACTGCACACTGAAGCCCGTGTGACCCGCCTCAGGAGCACCGGGACGAGCACCTCACCTCCATCCCGCCGGACGTCTGCGTCTCCTTCGTCAAGATCATCCAGGAAGTGCTGGGCTCTCCGCCCGACCTGGAGCTCCTGCGCCTGCTCTTCAGCTTCCTGCTGGCCGTGCACCCCCCCACCAACACCTACGTCTGCCACACGCCCAGCAGCTTCTACTTCTCGCTGCACATCGGTGAGGCCCAACGCCGCCGAGAGCCACGCCCGCACCGCCGCCGCCGCCACTTCCTGTGTGTCTGTTGCAGACGGGAAGCTGCACCAGGAGAAGGTTCGCTCCATGATGCTCCTGAGGAACAAGTCCGCCTGCAGCTCCGTGCTCTCGCTCTCGCCCACCGTCTTCCTGGAGATGCCCAGTGACGGTAAAGCCGATCTTTTCTAATCAATTTTTTTTATTTATTCATTTTTTATTTATTTTTTTGATTAATCGTCAAGTAGCTAATTTTCCGATTGATCTGACGATTATTCTCAATTCTCTGATTATTTATTGAACATTAACAACTGAAATTAAAGCACTTTCGAGTTCGATTAATTAACACAATACATTTTTTAATCGATTTTTTAATTTATTTTTTTTTTCCGATTAATCATGAAGTTGCAATTTGTCCGATTAATCTAACGATTATTCTCAATTCTATGATTATTTATTGAACATCAACAACTGAAATTAAAGCACTTTCGAGTTCGATTAAATAACACAATCATTTTTCTAATTGATTTTTTGATTATTCATTTATTTTTTTTATTTTTTTTTCGAATAATCGTCAAGTGGCGAATTTTCCGATTAATCTAACGATTATTCTCAATTCTCTGATTATTTATTGAACATCAACAACTGAAATTAAAGCACTTTCAAGTTGGATTAAATAACACAATCATTTTTCTAATCGATTTTTTAATTTATTTATTTTTTCCGATTAATCGTCAAGTTGCAATTTGTCCGTTTGATCTAACGATTATTCTCAATTCTCTGATTATTTATTGAACATCAACAACTGAAATTAAAGCACTTTCGAGTTTGATTAAATAACACCATCAATTTGTTCTAAACTAAAAATAAACAATATTAATTAAAGCACAGTGCCTAAATCACACAATCAATTTGTTCTAAACTAAATAAAATAAAAATAAATAACTTGCACATTTGGGGAAGCCATTTTATTTTTCCCGATTAATCTATCGTGTGTCATTTAAAGTTAGATTAATAATCAAAATTTTGATACATTTTCCGATTAAACTAACTTCATTAATTTATAGAGATTCATAGTTAATATCTCGATTACTTTTCAGATTAATCAAACTTGATTAAAGTTAGATTAATAATAAATAACTCGATTCATTTTTCGAATAATCTAACTTGATTCATTTAAAGTAACTCGATTAATTTAGAGTTAGATTAATAATCAAAATCTCAAATAATTTTCCAATTCATCTAACTTGATTCATAATAATCAAAATCGTCATTAATTCCCGATGAGTCAAGTTTGAACGCCATCACCGTCCCGCTGAAGATGTGACCCGCCCTCTTGTGTTGCAGCGCGCCGCTCGTCCTCGCCCGAGCGCGGAGACGAAGACTCGTCCTCACAGCAGCCGAGCTCGGGCCCCTCCCCTCACGCCTCGCCCACCCTGAAGCCCCGCCCACCCCGCAGGAGCTCCACGGGCAGCGCAGACCCCGAGGACCCGTCCCGCCAGGCCCTGGGCAGCACCGAGACCCTGAAGCGGCCCGCAGACGAGCAGCTCCTCAGCAGCTGCGACTCCGCCCAGACCCTCTGCGACTCCCACAACGAGGAGCCCACGCCCTCCATCAGCATCGAGGAGGACCCCGAGGGTTCCGCGGAGGCTCCGCGCCGTCCCGACAGCCTGAGCGGGATCCAGTCCTTCCAGCGCAGCCACAGTAACCTGGCCAGTCTGGGCTTGGCCTTCCCCGCCCAGAACGGCTCCCTGACGCGCTGGTCCAGTGTGTCGGAGCGCCCCGCCCAGCCCGACGAGTGGGACGGCTACACCTACTCGCCCGCCTACGAGAGGCAGGGCAGGAGCGAGGCCAGCAGCGACCGGTGCGTCCCGCCCTCTCACCACAGTCTGTTGGGTCACACTGGGGCCCCAACGATACACTTTTACCGTATTCACGAAAATATAAGCCCCCCCCCTCTTTTTTTTTTGAATGTTCAACGCTCAACAATTTGCGGGGTGCTTAGAATCGCCGATTTCAAATATGTGCGTAAATTTATGCCCGGGGTACTTAGAATTGCCATTTTCAAATTTATGCGGAAATATATGCCCCCCCCCTTTTTTTTTCAAATGTTCGACGCTAAATAGCTTGTAAGGTTCTTAGAGTCTGCGATTTCAAATATGTGCATGAACATAAGACCCCCCTTTTTTCGAATGTCCGATGCTAAAAAACTTACAGGGTGCTTAGAATCGCTAATTGCAAATATGTGCAAAAACATAATCCTCCCTTTTTTTCGAATATACAACGCTCACAAACTTGCGGGGTGCTGAAGAATCGCCAATTTCAAATATGTAGCACGTAAATATAAGGCCCCTTTTTTTGTAACTTTCGACCCTCAAAAGCTGCTGTGGTGCCTATAATCACTGATTTCAAACTTGTGCGGAAATATATGCCCCCTTTTGTTTTTAAATGTTTGACGCTCAGAAACTTGCAGGGTGCTAAGAACCACCAATTTCAAATATGTGCAAAAACATCATCCTCCCCTTTTTTCGAATATACAACGCTCAAAAACCTGCGTGGTGCTTAGAATCGCCAGTTTCAAATATGTTCGTAAGTATAAGCACTCCCTTTCTCAACTATCCAATGCTCAAAAACTTGCAGGGTGCTTAGAATCACGAATCTCAAAAGTGCGTAAATATGAGCGCCTCCTTTTTTTTCCAAATTTTCGACGCTAAAAAACTTTCAGGGTGCTTAGAATCGCTGATTTCAAATATGTGCGTAATTTTAATTGGCCATTTTTTTTACGTTTGACGCTCAAAAACTTGCGTGGTGCTTAGAATCGCCGCTTTCAAATTTGTGCAAAAATATAAACACCACTTTTTTTTTCGAACGTTTGACGCTCAAAAACCTGATTCCGCCAAATTCAAATTTGTGCGGGCATATATGCCCCCCCCCCCTTTTTTCAATTTTTTTTTCTTTTTTTTTTCTTTTTTTCTTTATTTGTCCCACATTAACATAAACAACACTGCACTCACACTCCAACAATAGCCAAACTTAGCCATACAACACCGCACACATCACTATTATTGTTTATTATTTATTATTTATTGCTGCTGGATTCGAGGAGCTTCCGAAAGAAATGTCGTTGTACAACAAACAATGACAACAAAAGCCTCGTAACAACATTACTCGTACTAATGAAATCTTCTTTAAATGGCAGCCGCGTGTGTGTGTGTGTGTGTGTGTGTGTGTGCGCAGGGCGGAGGACTGTGTGGTGCTGGTGTGCTGCGGGCTGTACGAGCTTCTGCGAGGCGTGATGCTGCTGCTGCCGGATCTGCTGCTGGAGCAGGTGATGGAGCGTCTGGTGCAGCCCGAGGTTCTGCTGGTGCAGCTCAACCACTCCTCTCCCCTCGTCCAGCAGGGCGTCATGAAGGTGCCTTTCTCCTTTTCCGTCGGGTCGTTTTTTTTGCTTCGCGTAATCGCGCAAATGCGTTTTTTTTGGCGTTTGGCCACGCGTGGGGGCGGGCCTTACTCTGATTGGCTGGTGGGAATGTGATTGGCGGCTGCTTGGACAGGAAGTGCGGGAGGTTTCCGCGTCTGGTTGTTTAGTGGCACTTGTCGACTGCTGCCAATCACATTTTCACCAGCCAATCAGGGTAAGGGACCGCCCCTCCTCGTGAAACTAGTGCCACAAGTGACGACAAACAGACGCGGAAAATGGTTTCAAGTGGAAATGTGAAGGTTCCAAGAGACAAAGACAAAAAATCATTAATATTTTTGTTAATAATAATAATAATACTACTAAATTTTAGTTGTAAGGTGCCTTTTGGGCCTCCAGTTCTCGTCACAAATACAGTTACATAATAATTCGACGTGTAGAAATAAAATCGTCTATTATTATTATTCTGCAGTCGTCTGCCGCCACAATAATTTAGCACAATTGTGCACAGATAACACTTTAATCACAGTTTATTGTGTACTCGTATTGACAGAATTGGTAAATGACGTAGCGTTCACTCGCTAAGCTCCTCCCACACTTCCTGGTCAACCGCTGCCAATCACAGTCTCACTAGCCAATCAGAGTAAGGGAAGCTTGTGCCAAAGGTTACAAAAAAAAATCAGAGCCAATAAAAATGTTTCGAATTAAAATATGAAGGTTGCAAGAGAAAAATGAGAAAGAGAAGCATTTTTTAGATTTTTCTTAGATATTTATAGTTTGATTAT
>MU204260.1:95061-105922 GCA_017309775.1 Paedocypris sp. Pulau Singkep
GACCAGGAAGTGTGGGAGGAGTTTAGCGAGTGAACATGTAATCGAGTGGTAATTTAATCAAATATAAATATGAGTCATGAACGAAAATATTTCACTTTTTCCATTTGTCTCTTGCAATCTCGATATTTTCCAGTGAAACATTTTTTTGCGTCTATTTTATCCGTGACCTCTGGCACTCGTGTCACGTAGGGGGGCAGCCATTTGCTCTGATTGGCTGATGAGACGGTGAAACTTTTCTAATTGTCGTGACAATAGCGCAAAAATCTTAACAGCATGAAAGAAGTTCCAAAGAAAAAATATGAAGATTCCAAGAGACAAATAGAAAAAAACAACTGAAAATTTAAAAATTGTTCATTTCTAAGAGCTTTTTTCATTTATTATTTCAATAAATTAAATAATTTAAATAAAATAAAATTTAAATACATTATATATATATATATGTGTGTGTGATTTTTCTTTTTTTTGCCACTAATCTGATTAAGTGTGAAAATCGTTAGTCTGTTAGAGCTTTATTCATTGATTATTTTAATAAATTAAACAATTTAAATAAAATAAAATCTAAATACATTATTTATGTGTGATTTTTCATTTTTT
This sequence comes from Paedocypris sp. Pulau Singkep, assembly GCA_017309775.1. Lineage (NCBI taxonomy): Eukaryota > Metazoa > Chordata > Actinopteri > Cypriniformes > Paedocypris > Paedocypris sp. Pulau Singkep. The sequence goes on from MU204260.1 coordinate 95,656, forward strand.
TTTTGCCACTAATCTGATTAAGTGTGAAAATCGTTTGTTTCTTAGCGCTATTCATAGATTATTTCAATGAATTAAACCATTTCAATAAAATAAAATCTAAATAAATTATTTAAATGTGTGATTTTTTTTTTATTCAATAAATCCAATCATTTCAATCAAATAAAATCTAAATACATGATTTATTTAAAAGCGTGATTTATTTTTTTTTTTTGTTGCTTTTTTTTGTCACTAATCTGATTAAGTGTGAAAATCGTTTGTTTCTTAGCGCTTTATTCATAGATTATTTCAATGAATTCAATAATTGAAATAAAATAATTAATAAAAAATATATTTTTTTTTTTGCTTTTTTTCGCCACTAATATGACTCCGCAGTATCGAGGAGTGACTCGGTGTGTGTGTGTGTGTGTGTGTGTGTGCAGCTGCTGGACTCGTACTTCAGGCGCGCTCAGAAGGAGCAGAAGGAGAAGTTCCTGCGCAGCCACGGCTTCTCGCTCCTGGCCAATCAGCTCCACCTGCAGCGCGGCTCCCAGGGGCCCCTGCAGTGCCTGCTAGAGATGCTGCTGTGCCGCGCCGTGGGCCTGGAGGAGGAGTCAGTGCCCCCCCCCCACACACACACAGCCACGCCCCCCCCCTGACCGACTGTTCTGCGCAGGGTGGAGGAGGAGGAGCTGGAGAAGGTGTCGGCCTTCCGGAAGCGCTGCGTGATCCCCCTGCTGGGCCTGCTGGAGAACTGCCTGTACGACCCCGCCCTGGCGCACTCCGCCCTCTGCCTGCTGCTGCAGCTGCTCAACGCCTGCGCCAAGATGGCCGACATCCTGCTGGACCACGGCCTGCTGTACGTGCTGGCCAACACCCTCGCCACCCTCAACGGCCTGGAGGACGGGTACGGCTGCCAACGGCGTTAGGAATCGTCCAAAAACGAGCCCCGACTGCGGCGTTGCGCGGTTTTTTTTTTTTTGTTTGTTAGGAAGCGCGAAAAAGTGGGCGGCGCTTTATTTTTTTTTTTTATATAATTTATTGATATGTTTTTTGCAGTATCCTTATAATAGATTTGTTGTATTTGTTGTAGATTTCTGTTATAATAGATTTTGTAAAATTCTGCTTTTTTTATATATTTTTTTATTTAGGAAGCTCAAGAAAGTGGGCGGTGCTTATATGCGCATTTTTGGAATTTTGTAGAATTTAAATTTAAATTGCGCAAAAAAGTGAGCGGTGCTTATATTTTTTTAAATTTTGTATTGATATTTTTTTTTTAAAGTATCATTATAATATATTTGTTTTCTTTAATGATTTAATTTAGCGTTCAATATTGTAATGTAAATATTTCATATTTATCTGAGATTTTTTTTTCAATTGTAGAAGCTCAAAAAAGTGGGCGGTGCTTATATGCACATTTTTGGGATTTTTTAGAATTTAAATTTAAATTGCGCAAAAAAGTGAGTGGTGCTTGATATTTTTTATATATTTTATGGATATATATTTTTTAAAGTATCATTATAATATATTTGTTTTCTTTAATGATTTAATATTGCGTTCAATATTCTAATGTAAAAATTTCATATTTATCGGAGCTTTTTTTCAATTGTAGAATCTCAAAAAAGTGGGCGGGGCTTATGTGCGCATATTTGGAATTTTGTAGATTTAAAATCATTGAAATTAACGTATACTTCATAAGCCCTAATTAACGTATATATTTCTTCATGATTTTACATTTTATTTTATAATTTTACATTTTAAAATCCAATCTTTTTATTAGATAGACCTAAAGTCGAGGATCGTCCGTTTATGACGTTAACCTGCTAGTTGCCGAGTGGATTATTATAAGTTATAAGTTATAATATAATACATTTTTTTAAAAATGGAACTTTTTTTTTTACTTTAATTTTATTTCATAATTTAACAGTTTTTTCTTTATAATTTTACATTTTTTTTCTTCATCATTTTACATGGTATTTAATAATTTTACATTTTTTAAAATCCAATTATTTCATTAAATAGACCGAACATTATGACGTTAACCTGCTAGTTGCCAAGGGAATTATTTTAAGTTATATTATAAGTTATAATATAATAAATAATTTTTAAAATTACATTTTTTTAACTTTAATTTCATATCAGAATTTTAAAAATTTTTCTTCATAATTTTATATTTTATTTAATAATTTTACATTTTTTTATTCATAATTTTACATGTTATTTAATAATTTTAAACTTTTTTAAATCCGATCGTTTTATTAGACCTAATGCCGAGGATCGTCCGATTAGAACATTATGACGTTAACCTGCTAGTTGCCGAGTGGATTATTATAAGTTATAATATAATAAATTATTTTAAAAATTGAACTTTTTTTTTTTTTTTTACTTTAATTTTATATCAGAATTTAAAATTTTTTTTTCTTCATAATTTTACATGTTATTTCCTAATTCAACACTTTTCGAAATCCAGTGATTTAATGAGCCAGAAGCCGCGTGTAGGCTGGTTCCCCTGACTGTGGCGTGTTGCGTGTGTTTGGCGTGTCAGGATGGCGGCGTGCGACTACAGACTGGTGCTGTGTGACCTGCAGCGCCTCCTGGTGGCCGTCAGCATCCACGCCTGCAGCTCGTCCGGAGCGCAGTACTTCCGCATCATCGAGGACCTGCTGACGCTGCTCGGACACCTGCAGGCCAGCCGCGTGCAGCGCACCCGCGGTAAGACACGCCCACGCCCATATATGTGCATAAGCAATTGTAGAGGCACAGAAACGTGGGCGGGGCTTATACGCCCATATTTGGTAGATTTGAAACCTGTTGATTGCACTGTATTATTGAGTTTTTAGCAGTGTGGTTGTTATATAAATTAATATTTTTTTAATTTAGCTTTGCCTGTTGTAATATAAACAGACCGTCATTAATCAAATATAAGCACCCTTTTTTTTCAATTTTAGAAGCTCAAAAACAAGGGCGGGCCTTATATGTGCATACTTGGAAATTTTGTAGATGTTAAATAGTTGATATTACCATATGATTTTGATTTCACAGTATTATTGAGTTTTCTGCAGTATTGTTATGATATAAATGTTATTTATTTGTTATTTAAATGTTCAGTTTAACATTAAATATTGTAATATTAATAGGCCATATTTACGTGCATATGAGCACTCCTTTTTTAAATATATCCATATTTTTACATTTGTAGATTTTAAATAATTGAAATGCACATTATTATTGAGTTTTTAGCAGTGTGGTTATAATATATTTTTTTATTTTAGCTTTAACTGTTGTAATGTAAATATTTCCTATTAATCAAATATAAGCACCCTTTTTTCAATTGCGAATTTCCATTAAATATTGAAATAACAATATACTGATTTCACGTGAATATAAGCACTCCTTTTTTTCAATTGTAGGGCGGGGCTTATATGCGCACATTTGGAATTTTTTGTAAATTTTAAATTGTTGAAATGACCTTGTACTGTTGATAGCTCATTACTATTGAGTTTTTAGCAGTGTGGTTATAATATAAATGTGTTATTTAAATATTTGATGTAACATTAAATATTGTGATATTAATATAGCGAATATAAGCACCTCTTTTTTTCAATTGTAGAAGGTCACAAACGTGGTCAAGGCTTAAATGCTCATATTTGGAATTTTGTGGATTTGAAATGGTTGAAATGACCATATACTATTAATAGCACATTATACTTTAGTTTTTTTTTTTGCAGTATTGTCACAACATAAATTTTTTGCTTAAATGTATACATTTAGAAAAAAATCTAAAGGATTAATATAAGCACCCCTTGTTTTCAATTTTTGAAGCTCAAAACCGTTTGGTGCTTATATGCACATATTGGGGAATTTTTAATATTTTAAATCCCTGAAATGACCAAATACTGTTGATTGCACATTATTTTTGAGTTTTTACCAGTGTGGTTATAATATAGATCTATGTATATATTTTTTAATTTTAGCTTTAAATGTAGTAATGTACTGTAAATATATCGTGTTTATTCAAATACAAGCACCCTTTTTTCAATTTTAGAAGCTCAAAAAAGTGGGCGGTGCTTATATGCGCATATTTGGAATTTTGTGGAAATTAGCCTAAATATCCCGCGCTTACGCAAATATAATCGGCAGAGCTGGGCGTGGCCCTTCAGCTGCGCGTGCTGCAGGCCGCCATCGACTTCATCCGGACCACGGCCAATCAGGAGCCTCCGAAAGGCTCCGCCTCGCCGCACCACGCCCTGCAGCCCAAGCGCCAGAGCATCGCAGGTGTGTGTGTGTGCGTGTGTGTGTGTGTGTGTTGAGGTGAGTGTGTGTATGTGTGTTTTGTGTGTGTTGAGGTGTGTGTGTGTGTGTGTGTTGAGGTGTGTGTGTGTGCGTGTGTGTGTGTGTGTGTTGAGGTGAGTGTGTGTATGTGTGTTTTGTGTGTGTTGAGGTGTGTGTGTGTGTGTTGAGGTGTGTGTGTGTGTGTTGAGGTGTGTTTGTGTGTGTGTGTGCCTGTGTGTGTGTGTGTGTGTGTGTGTGTGTGTGTGTGTTGAGGTGTTTTGTGTGTCTCAAGGTTCAGTGGGGCAGAAAGACGCCATCTTGCCCCGCCGCCACCGCCACTCCTACAGCCTGATCCCCTCGCCCTCCCCGTTCACCTTTCTGTCCCAGGACTCCAGTGCAGGTAGAGGCGGGGCCTACCGGGGACACGCCCCCTCGCTTGTGGCTCGCCCTCGCTTGCCACACATCCATCTGACGAGCGATGGATGCGACTGTAACTCACTCGCCTCCACGGAGAAACTAACTCTGATTTTTTTAAGAAAAAAAAGTTTAAAAACGTATTCTTATTTTTTTTTTTTTTTTTTTAAAAGAGTTTTAAAGAAAATATGAAAATTTGTATCGGTAGCTCTCCGAGTCCAGCAGCTACACGGAGGAAAAAAAGTCAAAAATTTTCAAATTACAAATTCAAATTTTTTTTGTCACATACCCAAATAAATTACATTTATTTTACAAACGTCCGACATACAAACATAAAAATAACCGTACAAATACAATAGGATAATAGTATTATAGGATAATAGTATTATTAGGATAATATTAGAGATAAAAGCTATAAAATACAATAAAAATAGAGATAGTATAGTATAATAGAATAGAAGATAAAATATGAATAAAATATTGAAGATAAAAATACAATACAGGAGAAAAATACAAGATAAACATGCAAGATAAAAAATAAATTAAAATATTAAAGATAAAAGAGACTTTTTAAGAAAATGTAAGCAAAAAATAACATTTTATGTAATATATATAGAGTGGAAGATGTGTGCAAACCGTATTTACGCAAATATAAGAGAAAATAAAAATGTCAACAAAAATAAAATACAATTTTTCAGAAGTTTTTCAGAACAAAGAGAAAGAAAGCAGTTTAAACCGAAAGACAAGAAATTAAAAAGCAATGAAATACAATAAAAATAGAGATAAGATGAAATATGAATACAATATAAAAGATAAAAATACAATAGGGGAGAAAAAACCAAGATAAATGTGGAAGATAAAATATGAATAGAAATGTTAAAGATATTTTTTCAAGAAGACTTTTAAGAAGAAAATAAGACAATTTTCTTTTAAAAAGAAATAAAGACAATTTGTTTGGGTAGCTCACCGAGTCCAGCAGCTGTACAATAAACATAGTACAAAATATGAAGAGATGAAAAGGAAGAATACATTCAATAAAAAAAAAAAATCAACAATATTAAAAAAATCATAAAAAAAGGCACTGTTGGAGGCGGGGCCGACCCGAGGACACGCCCTCGCTTGTGACACGCTGCCCTGCATCCATCTGACGAGCGATGGATGTGACGATAACACACTCGGCTTCACAGAGAAACTAACTAAATGAAAATAAAAAACTGACTCTTTTTCCCCTCATTTTTTGAACACATATAATGGACATTTTTCTTTTTTTTGTAACTGACTCTTTTTTTCCCCATTTTTTGGACACACATGATGGACATTTTCCTTTTTTTTTATTTTTAACTGACTGTTTTTCCCTATTTTTTTTTAACACAGATAATGGACATATTCCTTTTTTATTTTAACTGACTGTTTTTCCCTATTTTTATAGAGAAACTAACTAAATAAAAAAAAAACTGACTCTTTTTCCCTCATTTTTTGAACACAGATAATGGACATTTTTCTTTTTTCTTTCTTTTAACTGACTCTTTTTTCCCCATTTTTTGAACACACATAATAGACATTTTTCTTTTTTTTTGTAACTGACTCTTTTTTTTCCCCATTTTTTGAACACACATAATGGACATTTTTTTTTCCTGAACTAACTCTTTTTTTTTCCTATTCTTTTTAACACAGATGATGGACATTTTTCTTTTTTTTTATACTGCCTCTTTTTCCCCAATTTTTGAACACAGAGAATGTACATTTTTCTTTTTTCTTTCTTTTAACTGACTTTTTTTCCTATTTTTTTTAACACAGATAATAGACATTTTTCATGAAAATTTCTTTTTTTTTTTATTTGACTGTTTTCCCCCATTTTTGAACACAGATAATGGACATATTCCTTTTTAATTTTAAACTGACTGTTTTTCCCTCATTTTTTGAACACAGAGAATGTACATTTTTCTTTTTAAAGACAATCTTTTTCTCCCTAATTCGCATGGCGACTTTGCGTCGGTCTGGAACTATGAAGAAGAACTGGTCTGGAAGAGAAGCGCTATATAAACAAACTTGAACATGAAAAGGAAGAATAGATCAAAAAATTAATAAATAAAAAAATCAACCAGTTCGATTCTACCAGTGCCTTTCTTTTTTTTTTTTAAAGAGGCACAGGTGTAATGGAATGAACATGAAGTGTACGGTATATATCTCGTCACGTGACTACCTGTGTGTGTGTGTGTGTGTGTGTGTGCGCAGGTGGGCGGCGCTTCACTCTGGCTCAGTCGGACTCTCTGCTGAGTCGCATGCGTTCTGTCGCGGGTGACGAGCTGACGCTGATGATGCGGCGCCGCATGAGTCACGACAACCCAATCAGAGCGGCCGAGAGCGAACTGATGCAGCGCCTGCAGAGACTCGTGGTGCTCACCATCAACAGACTGGTCCACCAGCAGAGTCAGTCACACACACACCTTCACCTCAGAGAGAGAGAGAGACAGAGAGAGAGACAGAGAGAGAGAGTAAGAGAGAGTAAGAGAGAGAGAGAGAGACCGACAGAGAGAGAGAGACACAGAGAGAGAGAGAGAGAGAGAGAGAGACAGAGAGACAGAGACACAGAGAGAGAGTGAGAGACCGACAGAGTGAGAGAGACAGAGAGAGAGAGAGAGAGAAAGAGAGAGAGTGAGAAACCGAGAGAGAGATAGAGAGAGAGAGACACAGAGAGAGAGAAACAGAGAGAAAAAGTGAGAGAGAGATTGCAAAAGTCAACTCAATTTTCACGTTCATAACGAAGACGACGACGAAAATATTTTCGCCAACGAAATTGACCCAGATGCTAATTTGTGTGTGTGTGTGTGCGTGTGTGTGTGTGTGTGTGTGTGTGTGTGTGCGCGCAGACGCAGACGTGGACCTCTCGCAGCTGCTGAGCTTCTCGGAGTCTCCGGACACGGCGGCGTGTGAGGAGCAGGGCGTGGCCCGCGGGAGTCTGCACAGAGACGTGCTGACGCTGATGATGGACGCCATCCGGACCGGCCTGGTGATGTCACAGCCTGATATTCTGTTATGTCTAGGGTGGCCATATTCTGATACTTTTAATATGAAATGGTGTTCTACAAATCAGCTCTTCTGTTCCAGCTTCAACAATATATATCTATAATAACAACCATAATATCTGTCTATTATTAGTGAGCAATAGTAGCGGGAAGTTTTTATATGACAGATCATTTAATAATTTAGAAAGTTTCTAGTTTATTAGCTCATTTTCGTTACATGAGCATTACCTTGTTTATTAATTTATTAACTATAACGTTTCAGGTGATAAATTAATATTTTTGTGTCTGACCTAACGAGCATCAGCCGTTTCAACTCTCTCTCTCTCTCTCTCTCTCTCTCTAAGCCCCGCCCTCCTCACAGACAGTTACAAAGTCCAATCAAACTAACGATGACTTTGTGTATCACACAATCAAAAGTTGAAAATGTGACCTCTTCATAAATGTGAAATTTCCCCGCTGTGGGACTAATAAAGGATTTTTCAATTCAAATTCAATTCAATTAAATTCAATTAAATTCAATTCAATTAAATTCAATTAAATTCAAAATGCGCGTGAGGTGATTCGCTGCTTTAAAAAAAAAAAAAAAAAAAAAAATATATATATATATATATATATATATTCTCAAATAATTTAAAGCGCGGTTGGCGAACGTGAAATGGTCCTTTGAAGAAGCGTGAAACCCGGACATTTACGTGAACTTATAAATCCGGACACGAGGTAAAAAGTCCGGGGAAAAGAGGACGCTTGCTCACCCTAAGTATATCCTAATTACGCGAATATAACTTATTCAAATTTTTGACGCTCAGAAACTCTTTCTACATTTAAAATATTTTTTCTCTCTTTAAATAATGCTTCCTTAATCTTTAAATAATTATTCAATCATCTTTAAATGATGGTTTAAATGAATATATGAGCATATAAGCTTTTATTGGCTCAATAGCAGAAATAAAGTCACGCCGCGGCACTTAACAGTGGCTAAATAACACTGGAAGACGTCAAATTAAACTAAATACAGTCATTAATATTTACACAGACAAACTCAATTATTCCCACTAAGAGACTTTTGTGTTTTTTACAGCAGCAGAAACAAAGAGAAAAAAAAAACAAAATGGTTTCAAAATATGTCCGCAAAAATGTTAGTTTTGTTTCTGTTTAAACAGTTTTCGTTCTCTTTGTTTCTTTGCTTTTAAAATGCTTTAAAAAAAAAAACAATACACGGGAAAATTTCGCCTAGTGGGATTACAGTTTTTCTCAAGTCATGTTTTTTGAATGCAGCTCTCTTTTTCTTAAAACCCCAATTTTAAAATCCAAAATAAATTTTAAAATTCAAATTTGATTGGTCGCATTCATATTATACGTGGCACGACATATAGTGAAATGTGTTTTGATCGTTCCAGCATTTTACCATTGGGTTGGGGGAGATACAACAAAATGTGCAAAGGGAAATGCAATAAAATGGAGATAAAAAACAGAAATACAGTAGATATATGAATAAAATGTGAATGAAAATACAAAATGATCAAGATAAAAATACGATCAAATTGTTTCGATCCCGCGCTTTAGCAGACAATTCACACACCTGCAGCTCATCAAACTCATGAGTCACACACATATTTTTACATCTTTTTTTTTTTTTTTTTTTTTTATTTTACAACTGTACAGATTTTAATTTTTTTTTCTTTTTTTTTTTTACTGACTCTTTTTCCCTATTTTTTGAACACAAATTAAACAAATTAGGGAAAAAGTGTCAGACAAATAACAGACATTTTTCTTTTTTTTTAACTGACTCTTTTTCTTTTTGTTGTTTGTTTAAAAAGCAACAGATTTTTGCATAACTTTTAACTTTACATATTTACGAATCATCCCTTTCCACGTCAATTTTGGTGATTGTATCTGATAATTAGAATAGTTTTTAAGACGTTTTGTAATTATGCATTTATCGTCAAAACAACCATTTTAACAAACGTATTTTAGGATTGGACTTAAATTTTAGATTTGTTACTTAAGTTATTTGATATTGATTGACATTGATTTTGATTGACAACTATTTGATCTTTTTTGACTCGTGTGTGTGTGTGTGTGTGTGCAGGGCAGCTCAGGCCGCGGCAGCGCCCCCCGGCAGCAGTGGAGGCGGATCCTGTGGGCGTGTCGCGACACCTTCCGGGTTCAGATTGGCCGCCTGCTGGTGCACATGCTCAGTCCGGCCGAGGCACTGGAGGAGCGCAGGGGAGCGCTGGAGCTGCTGCAGGAGCAGAACTGTGCCGACATCCTGAGGGAGTGTCTCAGCCCCGGCCTGGAGGTGACCACACCCACTACTCACCCACTACTCACCCACTACTCACCCACTGCTCACCCACTGCTCACCCACTGCTCACTCACTGCTCACTCACTACTCACTTACTACTCACTCACTACTCACCCACTACTCACTCACTGCTCACTCACTACTCACTTACTACTCACTCACCCACTACTCACTCACTGCTCACTCACTGCTCACTTACTACTCACTCACCCACTACTCACTCTACTCACCCACTACTCACCCACTACTCACTCTCTCTACTCACCCACTACTC
>MU204260.1:160300-178288 GCA_017309775.1 Paedocypris sp. Pulau Singkep
GGTACGCCTCGGCCTCCAGCTCCAGCAGGGTGCGGCGCGTGTAGGCGAAGGAGCCCGCCTTCTCCAGGTAGTCCACGCAGTAGCGCTTGACGTCGGGGTCGTGGGTGCGCTGGCGCAGGATGTTCTGCACCTGCGTGCTGTGGGGCCGCGCCCGGATGGCGTGGATGGTGGGGAAGGAGAACTTGCCCTCCGTCAGGTCCTCGCAGTAGCTCTTGTTGGCGCTGTAGTCGCGCGAGCGCAGGTTGGCGTAGTCGTCGCGGATCTGGAAGAACAGGCCCAGCGTGTCCAGCAGCGGCTTGAGGTCGGCCGTCCAGCCCGAGAACAGCTGCATGAGGCCCAGCGCCAGGCCGAAGAGCCCCCCCGTCTTCTGCAGCACCATGGCGCGGTACTGGCCCTCGCTGGGGCAGGTGTAGGTGTCGCGCCAGTGGATGTCCAGGCCCTGGCCGCGGTGCAGCTCCAGCAGCTGCCGGGTGAACACCCGCACCGCCTCCGGGTGCTGCAGCGTCAGCACCTTCTCCAGGCCCAGGAAGTAGACGTAGTTGGCCGAGTTGATGACCGAGGGCACGCCGTAGATGCTGTGCGCCACCGGGAAGCCGCGCCGCAGCTTGGAGCTGTCCTCGATGTCGTCGATCAGCAGGCTGGCGTTGTGCAGCATCTCCGTCACCTCGATGATCACCTGACACACACACGCACACTGAGCATCAGACGAGGAGGCTGTACCACACATCACCACCTGCAGGAGGCGCCAGAGACACTGAAAACAAGCTGCTGTGTGTGTGTGTGTGTGTACCTGTAGTTTATCCTCGGGGACGTTGAGCCAGTGGTTGAAGGCCTGAGAAAGCTTCGATCGCACCTGCTTTCCTGAAGAAGAAGAAGAAGAAGAGGAGGAATCAGTGTGTGTGTGTGTGTGTGTGTGTGTGTGTGTGTGTGCGCGCGTAGACTCGTACCCGGTAGTTGCAGTAAATATTTGTAGGGTTCAAGGAGAATCCGCTCGGCCTGTTCGTCCCCGTCCATCCCTCATCCTACACACACACACACATTAATAATCATAACACACACGAATTTATAATCATAACACACACATACACACCACCATTCAATTACACACACACACACACACACACACACACATCAGTTTAAAATCGTAACACACACACACACACACCAATTTATAATCATAACACACACAAACACTACACTCATATGAAACTATAATTTATCAATCATTATTTAAAAACAACAATATTGTTATAGCAACAGCAAAGTAAAAATGTAAACAAGTTCAAGTTGATTTATATAGCACGTTTCTTCGTTACAGACCAACGCAAAGTCGCTATCAGGAATAAGCGGAATCGGGGAAAAAATGGTCTTTAGAGAAGAAAAATCTGTTCAAAAAATAAATAAATTAAAAAGTGTCAGTTAAAAAAAGAAAATAAGAAAAAAAAAAGGTACTTATAACCCGGGTGTTCAAACAAGCATGTAGATTAAACGTACAGTAATTGTACAGTAAAGCCCTGATTTGAGCTGCTCGACTTGTTACAACTACACTTACTTAAAATAAAACAGTTATTTACTTGTTTATATTATTTATAAGACAAGCAATAAGTTCGACTCGGTCTTACTCCTCTGTCGTCCGGAGGATCGTATAAACGTTTTAAAAATATTATATATAAACATAATAAGTATAAAGCAAACAGTTCACATTTACGCAGGTGTAAAGAGTACCAGACAACCATACTTGAGTAAAAGTACAGATACGTGCTGTATAAGTTACTCCAATACAAGTAAAAAGTCACCACTACAAAAAAGACTTGAGTCAAAGTCTCGATTTTTAAAAGAACTTAAGTACTTTACTCATACTAAATTTAGGCTAAAATAAAACAAATAAATGTGAAGAAACTATTCATGAGGTGTTACACAGAAACGAAATGTTTCAAAAAATGGTAAAACTAAATAAATACAGAACAAAAAGCTTGTAAGAAATGAACAGCCATAAAAATCGATTACGGTTTGTCGCGCACAATCAAAACGTAACAAATAACGGTATGTGTCAATTAAAAAGTAGTGGAGTTACTCAATCACTAATGCAGTGGAGTAGAGAGTAAAAGTTGCTTCTATTTTTGATACTCAGTGCAAGTGCGAAGTGGCCGAAAACATACTTAAGTAAAGTAACGACGTACATTTACTCAAGTACCTCACACCCCTGCATTTACGCGAATACTACACGATCTCACTGACGGATCGATCGATCGATTAACTTATTTATTTGAAATAGTTCGACGTTCCAGGCTAACTAACACTCGCTCAAGAGCGCAGGATTAAATACAACAAAAGCAAAGCAGAATTCAAACTCATGCATTCAAAATAACGTTCCCATGAAATGAAATAAATAAATACATGAATCATGGCGACACACCCACCGTTTAGTTCCAAAATGTCACGTCCGGCACTTCCGCTTTCCTGGACGCTGACGTCACTCTTCCGCCTGTGTTTTTTTTTAGGTTAGCATTAGCCAGTTAGCCAAAAACAAGCCATTTCATCAACTTCCAGCTACTACAAACACGTTACGCTACAACCCACCGCTACTCCGACACTAAGCATTTCGGCACGACAATCCACGCGAGTGAAACGCGGCGGTTCTAATCGTTTCCTCCGTCCCGGCGCTGTGTTTTCCGCGCGGTGCGGCTCTCGAATGACTCGCTTTTTAAACGAATCGTAAAATGACTCCAAAAACCACGAGTCGCTCGTGCGCATGCGCGGCGCGGCGGCTACTCACGTTATTTACGCTCTTAATTTTAAAATCAACGCAACAAGGACAAGAAAATTATAATAAACAATAAAAAACAAAGATAAGTTGTGCTAATGGGTTAATGCTACTGGTAATGCTAATTGTGCTAAAATCTAATTGGGCATTTGTTTTTCATCCAGAAAAAGATCATCTTTACCACAAGCGCAATATATTAGATAGATAGACAGACAGACAGACAGGAGGATAGATAGATAGATAGATAGATAGATAGATAGATAGATAGATAGATAGATAGATAGATAGATAGATAGATAGATAGATAGATAGATAGATAGATAGATAGATAGATAGATAGATAGATAGATAGATAGATAGATAGATAGATAGATAGATAGATAGACAGACAGACAGACAGATAGACAGACAGACAGACAGGAGGATAGATAGATAGATAGATAGATAGATAGACAGACAGACAGGAGGATAGATAGATAGACAGACAGATAGACAGACAGGAGGATAGATAGATAGATAGATAGACAGACAGACAGGAGGATAGATAGATAGATAGACAGATAGACAGACAGACAGGAGGATAGATAGATAGATAGATAGATAGATAGATAGATAGATAGATAGATAGATAGATAGATAGATAGATACAACAAACACAACACAATTAACAAAAATATATTGATTTGATCATTTTAATTTGCTGGTGGGACAAATCAGCAGTGAACAACCAATCAGAATCCACCGTTGCTTTGTTGCTATGCTGATTGAATTGAATTGAAATTGAATTGAAAAATCCTTTATGTGTTTACTTCAGAAAAAGAAAAGATGATGGGATTGAAGATGAAGAAGAAGAAAGAAAAATGGACAAACTCCCCATCCTTTGAGTGTAAAGAACGACGCTTGATTGATGCTTCTCTGATGATGGAGGGATAGAAATGAATGGAAGAAGAAGACATGACACTCACTAAATCTCATTGACTTTTATGACAGTAAAGTAAAAGTTGAGTGACAGTTTTATTCATTTATTTTTTGTTACATTTCTTTAAGAAGCATCATTCATATTTAGACTTATTTGTTGGCCAGTTGTCCGTGCGATAAAAATGTAAAGTTCTAAACCATATTGTGTTTTATTATTCTCTATATTAAGGATAATATTTACTATGATACATTGAATTAGATAGGCGTCTCTCACATTGTCCCACAGCAATATTAAAATAGTGTAGATGCTTTATAAATAGTGTGCAATGCTTTATAATAATAATAATAATAATTATTATTATTATTATTATTATTATTATTTATTATATTTAGTGTCGGTTTTATTCATTTAACATATTTAAAATTGAGCACAGCCAAGTTATTTGACAAATTAAAATAGATGAAGTAACTGGTTTCTTTCTTAGGTAATTGACATTGAAATTGAATTGAAAGTGACTTTAATTGTCCCACAGTGTGGAAATAACTGTGTATTTAATAGCAGATATTTAATAGATATAAATAGCAGAATAAACAAGTATTATTCTGATAATACATAAAAAATATTAACATAAATAAACATAAACAACACGGCACACACTATAAATAAATAAATACATGAACAATAACATAATCAAAACACACAGCATACATAATGAACAAACATAAACCATAAATAAATATAAATAAAAAAAAAAATAACAATGTCAATTGACAATTATTTTACTATATAATATAATATAGTATAGTATAATGTTGTATTATGTTGTTAATATTAATATTATGTTGTAGGTGACAAATACAATTTGAATATACGTATATTATAATATAATATAATTTATTATAAACTTTAACTCAGTTACTGTTTGTGAGGGGTAACTACTGTACTAATTACTTTTTTAAAGGAACATCCCAAACGCGTGCTAGACATATTTCACAAATATCACCTGTAGAACACGAATAACAGAGCATTTGCTGATAAATAAGGCGTTTGTACACAGTCTTTGATGGCACTGAAGCTTGAGAAGCAGCAGAGACGAGTCCGAGCGCAGCTGAAACAGATCCGGTTAAGTCAAGATGTAAGTCAGATTAAATAAAGAGCGGCAGGAAACATTTAACAAAGAGGCGAAGGCGGGTCTGGGTTAGTTAACAAGATCCCGGTGCCGAGGTCACGACCCCTGACCTAATCCCAAACAGGTGTAATGATGACCCAGATTACCTCAGTTAGTACGGCCTTGTTACACAGGGGCCGCTCTGTAATCACGTCTTTTCTTGTCTTAGTTCGCTCAGCGAGTTGGAAACGTCCAAACGTTTTTTCCAACTCGGGAGAAATTCCTACCTCGCACTTTATACGACCGCGTCATGCTCTGGCCACCTCGCCAAGTAAAAACGGACAGTTAAATTACATTAAAAAGCAGGGGTGTGAGGAGTACCGGACAGCCATACTTGAGTAAAAGTACAGATACTTACTGTAAAAAATTACTCCAATACAAGTAACATCTCACCCATTTCAAAAAGACTTGAGTCAAAGTAGCAAAGTATCCCATTTTAAAAGAACTTAAGTATTAAGAAGTACTTTTATTCATGCTCAATATAGGCCCCCCCAAAAAAATAAAGAAATTTGAAAACAAACTATTGTTTTCCAAGACAGAAACAGAATTTAACCTCAATGTTTGAAAACTGGTAGAACAAAGTAGATAAAAAGAACAAAAAGTCAGTCTCAATCACTCATTTGCAAGTAGATATAAAATAAAGTGATTAATCTGATTAGTAAATGATTTATTATATGTATTATATAAAGTGATATATTACATAATAACTTTTGTAAAACACATTTTTACGCCCCTAATTTGCGTTCTTGTGGTTTCTAATTCACAAATAGCCTCCATTACCTTCAGCAGCCTAAAGATGGCGATATTCACCTCGTCCGCCCAAGAAATTAACCGCGGTATAAATCGATTCCGGCTTGTCGCGCACAATCACAATGTAACGAGTAACGATAAGTGTTTGTTCAAATGTAGTGGAGTGAAAAGTACTGCTACTCAATCACAAATGCAGTGGAGTAGAGAGTAAAAGCTGCTTGTATTTTTGATACTCAGTGCAAGTACAAAGTAGCCAAAAACATACTTAAGTAAAGTAACAAAGTACATTTACTCAAGTACCTTACACCCCTGTTAAAATGTGCATTTTAACGGTGTTAATTAGACTAAAAACAATAACAGAAAAAAAAATCATACTAAAAATAAAACGAAAAATATAAAGTTTCATGAAGTTTAAACATTCTCAACAAATGTTCACAGCATTTACACGTTGCGTGATATTGCCTGCTAGGTGACTTTAGTTGTCTGTAGCTTTCATACTCGGGCAATTTGATCTAGAAAACCCTGTGTAAACGTGGGAAAAATAGTAAAGAGATCACGAGGTGGATTTTTGAACAAATTGTTTATTTCTAGACTACGACTCGGCGTTACTAGTCTCTTCTTTTTCTTTCTTTTCCCCAGATTCACCTTAAAGGGGCGGGGCATTTCCCCCCTCAAACCATTTAAATTATAACGCCGCCAAACAAATTAACATCGCATAAATTTAAGCCTTAAGCATACATTTGCAATAGCTTTAAAATAAATCAACACAAAATTTAAATGGATCACTCGGGTCACTCTTTTGCAGTAGTTTTTGCTACTTGTTGTAGTTTTATCTTTATTTCATTTTCACATTTTCCCTTGTTTTTATTGATATTTTATCTTTATCTATTCATTTGTCTTTTGTTGTATTTTTTTTATCTCTGATTATTGAATGAATGAATGAACCTTTAATTAATCTCCCAATGGAGAAATTCGGAGCAAACACACAACACAATCGTACACAATATAACAACAACAACAACAAAACAAATATACAAACATTGCATTAACATTGAAATTGTCATTATAAAAACGGTATTTAAAAAGTATTAAAAGTTATGCATCTCTTCCTCGCATGTACATCCCCCCCCAACACACACACACACACACACGCACACACACACACTCACACACGCACGCACGCACGCACGCACGCACGCACACACACGCACGCACACACACGCACGCACACACACACACACACACACACACACTCGTTTAAATGCTGGACGATTGTAAAAATACATCGCACCGCATGTTGCACCATGTATGTAATGTATATGACAACAATTACAATTTGAATTTAAATAAAATACGTGCATGTGGTCAAAAGAACACAATCGCGCAATACGCTCAACAAAGTAGAGCACGAAACGCTTAGTGCTTGTTTTCATTTGTCGCGTTAACGGTCCAGAGCCGGGGGGCTGACGGGAAATGTAGTTCTCGCCATGACGTCGCTGCCGTTGACCTTCGTATTAAAGTCCGGTCCGCGGCCTACAAGTGCCAAGCTTCCTCGCCGAGAGACGAGTCCCCAGCCAATGGGAGGCCTGGTGGGCGGTGCCAGGCGCGGCGTGAGCCAATGAGCGCGCCCGTGTTCGCGGTGGGGGGTTCGTGTCTCCGTCAGTCCGCCTCAGTCGAGCTTGAGGAGCGGAGCGGAGCGGATCACAGGCCAGCACGGCACGTTCGCATCCCGACGTCTTCGCTCGCCAGCCCGGGCACGGAGGAGCCATCGTCCCGCAGCGACTCCCGATGGATTAGCGGCCGGGGGGACACGCTCGAGCCGTCGATTAATCAGGTAGGGACGTTTCGCGACGGCTTCCGCCGCGGTGTTGTTGTGGATCCTCGGCCGGGTCCCTGACGCCAAGCTCGGCGGAGTTGTGACAGGTCTGTCCCGGGCTGTCTCCCTCCAGCCCGCGGCCGCGAGTCAAACGCCCACCCCCGGTCTGACGGGCGAGTTCCCCGGGAGCTGCTGTTGACCTTCGCGGCGCGGGTGTGCGGTGCACCAGCTTTATTTGTCGGTCGTTTTGGCGATGGAGGAATGCGGTCGTGTGGCACAGCAATGGCGGCGGACGCGAACTTTCCTCCCGCCGTGGCTCCTTTGTTTGTCGGGCGGTTATGTAATCGCGGCTCGATGGGCTTTTTAACGCCGCGCGAGCGACGCGGATGCGGGTCTGACTCCGAACACACTCGGTTAACGGCAGGAAAACACGCGGCTGGCCAATCAGAGCGCAGCTCCGGCCGTGATTGACGGGCGTGTGGGCGGGGCTTCGGCCCGCGCTGGCCTGGTTCTGGTGTGCACGCGCGACTCTTTTCGCCGATTCGGATCGTTAGTTCTCGCGCTGTTTCAAGTGACGCGAATCTTTTCCGCCAGTTTCGTTCGTGTCCAGCAGGTGGCGCTGTAAAAGTGACCGCGATCTGAAACAACACACACGCGAGATTTCATCAGACGACAAGTGATGCATAAATCGCCGCAAAACGTGATCCACGTTCGTCCTTCAACACGCGACACGAAGATGAACGAAGAACGAGTGATCGATCGAGAACGAATCACGGACGATGCTCGATGCTGTCGTTCACTGAGAAAAGTGAAATAGGGAATAACGGCAACATTCTTAGATCAGTATGATCGAGGTGCAATTGTAAATTTCGAAGAAGCGAACGAAAATGCTTTACATTTACGTTTTTTTAAGGTTTTGTTGAAACGGCTTGTTCGCAATCTTCACGTTTTCTGCGTTTGGATTTTTGGCCAAAGCTTCACGTGTTGCCGGAGCTTACTCTGATTGGATGGTGAGAATGTGATGTACTTGAAGAGGGGGAGGAGTTTAGCAAGCGCTGAAACACATTGATAATCGGAATATCTCGTGTTCGTCACATTCTTTGATCCAAACACAACAAAAGCAAGCGAAAAACCTGAAGCGGAAACCAAAAGTTTCAGACGAAAACGTGAAGATTGCGAGTGAAAAAAAACAAAAAAACTAACAAATGTAAATGTGAAGCATTATCGTTCGTTTCTTTGAAATGTACGTTTGATATTTTTGACACTAATCTGATTCCGTAGATGGGAAGTTCAATTCTTTCAACTGTTTTGGATCTTTAATTCGTATTCGAAGTTCACGCGATCATTTTGTTCGTTTCCAGCAGGCGGCGCTGTAAAATTGGCCGCGTTCTAAAACAACGCTACATAAATGACCACAAAACTATTTGAAAACTGTTCAAATCGTCTGAATTTAAGGCAAAACGTGAAACGAAGAACAAGTGACACGAAGTGGAGTGACGTCGCTCGATACTGTCAGTCGCTGAGGAAAGTCGTTCATTCCGAGTCATAAGAAAGATTCGCTCGTTTTGAAAACTCAAAAAGCGGCGATTCTGGTTTTACCGACTCGTCCTTTGCCATAGTAGGGTGTGGAGCGTAGTTCCACGCGACATTCGGTGACCATCACAGTCGAGGTGCGGATCTTTCAAGCGTTTTTTTTCCTCCGTTTCAAGTCGTTTCTTCCTTTGGCTGCAGCACTAGATTTAGCGCGATGTTGTAGCGCATCAGCACACGACCAATCAGAGGAACACACGTGTACGGAAAGCTCTTTGACGACACGACGAGCGTAAACTCAACGTTTGTTTGCCGCTTCATTAGTTACCGGCGACTTCATTGTCACCATTTCGAAGAAACGAACAAAGATGCTTCACATTTACGTTTGTGTTTTTTTTTTTAGCTTGAAATTTTCACCTTTTTGTTTGAAACTTTTTTTCGCTTCGGATTTTTTGTTCGTTTTTATTTTCACTTTGGATTTCTGGTCCAAGTTTCACGTGGGGGCGGACCTTCTCTGATTGGCTGGTGGTAATGTGATTGACAGCTGCTTGAGCAGGAAGGGTGGGAGGAGTTAAGCGAATGTACACCGTGACGTTCACTGCTTTTTTAATATTAGTACACAATCTGTGATTAAAGTGTCCTTTTTGCACAACTTTGCTAAATTATTGTGGTGGCAGATACTTCAGAATAATAGTACACTCTGTTGTTTCTTCACATCGAAATGCTGTGTATTTTGTACGAATCACTACATAAGGCATAAAGAGAGAGAGAGAGAGTTCAGAACATTTTTTTTTCAGAAATTGGGAATAAAAAGCGTTTAAAACTGTTCAATTGTTTTGGATATGATCCGTTTTTTCACCTGCTTATAAGTTTTGAGTCGAGATGTAAGAGGAAGTCAAGTTTTGAAAGCGAAGCACTTTATTTGAACATTTATATACGTCCTCCCTTATTTTTAAAAGTAGCAGGGCGTTTCTGTCACAAGTTAGATAACATTGTAAATATACGCATCATTTGATTTTACACGACGATACGTGTGTGAAGAACGTTTATTCTTACAAGCTTTCAGCAGGCGTGTCTATTATTGTTTATGTAACATTTTAGTCTGAATTATTTTATATGATTTTTGCTATATGCTTTATAAATATTAGCATAATTTATAACCAATTTTGTTTCATTTACTCTTCGGTTTTCGGCCAGGTTTTCCTCTTTCGGTTTCGGCCGAGAATTTTCGTTTCGGTGCATCACTAATAAATACTCCAGATAAAGGGATTCCGATTAGATAAACTCCTCCCCCTCTACCAGTCAATCACATTCTCACCAGCCAATCAGAGTAAGCCCCGCCCCCACGTGAAGCTTGGGTCAAAAATCCAAACGCAAAAAAAAAAGCGAGCGAAAAACCTGTGGCGAAAAAAAAAAGTTTCAAAGGAAATCGTTAATACTAAAAAATAAAGCGAAAAATAAAAAAACAAACGTAAATGTGAAGCGTTTTCGTCCGTTTCTTCAAAATTTACGGCTGATATTTTTGGCCCTAGTCTGATTCCATACGGTAATAACGTGTTCTGCGTCGGTCAAACCCATTTCCTGTTCACCAGCTCAGTCACACAACTGTGTAATTACACTGTAATAACTAACATACGCTGCTCATAATTACCACCAATAGCGTGTGTTAATGTGAACAAGCGAGTATCAAACTCAACATTATCACAAATAGAGCGTAGTTATCTTTGAGTAAAGTTAATTACCGCGGTTATTACAGTATCGGTAACAACGGTAAGTGTTCGCATCGGTTGTTGTTCTCTTGCACATTTTTTAATCTGTAATTGCAAATTGCATTTTTTTTTCTTGCACAACTTTGTACTAGTACTTCTTGTAAATTGCCCGTTTTTGTACTTTTTGTATTGTTGTAAAATTGACGTCTGTTTGTAAAGAGTATGGGACGAGTGGAGAAAGCAATTTCGAATTTTGACTCTTGATAAAAGCGAACTTTGACTTTGACAAACAGAATAAAAAGGAAAATAAGTGGAAACTCTTTCTTTCTTCTTTCTTTAAATAACGGTTCTCGGTTCAACTCTTAAAAAAACTTTATTTATTCTTAATACATTCGTAATAAAAGTATTTGCCTCGTATAATGCCAACACGATGATTTTCAAGACTGACCTAATGACACACTTCACTATTAAACGAATTATTTGTTTAGACGAGACGAGATTTATATATATTTTTTTATATATATATTTTATATATTTATTTATCAAAAAATCTTTGATAAAATCTAAGGAGAGCAATATTTTATCTGTATTTAATTTCACTAAAACGCTCTAAACTGTTGATGCATTTCACTCTATTTTCATTAATAGCACGCAGTGATAACCAGATAACCATTATAATATTGATCGTACAAAATGACGCCATAAATTGCCAGGCAAGAAATTTCACAAAAATGTTTAACTATCCATAGTAGAAAAAATCCATTTTATTTTACACATTTTATTAAAGTTTAACTCGTTTGCTTTATCATCACGTCAGCGTCACACTCCTAGTTTCAGATATAGATGTTTTTTCGTTAAATCAAATAAAACTGTAAATGAATTTTGTTCCCCGATAATTACACTAACCAAATATATCTGAAGAAACTTAATAAGATGATTATAAGTTAATGCCACCGTTTTTTTCTACTCTGGTAGAACATAATTATGGGCGCGGCCACTACGAAGACTTCTACCACTACGAAAAATCGGTCTAAAAATGCAACTTTTCCCGCGACTTTTGGCATATTAAGCTGCAACAATCACAAAAAAGTCCCGCGAAATTCTGCGTTGACTGATTTTTTTCACGCGGATTCGGTGAGCGACACTCAAAATGATATTTTCTCGATTCTTTTAATTGTTAAAACTTTCACCGACGACACGGAAGGCATCGCTAATCGAACACAGAAAGAGTCGAAACTGCTGTCGGATTCGTGATTTGACTGTAATTTCCTCCAGATTTACACGGTAAAATAGACACACGTGAACTAAAATTGTCTGTCAGCCACAATCCAAAGTCAGCATTAAATAATCATTAAATGTAAATATATTCATAACCTAAAAAAACGTGGAATCTGTAATCAAATGTGTCCCCTACATCTACACAATTTAATTTAGTTATACCTACATATTATTTTTATAGTTTTTCATTTTGGCACCGTTAAGTGGAATAGTTAGTAACGTTTTAGCAGCTGTTTTCTGAGATTTTTGCCGTTGCAAATGTGTCATAATAATAGAAGAAATGCTTAGTAACGGCATTAGGAGTAATGTAATAACAGGATCAGGAGCGCAACACAAAAACAAGGTTTCAAACTTCTCCACGCAAGTTCACTTCAAGGATCACAATGAGGAAATAATATCAGGTCTCATTTTAAAAAAGGTGTTCGTCATTTAAAAAAATTGGATTTTTTTTTTTTTTTTTTTTTTTTTAATTTTCAATTTTAAATAGAAGTTCAGTGCATTTGTAGGGCACCTACCTCACAGTTTACAACTGTGTCAGAGTTGTGAAAATGTTTGTATGATTGAAGATTTCAAATGTGAAAATGTACAAATATTGATGCATTTTATTCATTTGTTTGTTGGCGTTAAGCTGACGACGATAACTTAGACCAGTGAGCTTTAAAAAACCAAACAAAAGACAGAAAGCGAGAGGAAAATAATCCTGGAGCTCTGCCAAAAAAAAAAAAAAAATAAATGAAATTTCAACTACCCAAAAATACACCGACCCTGAAACGTTCTCTGCCTTTTCTTTTCGTATTCACTTTCGCTGAAAGTGTATCAGAATTTTCTCTTTCTTGCCTTCTCTCTCATTTGTTTGATCAAAAACAGAACAACAATTATTTAATAAGAAATTGCCCTTTTTTTCTTAAATTTTAGTATTCATTTGTAATTTTTTATTTATTTATTTATTTTTTTAAATGCTATTGAAAGTCTTTTGAAAGACGCAACCTTTTCCTAAAAAGCTAAATATTTCTTTCCGTCCGTAAATGTTCAGACGGAGTTGTGTTTGTCTGCGAGGTTGAGGAAGTGAGATTCTGTCGGCCAAAGTCTACGTGCGGCGTGGTTTTCACGACCAATTTAATGGTTTTCATGACCAATTCACGAAAAAAAAACTTTCACACATCTTTTTTTTTTATGTTCACATTTTGGTCACAAACAAGTTTTGCTCATTTTGCTTCAGGCCTTTTTGTTGCTTTTCTGATTTGTGCCTCATTTGTGGCTAGTTTCATGCGTGGGGGTGGAGCTTACTCTCATTGGCTGCTCCCCGACCAGGAAGTGTGGGAGGAGTTTAGCGATGAATTTAACGTTTTTTACTGCCGTTTGAGTTGTGACATTATTTTCTCTGTTTGTTTTGGTGATTTTTTTCTTTTATTACCTGGTGATTTGATTTGTATTTTCATCTGTTTTGTTATTTATTAATATGGTCATAGCCCATGGTCTGAACACCGATGAACGAGGGACATTTTTCTTTTTTGAATTGACTTTTTTTTTTTCTTCTTTTCTCAGTTTTTGAGCACAGTTTTTTAAAGACTCGTTTTTTCCCCTCGTTTTTTCCCCAACGCGGCTATAAATAAACAAAAGAGCGCTATATAAACAAACCCGAACTTGAACTTGAACTTTTACTGCGTATTTTCCTGTGCAGCACTTTGTAACAAGTAACTTTGTAAAAACTACAGTTACAGTTAAAGTTGCAGAGATTCGTGCATTTTGATTGGTTGGTTTTGGAACGGAAGTTTGGAATTGGAAGTTTGTGAGCCACTAAAATTGAAATAAAAAAAAACGTATTTAAAACGTATTAAAATTATTAAACTTATTAAACTTTAATTAAACTTATTAAAAACGTATTAAAAACTTTTAAAAAACTTATAAGCAACTTATCAGGGTGCTTATATTGTGGTAAATATGGTAAGTTACATCAGAGAATTGTTCTTCTGCTGCAGTTTTTTATATCGATGGTCTGAACCCCAATATTGCTGCTTGCCAATGTATTTATACATATTTGTTTTATATTAATATATAAAATGTATTTATAAATGGACAAATAATCAAAATGAAAAGTTGAGTTTAATTCAGCACATTTCACGATCGCAGATGGTTTTTCCAGTGAGAACGAAGTACATAATAATTATAATCATCAAATGTAGTATTTTCAGTACCTGTTTTTAAATCTAGTCATAAAAGTTAAACCTTAGTTTAATAGTTTTCTTAGTCAATGCCTCCGTGTGTATAAATAACTCATTTAATAAGACGTTTTTGCACCTAGTTCCCAGTTTCAATTCAACGTCTCACTTTCCAGTCGTTCGGACAGGAAGTGATCTCATTGGCTGTTTGCTCAACGACGAGAGCGCCTGATAGGCTGCTGAGACTTTGGCAGGATGAGTGTGCGTGTCGGACATGGAAAAACACACTTCCTGTTCCTCACGGTTTCTAGGGCTGCACGGGTTTGAGGAAAAAAAAAAACTAATTGCAGTTTTTTATTTTTTTTTTAGTGAATAATATTGCGATGCATTTTTTTTTAAACAAAAAAAAAATTTTGCGATGCAAATTATTACACAAATATTGTTCAGGCCTTATAACTGTACAATCACAACTGTCTTAAAATTGTCATCTTTTAAACAAAATATGTTCCTGTCTTGCCTTTTCTTTAAAATAAAATAACACAAAATAGTTTTTGTGTCGGATATTTTTTAAAACATAACCAGCCATGTTTGTTTTTTTCCTAAATAAATCACTTTTGCATTGATCCGCTAGCTCAATTAACTTTGCGATATTTTTTTTTTACTGTTTGCGATATTTGTTGCGCATCCTATTATCGCGATATCGATATTTTTCCGATATATTGTGCAGCCCTAATATGTGCACATAAATGTTGCTATTACACGGAGTGAAACCTTGTTACAGCATTATATTATCTATAACTCGTCTTAATAAGAGGGAGAAGAGAAGTGAAAGGCTGAAACTTGCTCGGTGGAGAAGCGTGTGAGGAGACTTTACTACCAGCACTTTGCGCCTTTGCTTTAAACAAAATGATCAAATGGTTCATGTATATTCATAACTGTAATAATAATTAACAAATAACAAAGTAGGAAGGCTGCATAAGGCTGACTAAAATGAACAAATAGGAAGGCTGCATAAGGTAGAAGCCCGGAACCGAAACTTTTTTTTTTTTTTTAATTTCGAACCCGAGGAACATTGGACATTTTTTTTTTGAAAAACTTATTAATATTATTATTATTTTCACCCCAAAATTCTGACTAGCAGCTTTGCGTCGGTCTCCGAGACTAGGAAAAGCGCTATATAAATAAAACGGAACGCATTCATCCGCGGCGCTGTTGACTAATGATTGTGGTGTTGTGTGTTCCAGCTGAAGATCTGAGCGTGGGGTCGGTGGTGAGGAGCGCCAGGACCATGAAGGTAAGAAGGCATCTTCTCGTGATTGACAGCTTGTTTGGCTCATTGATCTGGTGCTGTAGTTCCTGCCTGTTGTCCTCGCGGTGAAGGTCGAGTGGGGCTAGTATGTCGTCCTGTGGGCTACCAGACTCTAGCTTAGCTGGAGGAAGCTATTTAAATAACGCGATTTTAATGAACGCTAATCTGGGCCAATCAGAAGACACGTAGAACTGCTGGACCGAAGGGACAAAAAAGACTAATTGAAATAAAATACATTTTTTCTTGGTGAATTTGCATCAATAAAAAAGCTGTCGAGAATAAATGGCAAACTACTGTAAACGAAACTAAATGCGCCGTTGCAAAGTGTAGAAAACGAATGGCAAAAGGGCCGTCAAACGATTCATTTTTTTAGAAACAAATTAATCGCACTTTCCTGACCAAATGAAACGCAATGACTGAAGATGGATATTGAGGTCTAATATGTAAACTCATCTTAACCCGACACTAAGTAAACACTCGTTGAAATACTAATTTATTATGATTTTTCTTCAATTTGCAATATATTTTCTTTGTTTTTTAACCCTCCGACGTCGAGTTGCAGTTTTTTTCAAGATGAAGTCTTACAATTATTTTTTCCCCCCTAATTTTCACTTTGAGCAAAGAAAGTTGTAGAACTTGACGGCGCGCAAGCCACTTCGAACAAGGCAAAAAAAAAAAGTGTGTCAAGCGTTTGCGTGTTGCGTCGTCCAAATTGGACCAATCAAATGTGACCTTTATCAAATAGTCTCTTTATGCCCGCCTCGCAAATAATAGAGTCCCAAAGACTCTATTATGGCTTTTATTGTCCTTTTGCTCCTAGTAGACAGTTTTTTGCCCGAATCAAGCTACATTTGATTAAAGACGAGTGCTGTCAAAGTTAACGCGTTAACGCACGCGATTCATTTTAAGTGCTTAATCGCGTCAATTATTTTTAACAACATTAATCACAGTTGCATTTTTTTTTTTACTTTTGGTTTGGCAACGTGCCATGAATAGAACCAAGAGAGGAGTGCGCTGTCACCAGGTGCGGCTCATTAAGACCAGCAGCTCACAGTCACTGAGTTCAGGTGTTGTCACTTAGGCCCAAAGTGTTTCAGTGACACTGGCTTAAACGGTGCCAGTGTTTTTCCCCTTTTCAAATAACTTGCTCTGTTCAAAAAGCCGAAGCGTTTGATTCATAGGGATTAGATAAACAGACAACACTGTATTTACTCACACTTATTTTTAAAAACATTATTAGCTTTATGTAGACATATATTTTCATATATTTCATATATTTAAACTGTGAAAAGTGCCTTACAAATGCTCAGAACTTGAACTTGAACGCGATTTAATTTGGTCAGTGAAGTGCGATTAACTAGTTAAATTAATCGTTTGACATCACTAAACATATTTCAATACGCTGATCACTTTTAGTAATCGGTAGTGTTGCTTTTTACATAGTTTTTTTTTTTTTTATATATATAGGATAATGCTAGATTACAAGCAATATTGCCATCACATTATTCAACTACAGTAATTAACTTACAGTATGTGACATCACAATCGCTGACTTGCAATCTTTTCAGTTTCTTTTTTTTAAGTTTTGGTCAATGATTTCACGGCAATGATCACAATGATAATCATAAACTGTGTGTAAATACACTTCACGCAAACATTTATTACAAGGCTCAGCCAATCAGACGACGACGGAGCGGCGCGACACACTGACGCTGCTGACCAGCGCCTTCTTGTGGTGAACGTGTTTCTAACAGGAACGACCCACATTCTGCATTCATTTCAAAATAGGAACAAATGTTTTCTGTTTTATTAAAACGATTTCTTGCTGAAGCGGCAAACCAGCCAAATGGGCATTTGATGGGATTTTTGGAAGCCGAAATATCATCTGAATTTTAGAGTAGTGAGAGAGTAGTGAGAGAGTAGTGAGAGAGTAGTGAGAGAGTAGTGAGAGAGTAGTGAGAGTAGTGAGAGAGTGGTGAGAGAGTGAGTGGTGAGAGAGTGAGTGGTGAGAGAGTGAGTGGTGAGAGAGTGAGTGGAGAGAGAGAGAGACAGAGGAGAGAGAGAGAGACAGAGGAGAGAGAGAGAGACAGAGGAGAGAGAGAGAGACAGAGGAGAGAGAGAGAGACAGAGGAGAGAGAGAGACAAAGAGAGAGAGAGAGACAAAGAGAGAGAGACAGAGTACTTTACACTTTACTTTACTCTTTACTTTACTCTTGTAAAAAAAAAATACATTTGTCTTGTTACAACTTTTAATTACGACACAGATACTTTGCTAATCGAATACAGGAAGCGTTGAAAGAAACTGAATTGATAGATCACCCGCGAGACGCTGTGCCGCTCCGTGTCTGTAATGCGCCGGTGTTTTAGAGCGGCGAGCGCGAGACCCGTAAACCGCGCGCACGATAACATTCTGCTCGTTTTGTTTTGGTCAAAGTTTGTTTTCGTTTGTTAACCTTGGTTTCACGCAACTTTAGATTCAGACGCGCGCGTGAGAGAGAGAAAGCGTGACGCGCGCTGCTCTCCATTTCTGTCTCTCTCTCTGTCTCTTTCTTTCTCTCTCTCTCTCTCTCTCTCTCTCTCTCTCTC
>MU204260.1:178388-185888 GCA_017309775.1 Paedocypris sp. Pulau Singkep
TCTCTCTCTCTCTCTCTCTCTCTCTCTCTCTCTCTCTCTCTCTCTCTCTCTCTCTCTCTCTCTCTCTCTCTCTCTCTCTCTCTCTCTCTCTCTCTCTCTCTCTCTCTCTCTCTCTCTCTCTCTCTCTCTCTCTCTCTCTCTCTCTCTCTCTCTCTCTCTCTCTCTCTCTCTCTGTCTCTCTCTCTCTCTTAATTTAAATGTTTTTTCAAATGAATGTCTGGACTACTTTTAACAGATATACAGTATTATTAAAAATGACAGCTTCTTCTCCAGGTTTCCCTTTGCGTTTTAATTTCGTACTTTATATAAAATAAGAACCCCCCCCCCTCAATACCGTGATATAATACCGATACCGTCTGTACACTAGAAAATACCGTGATATGAATTTTGACTCGTATCGCTCGCCCCTACTGTACACTTTACTTTACTCTTCACTTGGCAGAATCGTGTCAATGCTGGATTAAGAATCGCTTTTTACATGTTCCGTCCTTTCAACTCATTTTCAGCCCCTCTCTTGCAAGCATGCTAGAGTTTTTTTTCCACGCCATTTTTTTGCGATCGTTTTGGGATGTCACGCGAGCTACCCAGTCTACCAGTCGCGTTTTTTTATACAGATCGCGATCGACGTAATGGGCACGCCTGGTCTAAACTCTCCATGTTGGGCGCTAAAACGTGACGTACTAGTGACTCGCGCGGTAGTTCTTAAAGGGAAAGTAATCGAAATCGAGATAATCGTCATGGAAAAATGTGAACGATTATAAATTTGAATTTCGATTTTGATTATTTTTTTTTTAGTCATTTGAATTTTTGGTAAGGCTTTAATATGTGTCAGAAAATTTTCCGAATTAAAAATTAAAAAGGAGCTAGACGAGTATGAAGACATTTCACAAATAAGAACAGCGTTATCAAAACCAGTCGAGAGACTTGTTGTCCTGTCTTTCATATTGGTTTTACAAAAATGTATAGATTGACTTGTGTTTAGTTTTAAACAGGTGTGGCTCTTTTGGACTTCATTTTTCACCAATATGTCGTGCTTATCACAATTTATTTAATTACCTCTTTAATCATAATACTATAGCCAGTAGCGCTTCGTTGCGCAACGAGGCGGTCTAGCGGTATTAACGTGAATAGCGGTATTGAGATGCGCCACGATATGGATTTTGCAATATCGTGGATACCGTGACAATTCATGAATTTGACTTTTATATAAGTATATAAATGCTTTAATACAGTATGACATATTTGTTTGGTTACAACTATCAATGACGGCACGGAGACATCGCTAATCGAACACAGAGCGGCTGAATAAATCTCCCGCGATCCACATATTCTGCTTGTTTGGTGTTGATCAAAGTCCGTTTTCGCTTGTAAATCTTGGTTTCGCGTGCGTGCGAAAGAAAGCGTGACGACGTTTACAAACGAAGACCAGAAACAATTTAGCCAATTATGTTATCACGGTCTACTGAAATGTAATGGCCCCCCTCCAATACCGCGATATAATACCGATACCGTCTGTACAGGAGAAAATACCGCGATGTGAATTTGAACTCAAATCGAATTTGAACTCTATTAGCCCCGCCCCTAATACCCAGATAGCTTGCGAGTCAGTGACCCGGATTAACGAGCTTCCTGCGTACGACTCGGCAAAACGACTTTCGCCTCTAAAGACGCTAAAAATGAGTTATTCATATTATTAATGGTAGTCGACTGATTGTGCTTTTGTGATTTATTTATTCATTTTTTCCCCCTGATGATGAAGTGGGCGTGTCCCTGACGAACGAACCCGCCTTGTTCTTTGTTTTCAGACGCTGGACGAGCCGCCGTATCTTAACGTCGGCACCGACGTCAGCGCCAAGTACCGCGGAGCGTTCTGTGAGGCCAAGATCAAGACCGCCAAGAGACTGGTGAAAGCCAAGGTCAGACACACACACACACACACACACACACTCACACTAGAGGGCGCTCTAAGACCACGACAGCATAATCGATTGGTTTGAGCACACTAGCGGTTAACACAGCGCGCCAGAACGTTCCGTACACAGACGAGGACATCAGGACTCAAGAGGGAAAATTATAAAAAAAATCTGGTTTCCTGTTTCTAGCCGTCTGTATAATGGCGTGAAGAGTTAAGTGTGTGTGTGTGTGTGTGTGTGTGGCAGGTGACGTTCAGACTGGACTCTTCCACAGCAGAAGTGCACGACGAGCAGATCCGCGGGCCACTGAAGGTCAGAGCTTTCGTTCGCTCTTGCTCTCTCTCTCTCTCTCTCTCTCTCTCTCTCACTTAGGGCTGCGCAATTTTGAGAAGGGAAAAAAACGAATTGCGTTTTTTTTTTTTTTTTTTTTTTGAAAAAGGTTGCGCGAATTTAGATTTTTGCATTTGATACTTGTAAGTACATAAAGCTAAATTTATGAGTACATTATGTTGTTTGATGCTTTGTGATTATTCTAAATAATAGAGTGTAAATAATTCTATTTTATTCAGTGTGTGTATCTTAGATTTTCGTTTTGATTGTTCGTTTCCTTCTTTTGCACCGGAGTATTGTCCCCAATTTTATTGTAACTACGCGATACAATGACAATACTGGGATTCTATTTTTTTCGAAATAACAAAGAATACAAATGGAAATTAACTTAACCACTTGCTCATTTGTTTTTAATTTAAACTTGATATTAAACAATGAAAAATGAATTCCGACTCGTTCAACACTGAAAAGACGCTCTGATGGCGTAGAATGCGACGCACTGGGAATTACCTTGACCAATAGTACATTTACTTTGAGAAAAGGTGAACAATTCTTAGTTAAACTTAAAAATTAAATTCTAAATATGTCTTCTTAATTAGCCTGCATGTAATCAATACCGAACTGTCACTAATTAAATTAATTCGGTACAAAACCTTTTGACACGTTTATTGCTCTGTCGCATCGACCGGAGCGTATATTTACATACGTTGAGTTTTTTCATATTTAAAAATGTATATATCTGATGTTATCTAGCTTGTGACGTACAAGCAGGGCTACTTTTAAAAAATACGCACGGATAAAAACGTTCAAATAAAAATCGCTGTCCTCTTTTCTCTCTTTTTTTTCCCCTCTCGTTTTCCGCGTTAAGGCCGCGCAAACGCGCCATTTAATTCTAAGGTGGACCGCTAGATTTCCAAACGGTGGCTTTTGTAGCCATTTCTGATTGGTCAGCAAGCCAACCACGCCCGATTCAGCCGTTTGGATTGGCTAGACATTATATCACTAATGGTTAGGGTTGAAAGCTCGTTATCCATGCGTGGTTTCAGGTGGGGGCTTCGGTGGAGGTCAAGGGTCATGACGGCGTGTATCGACCGGCCGTGATCAACAAGCTGACCGACGCCAGTCTCTACACCGTCGGTGAGTTTCCCGGGAATTCAACGCAATTAAACGGACGACTATTCTCAACCCATAAAACCGTTCTAAGAAGAAATGGGATTTATTCTTGGTAAATTCTTAACGATTCTGAAGAAATGACACACTTCACTATTCACATTCACAAAATCATTTGATTATAATTGATCATTTTTCCTTGATAAGTTGATTACACTCTTACCAAATATGTACACTGCATCTGAATTAATGTTAATACAACTGTCCTCAGTTAATGTAACACTTTTTAACTGCGGTATTTATGGGCGGGGCCGCTAAGACGGCAGAACGTGACGTGATTGGTTGTGGAAAAATGAAAACAATTAGGAAGCAGGAGTTGGGGAGAAGAAGTGCACTTGTCTTTGAGCAAAGACAGTTCTACAGGCTCTCAAAGTTTCTGTTGAACTTGGAAACGTGTTCATCGCTGAAATGTGATGTTTTATTAAACTTCAAATTTGGAGAAAGCTTTATTCTGATTTAGACATCGCTTGACATATACATTCTGCCACAAGTGTACGGTGCTGGAAAAACTTGAACACGGACCTTGAAAAGTGCTCGAATCCGTTTTTTTTGATTCGATGATTGAGATTGAGACAGTTAACCCTTTACTGCTGGCTAGCAGACGGTAAACTTTAAACATTTTTTTTTCCGATTCAACGTAATATTTCTAATAAAAATGTAGAAAAAAAATTATTATCATTTTAAATTATTTTTTTAACGTTATTTTAAACGTATCACCAGAAAATACATTGTGATACATTGACAATTTTTCAAAATCTGGAGCGGCTCCCCTAGTGGTCACTGCTGTGGAAAAGCAATGGAGCAGTTAATTGCTGCCACCTGCTGATCAAATGATGTATTACAAGTGTATGTTTGAATGGACCAGGTTTTTTAAACAATAATTGTCATTTAAGGCCCCGTGATCTGACCATAGACAAAGCGTATCGAGTTTGACACAGTAAAGGGTTAAAACTGTGAAAAGCGCCCTACAAATACTCATTATTACTATTACTATTTATTGAGCATGAATTTAAAATCGAAATCTACAGACTAGCTTGGTTCTCCTCGTAAACATCTCGCACTGCCGCCGACACAACTTGCGTCCAATTCTCCGCCATTTTCACCAGAACTGTAAAACGCACCGATTATTCGGAATTGAAGACCACGACAACACGGCCGAGCGATTTTTAGCACGTCAGGGGTTAACACACAAAGATGCGTGGCGGTCTGTACACAGACGAGGACATCGGGACTCAAGAGGGAAAACGTTGGAAAAAAAACTTTATAATGACGCAAACAGTTAAGTGTGTGTGTGTGTGTGTGTGTGTGTGTGTGTGTGTGTGCGCGTGTGTGTGTGTGCTTCTCAGTGTTTGACGACGGCGATGAGAAGACCCTGCGCCGCTCCTCCCTGTGCCTGAAAGGAGCCCGACACTTTGCCGAGAGCGAGGTTTGATTAGAATTATAATTAATAAAAAAAACATATAAAAAAAAAACTACTGATGACTAAAGTGATACTAAAATAAACAGGCAATATCTATTTAATCAAACTGAGCTTAATTTGGGCTAAAATCTTGTCAATTTGAGGCAAACATTAAGACTAGAAACCTCAGCAGATGTTTTGATTTATGATTATTGCCAATAGACTTATTAAAGATAAAATGCGTCGCTCTCTAACGTTACGTTTTATTCACACACAGTATAAACACACAATCATCACGATCAACATGAGCATCTTTTATACAAAACGTGTCCTTGCCTTTCCTGCTTTTAAATGCTAATAAATAATGCTAAATATTCAACACAGTGTTCAGGCCTTATAACCGTACAATCACCAAGACTGTCTTAAAACGAGCATCTTTTAAACGAAATTGTTTTTTTTTTTCAACAAAACAAAGACCACATAATAATTTGATGTCGGATATTTTTTAAACATACCCGGCCATGTTTGATTATTGCAAATAAACCACGTGGGCATTGATCCGCTATTAACTTTGTGATTTTTTTTTTTTTTTAAACTGTTTGCGACACTATTATCGCGATAACGATGTTTTTCCGATATGTCGCGTGCGCCGTCGTGTGATTTCTCGCCTTCCCCTCAGACTTTAGACCGTCTGCCGCTCACCAACCCGGAGCACTTCGGGACGCCCGTCATCGGGAAGAAGGGAAACCGCGGAGGGCGGCGCTCCCACCCCGTGTGAGTGACACTAGCTCCGCCCCCTGCTCTCCTGATAGGACAGTCCTCAAACCGTTTCTCTTCCCCGCCTCAGGCCAGAGGAGGAGCTGTCGTCTTCCAGTGAGGAGGAGGAGGAGGAGCCGGAGGCGGAGCAGGAGGCGGAGCTGAACGAGGAGCTGTACGGTAAAGCGGTGTACGTGGACTCCGTCGTCAGCAGCGACAAGAAGAAGCACGGCGGGTTCCCGGCGCTGGTCAGTCTTCTCTCCGCTTGAAGTTTAGAAATGATTTAAAAAAATACTTAAGTAGAAAAGTTGAATTTTTTTCACTTTGAAGCGTCTCCTGCTTGGCTTGTTTGGTGTAGTCATATTAAAAAAAAATGTAACGGTTCAGGTGACGTATTTGTTACATCTAGCATCAAATGAATTGAAATGCACGTTGTATCACTGGTGATACGCAAAATCCATAGTCAATTTACAGGGACTTTAATATAAAAAAAAAACTGAAAAAATCTTAATGAATACAAGTATACACTTGTAATATGTAATTTCATCACCAGGAGGCAGCAAATAGTCGCCCGAAGGAAGGAGATATTTTTTTTCATATTTTTATTAATAGGTAGTTATTAATTAATAGGTAGTCTAGGGGGAGAACAGTAACATTTTTGATTGTGTCGTGGTACATTTTTGTGATTGAGATTTTAACCCTTACCTCAAACGCACGTTGTATCACTGGAGCTACTTTTAAAATAACATAAAAAAATGTTTCTTCTTTTTTTTTTTTTTTTACTATTTTTGTTAAATAGAACTATTATGTAGAATAAAAACAAACAACTTTTTTAAGCTTTTCTTCAGGGTGCCAGCAGTAAAGGCTTTAAAAAGTTTAATAATCATGGGGGGAAAATTTTTAATCAAAATGATAAAGTGTTGTAAAAATAAAAAATGTACGTATTCTACTTGCCTTTTATATAAACTAAATCTACATGTAAACAAAATTGGTTCAGTTGACATATTTGTAACACCCACTACATGTTTTTGTTACAAAGATAGTGTTCGGGACAATTTGGAGTCAGAAATGTTTAGTGTCTCTGCAACAGTGAGACATAATACACGCACACACACACACACACACACACACACACACACAGTTTTTAGGAACTTTTTGGTTTCTGACCCTTATATTCATAATAAAAGTCCCCCTGGTGGACTTGACCCGCCATCATTATTGCTGTTCCTCTCAAGCGAACACAACAGGAGGGTTGAATGAATAATGACGACTGTCTGTAAGCGTCGTTCACGCTGGTCTTTGTTGTGGTTGAAGGTGGTTTCGTCAGACTGTCACGAGGATGTGGCGCTGAAGAAGGACCAGGTCTTCCTCCGCTCCTTCAGAGACGGGAAGTTGTGAGTAACCGACTAGAACAGCATGTCCCATGATGCTTTGCACACGGTGCGGGGTTGCGTCTTTACTCGTACTCGTCGTCCTGCGGTATCAGTATTTTTTTGTTTTTTAAGACCCTAAATCCGCGTAGCGACTTTGCGTTGGTCCGGGACTGAGAAAAGCACAATATAGATAGATAAACCTGAACTTGAATGTGAAGAAGAGTCTCAGAATTCCTTATCAGGACATGGCATGGTTAGGAGCAAAGAGACAGTTACGGGAAGTCTGCGAGACACTTGGAAAATCTCAGCTTAACTTTTTTTCATCTGCGATTCAAACTTACTTCATAGAAGGCGTTTAAACATTTTAAAACGCATTTTCTCCGACACCACCCAACGCCAACAAAGGCGGAAATAGTCTCCTCCTTCGTTTGTGCTTTTATGGTTTTCCAGATTGCACTGATTCCTTGTGATGACGTCACGCAGCCACCCGGACTTTTCTAACATGAACTGGACTCGTTAGAGAACTCGTTGCACGGCGAATGACACCAGCTTTGTTTCT
>MU204260.1:196815-207107 GCA_017309775.1 Paedocypris sp. Pulau Singkep
TTGGTCCGGAGGCGACGTGACTCCGCCCCTTCACCCAGCATGCCTGGCAGTGGGGGCCGGTCATAAGGCACCTCGGGGGTCAGAGGTCACCTGCACTCCACAGACACGCCCCCGGCCTGAGGACCGCCCGACTCTGACAGACTCAACATCACCGCTGCCGTCAGAGTCCGCGCGCGTCACGTGACCCTCCCCTGCACAAACCGCTGGAGATATTTATATATTTTACGTCAAACACTCTCGTTTTTCCCCCTTCGTGTCAACTTTTCGTGCGCGTGTGTGTGTGTGTGTGTGTGTGTGTGTGTGTGTTCACACTTGTCGTTTATTACACTCTACTACAGCAAATCCTTCCTAAACATGTTCGGTTTGTTGCATTATAGACGGCGGATTGATATTTCTATTTTAGAGAAATCTGATATGACCACACACACACACACACACACACACACACACACACTCACTCACACACACACATTTTTTTTACGTGCTAAACATCTGGCAAAAAGTATGAATTGATACTAATTGTAGTAGGTGAAATTTTACATTCGCATCTGTTCACTTTGTGTGTGTGTGTTGCATCTCAAGGTCAAAGGTCGCGACCTAAGGCACAAGGGGTCACAAACACGCGCGCGATTGTACTCTGTAGGGTTTGCGCGATGGATCCGCCGCGTGATTGGACGAGCCCCGGAATCCCCGTCCTCTGATTGGCTGCTGGGAGGTCAGAGGTCACTGGCGGCGTGTGTACAGTGTGTGTGTGTGTGTGTGTCTTTTCTAATCCCGACACGGACTGCAGGTTCGAGCGGAAGATGGATTCTATTTATGGCTCATCGCGCGATGGACCGTGTGTAATTTATTGTACAGAACGAGCAGGAAAAAAAAAACGCTTTTGAAATAAATGCCATAGTTTGTGACGCTGTTGGTCGTCTTTTGTCGTTCGCCTGCGAGATTTGTCGGACGGTTGTGGAGAGTTGAGAGTCAATGTAAAAAAAAAAACGTGAAACGTACAAAGCAACGGAAAAAAAAAACCACGGTATTTATGCGAATATAAGCACATTTGTTTCAAATTTTCGACGCTCAAAAACGTGCTACAGTATACGCTTTGATCTTTTTTTATTTAACAGAAATAAAGAAACGTTAAAACAGCCGATATTGAAGAACACGAGCAAGAAGTAAAAAACCCGAGGAACAGACACAATCAAAACGCTGGGTCTGATAAACGCTAGATAATAATCCTTCGCTTCGATTCTCATTACACGGTCAGATAAACAGAGAGCTCGACACAGGTCTGAGCATGTGCGGAGTCTGACTGGAGAGCAAAGGATCTTGGGAGGTGGAGTCCTGACCACTAGAATCCACTTTTTGTTCTCTATTATTCGAGAAAACTGATATCAAAGTGATACGAGTCACAAGTTAGGTTTGTAAAATAATAGGTATGGGAAAAAAAATTATAATAATAGGAAAAAAATAGTATGTTTAGGAAAATTTTAACTGGAGGTAAAACTTAAAGAGGAGAGGAGAGGAGAGGAGCGGCGGCTTTATGGATTCGATTAGTGTCAATACGATTAGAGCAAAAACGGCGCCGCGCGCGCGCACACACACACACACACACACAAACACCGTTAGAACAGACGCGAAAATGCGGGTAAAACGGCAAACGAGTGTTCAACATGTGTGAGACGCAGTGACCGTGTGTATTTGTAAGGCGCTTTTCACAGTTTAAACTGTCTCAAAGCGCACAAAAGCTCACGTGAACTGATGAACATTTTAGTTGGTGTTTTTGTGACACTTAAAGATATATTATTTATCTTATACTAGATATAACGGAGATAATGTAATGTGGAAGCTAGATTTTCAAACGAGTTCAAATTTAGGTCATTATTTCATAACATGTAGGTATTTGAAAATAATCTATTTTGTTACAAGTTTTTACAGATTTATCAACCTCCTGTGTGATTTAGTGTCTTGAGGTAGATTGCACAGAAGCTTTGTAATAAAATGCATTAATTATCAATGTAATTACAACAATTTAATAGAACAATATAGTTCTATAATGCAATTTTTTGTCCTCGCATTACTTTTACTTTTATACTTAAAAGTAGTTTCATCAGTATCAGTAACGCTACTTTTACTTTAGTAGAATATTGGGCATTTTACTTTTATTTTCACAGAAGTACTTTTTGACTCTAGTAGTTCTACTTCTAATGAAGTAACAAAAGTGACTACTTTTGACAGCTGTGATAATAAGTGGATATATATTATCCCCTCATAAGACTAATTGAATGACACGGTTACTATTAAAATGTAGATAATGTTTTGCCTTTAACTCGTAAAAACTTAGTTTAGCGCGACCGCTCGTTTTTTTTTTGAGGGGCGTGAATTCTGCGCAATTCACGTTTACACATTGCACAATTATTATTTAGTATTTATATTTTTCTCAAAATTATTTTTTTTATAATAATAAAAGAAGAACTAAAACACTTTCCCGCGATCACTCCACTTCTCACTCTCTCATCGTTCTTTATGAACACAACAGTGACATCCTGTGGCCACAACCGCGAATTACAACTTATTCTAATACTTTTTATTTTATCTATTTTTTTTTATTATGAACAGAACACAACAGACAGCTATTGACGTTTAGGAACTACATTTGAGTTTTTAATCTACTCAACAACATTTGTGGTTCTACACCTAAAGACACACAGTCACATTAAAAAGCACTTAGCAAAAAAAACAACACATGTTCAGTGTCTTTATTTCCAACATTTCCTTTCGAGGACTAAAGTCTTATCTCTACTCTGACGCCTGATAGCAAAGGTTTTAAACAGCCAATCACAAGCGCTGGGTGGCAATAAAGTCTTTGATATGGAAACATTCCCCCAGAAAATATGGATTTACGTATGTTATACCTTGAATCAAAATTTTTGACAAATATTACTTTCTTATTACTATTCTTATTACTATAATATTACTATTCTTATTAAATATTAGCTTATTACTATAAGCTTCCGTCTTTTAATCGCGATTAATTTGGTCTGGGAAGTGTGATTAACTAGTTTTTAAAGAATTAATTGGTCGAAAAGGGGTTTTATATATTAGGTATTAAAAAAATTTGTACAGTGTATATATATATATAAAAAATACATTCATAATACACACTTATCTGTTACAACATTTAATTGGCCTTTTAAATATTTTCCCAAATATATTTATATATACGTATATATATATATATATATATATATATATATATATATATAAAATTGGAAATATATATATAATTGATTTAAATGCTTTTTATGTTGCGTCAGATTTTAGTTTCAGTTTGTGTTTTTATACGGGCGTTTTGTAGATTTCACATATTCAGAATATTAATTCTATGTTTTACACAAGTGTGTAACCATGTCAAAATTGACGTTATTCACGTAATACTGTAAATGTCAAAGCATAAATTCACATTTATATGTCAAGCAAACGTGGATTACTGGAGCGGATCCCGGTACGGAAGACGCTAGAACACACGGAATATTGCCTCTTTTATTTTCTTCTTTTTTGTGAGTAAATAAAGCAAAGTAAAGTTGCCCGTTGCGAACGAGAAAACACACTGAAAAGAAAAAAGCCTCAGACTTTGAGCTGAATGAAGAAATCCTTCTAAAGCAACGGAACTGAAAGGTGATAAGCTCCTCCTCTAACTCCTCCTCCTCACCACTCCGCCTCTCCCACCGCCTTGGAGAAAACGTAGTCCTTCCCCCAGTAACACATCACGCCGTCTTTCAAATAAAACTTCCAGCGGTTTTTGCTGCGATGAATCTGTTAAAAAAAAAAAAAAAAACAGGAAATATTGAACACACACACACACATTCTTATGGAATCTGACATTTTACCTCATAATTCTGACTTTTTACCTCAGAATTCTGACTTTTTACCTCAGAATTTTTATCTTTTCGGAAAAAAAAAGTCAGAATTCTGACTTACTAACTCGGAATTCTGAGATAAAAAGTCAGAATACTTTTTTTTTTTTTTTTAAATCTCAGAATTACGACTTATCTCAGAATTCAGAGTTATTAAGTCAGCATTTTTTACTTTTTATCTCAGAAATTCTAGAATTCTGAGATAAGTCGGAATTCTGAGATAAAAAGTCGGAATTCTGAGATTAAAAAAAAAAAAAAAAAAAAAAAAAGTATTCTGACTTTTAATCTCAGAATTCCGACTTTTACTGGCGGAAATGGGCTTCCATACATTCTTCATAAGCGGCACCATCGGAACCAAAATGCTTGTGATGTTTTGTAGCGTGAAAAAATAAGTGGAAAAAAAAATTTCGCGGTAAAACATTTAGCGCAATCAAACATGACCGTCACGTGACCTTCTGCACATTCACCTTGTCGTACTGGCAAACGATGACGTTCTCCGTGTCGAAGATCTCCGGGACGTCCTGGTCACTCACGTCGTCTCCAGAGTTCAGCGGATCCTGACGGAAAAAATGCAAAGGGCCAGAGTACTAGTAAAGATCGCTAAGCACCAGTATGATATGGTATTTAAAAATATGAAATATCTTGATTATTGTGTCATTTTAATACCGCGTGTCACCTTTTTATTAAATTATTACAAGTTCATTATTTTCTCTGTTCTATAAACAACGGTTCGAAAAATGACGCGCCGGTTACGACGTGATTTAAAATGGCTTCAGCGGTGCCTCTCTTTACAAAATTCGTGCCAGCAGCAGTTTCGTAAAATGAAAATTTTGTCAAATGCGCCGCACTTTGCATGTAAATTTGATAATAATAATTCAATTCATATTAAATTAATAACCCCAACACTATTAGTGGAATCTACTTTCAGTGGTAACTCCCTTTACAAAATTAATTGGTGCGACAGCAGTTTTGTAAAATGAAAAATTAGTAAAATGGTAAATTGTAACAAAAAAAAAAAAAAAAATTTACAAATTGTAAAATTTGTTAAATGTAAAATTTGTCAAATATACCGCACTTTGCATGTATATTTGATGTTTAATAATTTAAATAAACAATACATTTAAAATAACCCCATTTGTAATTTTATATAATAAACACTATTAGTGGATTCTATGCGTTCAGTGGTGCCTCACTTTACGAAATTAATTGGTGCGACAACAGTTTTGTAAAATGAAAACTTTTTTCTTTTTGAAAATGTTTTGGCACTATGTTTCTAAATTTAAAAATTCGTTCCGACAACATTTTTGGTGATAATATGATAAAACGTTAACAATAACTAATAAAAACACGTTACATCCGCTATTTTAAATCTTTGAATCTGTTTTTATTTTATTTGAATGAAACAGTTGGTTGCACTCGAACCATTTTCACGCTGATCTGTGCGTCATTACACCAAAGGTTTCATAACAAAACCGCGTAGTCAACCAAAGCGACGAAAAAACATGTCAGTGGTTCCGGAAGTAGGATTTCTGTAAAAGTGTTTTTTTTTTTTTGTTGTTTACTGAGGCGCGTTAAGAATTAAAAAAAAAAAAAAAAAAAAAACTGTTGTGCATGTCTAATTCTCCCTACATATTAGTGGTAAGAAAAAAAACCAGCTTATTCCTGTTGCTACAACATCTGACCTATCGCGTAGTAACATTATGTTGCTAAAAGAGACGATATTTTCTCGCCGCCCTTTGTAAAAGAGACACTTTAGTTAACAGAGTCATTGGTAAGTGGAGGCAGCCCTGTATATGCGCACACGTACGGCAACTCCTAACCAGGAAGTGAGCTTCTCTTACTTCCTCCTCGTCTTCCTCCTCGTCGGCGTTCAGCAGACCCAGGAACTCCTGCTCGGCCTCCAGCTCCAGCTCCTCCTCCTCTTCGTCGGCGTCTGAGCTACTGTCGGCGACTCCGTCCAGCTGTGCGATGTCCAGCAGCTGGTTGAAGTTCACGTCCGTCTGGAGCTCCGTCTCCAGCTGCAAACGGACCTGGGTCACTCTACTTGAGTACTTTTGGGCTACTTTGTACTTGTACTGAGCATCAAAAATATCAGCAGCTTTTACTCTGTACTTGACTACACGAGTGATTGAGTATCTGTCTCTTTACTCCGCTACATTTGAATGAACACTTACCGTTACTCGTTACTTTGTGATCGCGTGCGAGACTTTGCATCTTTTTTCTACCGCGGTTAATTTCTCTTTTGCACTTTTCTGCATATTTGAGTTTGACTCAAAGAAAGACTTTTTTTTTTTTAATCAATTTTGTTCTGATATTTTGAAATCTTCGTTTCAACTTACGAAATTAATCCGTGCCGAGAGTCGTTTCACTCTGCGAAAATTCCGTTAGCTGAAATTAACCATCATCTTGAAATGATGCCGCGCAAATTCCTGAGATTTCCAAAATCTCGCGAGAACGGTGACATGGATGTCATTTCAAGATGACAAAAAAACGTCACCATTCTGGAAGACGACAAACTTGTTTTATATTTCGGAACCAAGATCACGGTAACAAACTAGTGTTTTTGTTATTTAGACTTATGAAATTAAACATCATAAATAGTGATTTGTTGAGTGTTTTTTTTGTGCCTAAATTCAGTCAGAGTAGAGAAAGTTCTTTTAAAACGGGATACTTTTTACTCAAGGGCCTCTTTTTGTACTCAAGTCTTTTTGTACTCAAGTCTTTTACTCGAGTCTTTCACTCAGGTTCTTTTAAAACGGGATACTTTTTACTCAAGTCTTCTTTTTTTTGCCCAAGTCTTTTACTTGTTCTTTTAAAGC
Source organism: Paedocypris sp. Pulau Singkep (assembly GCA_017309775.1). Taxonomy (NCBI): domain Eukaryota; kingdom Metazoa; phylum Chordata; class Actinopteri; order Cypriniformes; genus Paedocypris; species Paedocypris sp. Pulau Singkep. Next base: position 203,543 of record MU204260.1, read on the forward strand.
GGTATACTTTGTACTCGAGTCTTTTTTGTACTCTTTCACTCAAGTCTTTTACTCAAGTCTTTTGGGGATTGGTGGCTATTTTCACAGCTACGCCTGAATGGATCCCTCTTTACCTTGTTGTCGGGCGGGGCCGGGGGCGTGTGCAGCTGTGGGCTGAGGGCGTCGCCGGGCTGCGGGCTGAAATCGATGCCGTCGAGGTTAAACTCTGATTCGCTGTGCGCGGGAGAGGCGGCGGCTTTATCGCAAGGTTCCGGTTCTTCTGGGGCGGGAGCGGGCGGGGCCGCGGGGGGCTGGCTGAAGACGTGGGCGGGGTTGGGGTGTGGCTGAAGCGGCTGGGTCAGGACCTGCTGAGGGCCGCGCGTGACCATCACGGGAACGTTCACCTTGTAGAAGTGACCTGACACACACACACACACACACACACCAGTGAACATCTACACCTACGGGATTCATGAGATTTTGGGAAAAATTATTTAGAGAATTTAGAAATCGGAAAGGCGTGCATCCATAAATATTGTAACTAAATATTGTAAATCATTCGCAATTAAAAAGAAAGAAGAAAAAAAAAAAACATGAATAATGAAAAAAGCATGAAAAAAACAAACAAGAGAGTGAATCCAGCTGCAAAAATAATAATTTAATAAAGTATAATAATTTTAATAATTTATTAATTAAGTAATAATTTATTAGAAAAAATATTACACAAGTAATTTATGAAAAGGTACATTTTAGACAAACTTAGTGATAACTAATAAACTTGGTGAAACGAACTGTGCCTTTTTTCCCACCTTTTTTGCGCAAAACTACAACCTCTCGTGTATAAGGAACAGATCAGTAGAACTAGAATTGTCCTGGCGATAAATATTCGTTAAGTCTGCTCGTCAAAAACGATAGGTTTGAAAAAAAAAAGCGAGAAAATAGGACGACGAGGGGCTTTAATTGCTTTCCCACATCTGGAGTGACAGCTAGACAGCTAGGGGCGGAGTCAAGCCGTCCATCCGTGGCAGGTTGACTCCGCCTCAAAGACAAAAGGCTGTTTTTACCCACGTCAAGTTTATTTATATAGCGCTTTTCTTAGTTATAGACCAACGCAAAGTCGCTATGTGGAATTTGGGATAAATAGTCTCTAAAGAAGAAAAATGTCCATTATTCATCTGTGTTCAAAATTTAGGAAAAAAAGAGTCAGTTAAAAAAAGATATACACGTCTAATAACAAAGAATCAAACACACACCTTTTTCCATAAAGCACTTTTAAAATTAAAGGACTTCACTCAGTCTTACTCTGTGAGAGAAAATTGAAGACTATAATTGATCCTTCAAAAAAAAAAAACAAAAAAAAAAAAATAAATAAATATCAGTGTTGGTTCATTAGTGAAACTAATGAACAAAAACGGCAAAGTGAGGACGAGTGACGTACGTGTGAGGATGTTTTGACTAAAAGACGCTGAAGTGGCACGTCCATCGTCTTCATTCGTGATTACGCCTACGTTTCTAAAACGATCACATTTCACTTGTAACAATTCATTTACATTGGTTGTTTGTGATTGGCTGATGATCAGTTTTACTAAAACTAATTAAAATATTGCATTATTACTTCATGTCATCCAGACAATAACTGTTACTATTATATAATAGATGTAATATTAACGCACAAAAGTTAAAGTTAACGCACGTGATTAATTTTAAGTTCTTAATCGTGTCAATTATTTTTAACGGCAATAATCACAGTTGCATTTTTTTTTTCACTTTCGATTTGCCAACGTGCCATGAATACAACCAAGCGAGCTGCGCACTGTCTCCAGGTGCGGCTCATTAAGACCAGCAGCTCACAGTCATTGAGTTCAGGTGTTGTCACTTAGGCGCAAAGTGTTTAAGTGACACTGACCTACTTTTCCCCTTTTCAACTGCAAATAACTTGCTCTGTTCAAAAAGCCGAAGCTTTAGATTCATAGAGATTAGATAAACAGACAACACCGTATTTACTCACACTTATATTTAAAAACAGACATCCTAAGCTTTATGTAGACATATGTTTCGTCTCGGAGTGATACGTATTTATTAAGCTACAGTTTATTTTCAGCTGACAAAGAGAAGGCAAAATGCACTTCACGTTTTAGCTTTATTGCTTTTTATTATTTTTACAAAAAACACTACATCTTGTTTTTATGTGTTACCTAAAAAAAATATGTACTTCAAACTTTGTGTGTGTTTTACCTTGAATAAAGAGCGACTCGACCTCTTTAAAACATCTGAAAATCTGAAAATATTTTGCAGACTGAACAAAAATCATACTAAATTATATTGCAGCATTTAGACTAGTGTTTATTCATGTTGAGCTTACGTTAATTTACATAATGCACCTCATTATCCAATATTCCAAGCTTTAGTCCTTTAATCACGATTAATCGCGATTAATTTGGTCAGGGAAGTGCGATTAACTAGTTTAAAAAAATGAATCGCTTGACGGCACTAAGGCTATTTCTGAGCTCTCTGTCTTTCGGTTAGTTCGTGTGTGTGTGTGTGTGTGTATGTGTGTGTGTGTGTGACCTGAGGCCGTCTGCAGGGTGACGCCAGCAGGTATCTGGACCGGGTAGGTGATGCCAGGAGGAAGCGAGAAGGTGGACAGGGAAGCGCCGCCGCTCTGAAACACACGGGTCACAGCGCGAGGGGCGTGTCAGCGCTTCGCCACAGCCAATCACGCGCATCATCACATGACTGTAATAGTAATTACGTATCAGAGACATGGTGGAGGCGTGGCTTAGAGGCGTGGTGGAGGTGATTTAGAGACATGGTGAAGGCGTGGCTTAGAGGCGTGGTGGAGGTGTTTAGAGACAAGGTGAAGGCGTGGCTTAGAGGCGTGGTGGAGGTGTTTAGAGACATGGTGAAGGCGGGGCTTAGAGGCGTGGTGGAGGTGTTTAGAGACATGGTGAAGGCGTGGCTTAGAGGCGTGGTGGAGGTGTTTAGAGACATGGTGAAGGCGGGGCTTAGAGGCGTGGTGGAGGTGTTTAGAGACATGGTGAAGGCGTGGCTTAGAGGCGTGGTGGAGGTGTTTAGAGACATGGTGGAGGCGGGGCTTAGAGGCGTGGTGGAGGTGTTTAGAGACATGGTGAAGGCGTGGCTTGGAGGCGTTTGTGAAGTTTCGAGGCAGCTGAGTCACAGCTTTAACTACTGTTTGAGAAAAGGGCGTGGCTATTCTGTGACATCACTGTTCACTACCCAATTTCAGCTCACGCATCAAAAGCGGGGGAAGCGATGGGAAACAGACGAGTGTGGTGATGATAACGGACAGATGATACTCACGGTTTTGAAGGTCTGACCACCATTAGCAGCTGGAATCACCACTGTGGAGGCGAGTGATGGTGATGAATGTGACTACAGATGTGGGTGTGGTCAGACTGTGGGACTGACCAGTAGACTTCTGGAGCGTCTGCGTGTAGTTTGGCGGCAGCTGCAGGACGAAGTTGGACGGGTTGTGCTCTTTAAATAAGCCCTCCACCGCCTTAGACTGCACCACCTTAGACTCCCACAGCTGAGAGAGAGAGAGAGAGAGAGAGAGAGAGAGAGA